>CM020184.1:11070672-11088731 GCA_009805545.1 Oryza longistaminata
CGCGCTGCTGCTGCTGCTGCTGCGGCTGCGACGGCGGAGGCTGCGGCGGCTGCGGCTGCGGCTGCGGGGCTGCTGGAAGCGGATGGGGCCGAGCGGGCGGAGGTGGGCGTCGATGTTGGAGGGGAAGCGGGACATGGCCTGCTGCGAAAGCTGCTGCGGCGTCGGCGCGTGGCCCTGGACTGCGACTGCGCCTGCGCCTGGGCCTGCTGCATGAGGAAGATCTGGCGCTGAAGCTGCTGGTGCTGCGCTGCGGCGGCCGCGGCTGCGGCGGCGGCGGAGGAGGAGGAGGAGGTCGGGGTGGGGTTCGCGGCGTCGTCCATGGCGGGGGAGCCGCGAGGAGTGAGATCTGTGGGGGGAAACGGTGTGGAGCTTTAGTTTCGGGCAAAATCTGTTACACTGCACTGTAACACGCGTACGTTTTGGGAGAAAACTGTATGGATCCGAACGGAAACAGGGAATTGCTGGATATTTCACAATTTGGTTTTTTTGAAAAAACTTATTTCGTAAATAGACCCTGAAAAAACTTATCTTAAAAATGGTTCTTTTTGGCGCTAGCCACCCTGGTGCCGTCCTTGGGCGACGTGGCGGGACGTGCTGAGGTGGGAAATGGATCCTCTTGACTTTGGTGGAAAATGGGGAAAAATTCCTACATAAAACACATACTGGCCTGGGAGATCTGCTTAACTCCAGTGCAGGTCCTAAATCTTGCTCTTGGGTTCAAAGGCATGCCAGTTAGTTTGATCCTGTAACTAACAAGAAACAAAGAAAGAAATAAGCGAGGTTAAATCCATAAACGATAGCCGATCGGCTCATGGCCGATGACATATCGTTTATCCTTGAGCCAATGTCATCTTGAATTCGATCGGCAATGAAGAATAAAGCGAAATAAGATTAAATCTACTTGATCGGCTGTAGATATCAGAAATATATAATCTATGTCTTGAAATATTTTTAAATCAAGTGATTGGGATAGATTGAACAGCATGCCGAGACAGTATAAATCACTTATATCCAAAAGTACTTCAAGATAGGGATTATATATACTCATAGCTCAGCTGATGAAGATAGATCTAATATGTATCGGCTATTGCTCCGATACTTCTCTATATTAAGATATTAAAACAAGCAAAATACACCAAACGGTAGGCATAATATATTTTAATGCACTAAGAACTTAATATAAAGGGCAGATTTAGTATATCAAGTAAACATATAGATGACATGATAACTGAATCAGATAAGATCGGCTAAAGCCCCGACACTATCTCTATTGATGATCATAAAACAAGCTAGATATTATGGTTTTAAATATTACCTAATAGATCGAACCTAACCGATGCAGCATTAAGCATAATGAGAAACAAAAGATCTAGGCAAGTTGATGAAAACCTCTTGAAGATGGACTGATATGTTATATAACCTAGATCAACGTTGGCATCTAACCCTATCGGTCGCTTTCTGATGGCAGATGTCAGCCGATTCAAGGTTAGATGACAATATTGATAGATATTATATAACATATATGATAACTCGACGATTTACATAAACAAGATTAGAGTATCATGAAGATGTAAGTACTAATCCCGAGAACGCAAGCCGCCATAACAAGTTTTACCTCTTACCGGAGATCAAAACTGATGCAGCCCAACTTGAAGCAAGAACTCGTCGAAAGTAATGAAAATAGAAAAGGGTGGCGATGCGCCGAAAGTGTTATTGAACTGTCGTTGTTGTTTACATGGGATCAGGCTATATTTATACCCCTGTTCACGTCTCGTAGGAATTCCGCAGTAACATAATGGTCATCGTGCAGTAACAGGACAACTTTCTCGCAGTAACAACATCGAAAAATAGTCATGATGATATAGTTTTGTTAAGCACTTTTTTACGAACATCATGGTGCAAACGGATTAGAAAAATACTATATAACGTGAGAGATATTGCTCTCTAAAGATAGATATTTAGTTTTTTTAGTTCTCGTCTCGCTAGAACGACGTAGTAACGCGACGATCAATGTGCAGTAACACGACTACTTTCCACAGTAACAACGTTATAAAAGCATTTTTGTCTCAGTCATCGTGTAGTAACAGGACTATTGTCCCGTTGTAACGTCGTTTTAAAGCATTATGGTGAAAACGGTTCTAAAAAATAATATGTGATGTGAGAGATATTATTGTTTAAAGATTAGAATTCTACAAGTTTACTTGTACTAAGCTTGCTAATATGTATCTTTGTATGGACAAAGAGAAGTACTTTTAGCACTTGTGTTAACTTGTGACCATGCACATGCACTTTTTAGCACTTTGTATTTTGCACAACAGTGAGATTTAAAAATTTAGCTACGCACAAGCAGTGGTAGTGTAGTAGTACCGTTACTACCATATGTTCTTTGTTACCACAATTTCACCATGATTTTACTGCAAAAAGTGCAGTAACGACCTATAAATTTGGAACAATCAAAACCATTGTCAAAATTTTATAGAAAATGTAAAATTTTATAAAATTTGTAAAATTTGGAATAGCAGTTTTATTTATGTTCTAGAATTTAACATTCATCCGCTTCTCGGTCTGTTGTTTCTCAACATCGGTTTCCCCTCATCACTCTAAAGTGTTCTTTGCTATATTAACTGTCGGGATCAGGAATGAGATTCCCAACATGTCACTCTAAAGATTTAATTACAATTAATACAACGATATAATCGGATCGTAGATTGAACAATTAGTTTTGGAGAAAAATCGTTTTGAAGCTCGCTAAAATGCTGCATGCATGCTTGAGGTGGAGAGAGAGAGAGGAGAGAGAGAGAGTAGTGCTAGGTAGTTTCGCGAATTTTATGAAACACGCTGAAGACACATATTGGAACATATTACTATCGCGTATGAAACAAAGAGTGTTAATGGATTGAAACATATGTTTATTTTTTTATCAGAATATAATCATGCGGCATCTTGTCCTTAAGATATAATTACAACGAATACAATGGTATGACCGCATTATATATTAGATAAATAATTTACGAGAAAAATCATTTTGAATATCGCTAAAGGTGCATGTGTGTCATATTGGAGATAGAGATATAGGCTTGGATAAGTGCATGTGTGTCAGAGGCAGCATAGTTATTGCCCGCCCGATTTTTCTCCTTGTGTCCGGATGCCTGAAGAGAAGCATTTTCTTGAAAAAATATACACTATTCGGTCCGGTCCAATCCTCACGCGAACATCGTGTACGCCTGTGCAGTCAGATCCTCCTCCATGTATAGTTAAAAAAAAAAGATAAAAGGCATGCGGAACCTACAAACCCTTGCCCAATCCTTAAAAAAAACTCACTAGATTATTATTACAACTAAATTTACTATGCTAGGTACTCCAATAAACTAGAAAAAATCGAGGAAAAAATTCCATTGATTGAAACGGTGGTGGAGCTTCAGTTTCGGGCAAAATCTGTTACACTGCACTGTAACACGCGTACGTTTTGGGAGAAAACTGTATGGATCCGAACGGAAACAGGGAATTTTGCTGGATATTTCACAATTTGGTTTTTTCGAAAAACTTATTTCGTAAATAGACCCCTGAAAAAACTTATCTTAAAAATGGTCCTTTTTTGAGCGCCAGCCACCCTGGTGCCGTCCTTGTGCCGACGTGGCGGGACGGTGGTGAGGTGGGAAATGGATCCTCTGACTTTGGATGGAAAGTCATGGTCTTGCAGTTCACTTCATCCCAGCCAACCCCTGCATCCAACGACACACATCCATCTTCTCCTCATTTGCCTGCATACTGCGTGGCTCAGTTTGGCCTGCAGGCTATAGCTCTATTTTTGTGTCCATCGGGCCGCAATGGCTTTGCTGAATTGTTGTATGCTGTTGCCTGTAGTATTTGTGTCCATCGGGCCGCAATGGCTTTGCTGAATTGTTGTATGCTGTTGCCTGCTACTACATGCATGAACGCAAAGGTCAAGGTTGTAACCAGAACAACAGAACCTGAGGTGCAGAAGCATAAAACTGATATAAACCATTTGGAATAATTCAGAATAAGACTTAAATTTCAAGTAGCATCATTCATGCACTGCAAATTGAACAATTGAGTTTTTTTTTTGTTTGTTGGAACCATGCCACCCTATATTTGCAAAATTTGAGATATGCCACCCGTATCTCAATGACACGTGGGACCCACATGAGTCAATGACATGTGGGTCAGGTGGCATATCACAAATTTTGCAAAATTTATGTGGCATGGTTCAAATTCTCCCTTTTTTGTTACCTGTAGGAAGCCTCTTCTTCCATTTCTTCACCAAAGCAGGAATTGACCGATGGTGGAAGATGGATCTTCAATTGATTGCTTCTTGCTTCCCCTAGAAAAATTCTAGTATTTAGATATGATAAATAATCTAGTATTTAAATAAATTATTTACCATATACACTTTTATGTATTTTAATTCATTTTTGCGTGAGGTATGTTTTAGCCAATAAAGAATTATAATTAGTCTACTATTCGACTAGCTTGACCTATTTATTTAAGGTACCAACTTGAGTGTTAATATTTGTCCAAAATTACAGTGGATAGTTTGTGCTAATCATATTTCATGGATCTAGTTTCGTTAGTCATGTTGTCTCAATTATCGTGTAGTAACAAGATAATTGTATTAATGTTTAAATATTAGAATTCTAAAAGTTTACTTGTACTAAGCTTGCTAGTGTGTATCTTTGTATAGACAAAGAAAAGTATTTTTAGCACTTTGTGTTAACTTGTGACTATGCATATGCACATGTATTTTTTAGCACTTGTATTTTGCACAAGTAGTGGTACTGTAGTAGTACTGTTACTAACATATGTTCTCTGTTACTATAATTTCATCATGATGTTACTGAAAAAATGCAGTAAGCCAGTAACAACCTATAAATTTCACAGTAACAACCTATAAATTTTACAGTAACGTATCGTGTTACTGTACTTATGCGATGATGTTACTACCGAATCATAGTAACGAGGTATGATTCATATAATAAACATAACTGATGTGTTCTCACAAAATTTGTACAAACATACAAAACTAACAAACAATGATCACTAATCACTTAGCGTCATAGGGTCAATTGGTTAGGAGAGTTTGCCATGAGCCATGAGATCATGGGTTCAAGTCACAAATTCACTATTCTATTTTTAATTTTTCTAGAAAAAAGAAAATAATAGGAGAAAAAAAATGGTGGTGTCTATGGCATTAGCTACATTGCCATGTAGGACTTTTAACTTATGTGGCACTATATTAATTAAGAGAGAGAGCAAGAAAATAATAGGAGAAAGAAAATAATAGGAGAAAAAAAATAATAGAAAATAATAAGAGAAAAAAAATGATGGTGTCTATGGCATTAACTACATTGCCATGTAGAACTTTTAGCTTATGTGGCACTATATTAATTAAGAGAGAGAGAGTAAGAAAATAATAGGAGAAAAAAAATGATGGTGTCTATGGCATTAACTACATTGCTATGTAGGACTTTTAGCTTATGTGGCACTATATTAATTACTACCTCCGTCCCAAAATAAGTGCAGTTTTGCACTATTCACGTTCAACGTTTGACCGTCCGTCTTATTTGAAAAATTTGTGAAAAAATTAAAAACATTTAATCACACATAAAGTACTATTCATGTTTTATCATCTAATAGCAATAAAAATACTAATCATAAAAACAAGTGTTACAGCTTCATTAAATGATTCTCCGTATTGTCCCCAGAGAAGTACTTCTTGAGTCTGTTCTCTACAAAGGTAGAGCATAAAAACAATTAGTGAAATATTGAATTATCAGTTTAATGTTTGAAAAAGACATATACTCTTGGTTCTGAATTTGAATTCTTCTGAGTTTTTTGTCTGATGTTGGGCTCGCGAAATCATATGGACCAATACGGCTGACTACCCCAATTAAATCTGAAGGAAAAAGTTAAAAGAATGTCAAGTATAATAGGAAGTGTTTAGGGGTAAATTAAAAAGCAAGGATTACCTATGAGGGGTTTAGAGGTGATGGTTTTTCCTGGAATTTGATCAAATGGGCAAAAGCTGAAAGAGAATTTTGGTATGGTTGATCCTCTAGATTCCAGATGATTCACTTTTGTTTCGTGTTTGAACTGGATCATGTAGCTTTGGTGCTGATAGATATAAGTCTTTCTTCTAGCATCAACAGCAGTAGTATTAGTAATCAGGTAGACTGATCCTTCATTTAGCAAGGGGCGAAATTGTTTTTCAAGCTTTTTTGGTACACTGATTTGTGCCATGGAACCCTGCAAGATTGTGATGCATAAGATTGTTATGGTTAATATTGAGTAGACCAACGAAATGTAAATGAATGGTTAATATTTGGTGTAAGACAAAAGAGATTGACACACATGTTCATCTAATAGGATTCCATCAATGTTGATCAATGGATCTGCTGATTTTGATCTCATGTTTAGAGCATCCCATAATCTTATTAGACGGCCAAAAACCTTGCAGTTTTGCTGGCCAATAGTTACATCTTTGAGTGCTGTAGCTGAGCTTGCCATCGAAATAAATCTGAAACAATAACAAATAATATTAGATAACTAAGTTATTATTTTTATTGAGCAGAATATGTAGATAAAAGTAGAATGAAACAAAACATTGTATAAGATAGGGCATGCACAATATACCTAGATATTTAGTTCCTGTGTCTAGATATTTGGCTGAATACCTCAGCATATACCACATTTTGTGTGCAGTTTTCATAAGAAGCAGGGCTATTTTCTATTAGAACTTTCAAACCCTTGGGGGAAGTAACTCTTGAGAATGCAACATATAATTGACCATGGGAGAAAACAGGAGAAGGCAGATACAGACCAACTCTGCTCAAGGTCTGCCCTTGGCTCTTGTTTATTGTCATAGCATATGAAAGACGTATTGGAAATTGCCGGCGTCTCAATTTGAAGGGCCACTTGGACTGAGCTGATGTTGTAATGATGCGAGGAATATATGCTTTTGTACCTTTTGCCTTTCCTGTGATTATCTCTCCCTCAATGACACGATTTGTTAGCTGTGTGACAATCAGTCTAGTTCCATTGCAAAGTCCTCTTGATGCATCAAGATTACGCAAGAGAATTATAGGCACACCAATTTTCAAGTGTAACACATGTTCTGGAAGTCCATTTATAGAAATTGTGTTTAGAAACTCTGTTGGATATAGTGCCTCTAAAGTGGTATGGTTGGAACAGCTATCATCAATTGAATCTGAGCTATAGTATGACATTTCAGTGGTTGCTAGCTGAGCAATCATTTTGTTGTTTATTTCTGAAACTACATCATTTGTAGGTGCTAAAATTGCACGCTCGCATAAGTACGATCTAAGATCTGTTGTTTGACAACCTGAGTCGTACACAAAAGAAATCAACCCATCCAAATTCCTACAATCTGGAGATAGAAGGAGAGACTGAGGGATCTCTATAAACATGCCCTTTGGTTGGTCTGGGACATCAACATAAGGTTCTGCACCATTGCCTACTCTCAAAAGCCATTCAGCAAAAATTTTGAGGTCTTCTCTTTCCGATGCAGAAAGACATGCAGAGTTAAGTCTCATATTTTCAGTTAAATTAAGTAGTATGCACTGATTCCATAAATAAGAATTAACAATGCAAGATTTCAAAATCTTTTGCTTTGTTGCATTTTGGATGACTGGAAGTGTTTGGCGAAAATCTCCACCAAGAACTACTGTTATACCACCAAATTGCTTGTGTGTTGAATGTGGGCTGGTATCAGATAATATATCCCGTAGAGTCCGGTCTAATGCTTCAAAGCAGTACTTATGATTAACAGGAGACTCATCCCAAATAATGAGGGATGTTTTTTGGATCAATTCAGCAAGATTTGTATTTTTCTTTATACTGCACATTGAATTTTGTAAAATCTCCAAAGGGATTTTGAAACGCGAATGAGGTGTGCGTCCACCTGGAAGCAGCAAGGATGCAATTCCTGAGGATGCAACAGCCAATGCTATCTTTCCTTGCCTTCTTATAGAATTGAGCAAAGTAGTCCATAAGAATGTTTTCCCAGTTCCTCCATATCCATAAACAAAAAATGTTTTCCCTTCATTATTGACCACAGAATTATAGATAGCATTGAAAACTTCCTTCTGGCTATTATTTAAACATGACACTTCTTCATCTATGGTGTATCCCATGTTACAAACATCATAGCTAAGCTCATCTAGTAGAAGCCTATTCTGTGCAGACACACTTGCAATATCATCTGGCATTGGCAAATTAAAATGAGATAAACTATACCCAGCGTCTCTTAGCAGCTTGTCTAACTCAAGAAGGAGAGAAGATGTAACAAAAGTATTGTTGGAGCTGCTGGCCTGAGAAGTGTTGCGGGGCATTCGATATGATATATCTTCGCTCATATATGATTCATGTTCACTGAAAAGTCTTGTAGGATTTGTTACCTCACAAAAGAGTAACATTGTAACAAAAAGCTGGCGTAGTTGGAATGGTAAGGCCCATTGAGCTGCATCCTTTATAGCATTTGACCATTCTTGGTCATCACCAAGGAGACCTAATGCTTCACATGCTGCTCGAAATGTAGGATATTCAACACCTGATACAGTTCTGATTTCAGCAAAGGATCTAGGGCCCTTAACGATGTGCAGTAGCATTCGCAGATAGTAAGCTTCTCCTTGTGAAGGGCTGACATGAGCAATGCGGCCAATTCTGCGAGAAGCACCACGACGGCCATCCCAATATTTTTCTTTATTGTGCCATGTCCAATATTCAGGAAATTCTATATATGTTAGTTGTCGGGCTGAAGGGTTCTCCATATTGGCTTCTAACCATGCAGTCAGCTTTGATTTAGAGTTGTTTGGATCATCAATGACCTCTTCAAGATCGTCATCTTCTGTGAAAACAACATTATTCTCGAAGGGAAGATGTACAGGGAGGCGTTCTACAGAGGGATCTGTGTGGTGAATGTCAAATTGCAGCAATCGCCAAGCAGCATCATTTGGAGTGACACAACGGCATTCCAAATAATTATTTATTTCATTTATAGTTTCACTTGATGATTCTGAGTTTGATGAATTAGAGTGGAATCCAACTCTTGAGCAATCAAATCCTTTTGTAATATACTTGAAAAGATATTTATGCATACCATCATAATTAACTTTTTCCACATTTATGTGAGCCTGAAATTTGACAACTAAGTCGACATTATGAGGAACCACAAATCTGTTGTCAATTTCTACCTCATTTCTTTTAAAAGTTATTCCATTGTTTGGCCGTGCATACTGTGTAAAACCATTTTCTAATATAGTAGTTTCCTCACAGAATTCTTTGGGGTAGAATTTGGTGCATTTTCCTTCAGACATACATACTGAGGAAGGGTTGTGAGGACCACAAGGGCCATGCACCATAAAGTTACAAACAGCATCATAACCAATCTTGTCAACTGCAGGGTCCGGAAACTGAGCTGAAATATAGCTATCGACCTTTTTTGCATCTAGGGGTTCTTTTTTGGCCAGCCATATGATGATGTGGACATGAGGTAAACCACGTTTCTGAAATTCAATTGTGTAGATAACTGTGTAAAAAGAAAAATTTGAAGGGACATGTAAGGCATGATTAGTGTTGCACAGGGAAGTTTAAGGGAAAATTATTGTTTGGAAAAAAACAAAGGGAGAAAAGTATTACCAGCATTAATAGGGCCAAAGAATTCACGTTTTTTAATATCATCCATTAAAATATTGAGCTTCATTTTGAAAACCCTATTGACAATATCAGCACGGTCAGATGGTTGCTGACCTGGAATTCGTGCTAAAGCCTCCCTGACCTCAGGCCAAGCCGGATTTGATGTGAATGTGACAAATAGATCAGGACAACCATACTTTCTACAAATAGCAATGGAATCTTGATAATTTTGATACAAATACCGAGGCCCACCGGTAAATGAAGCCGGCAATATTACCCTTTGACCAACAGAAGAACCGGATGTAAGACCTCTTGAGACAGAATTAATCAATGAGTTGAATGTCGATGATCTGTATTTAGACTGGAAGCTTGGATTGCGATAATGTGATATGCGGCTCCCTTCAACACAACAGTAAGAATCTACCACATAAGATTGAGTTAGCCTTTTGCACCTTAATGGAGTATTGAAGTCTCTTGGTCTATCATGTAGCCTATATGCAAAGTACTCCAATGGGGTCATTTTGGTGTGTTTAATGGCTTGACTACGTGCTGTTGTATTGTAGGTCAGTTTCTCATGATAACCATCCTCTCCATATGGGAATAAAAGAGGATATTGCATTGACATAAACTTGCAATGGTTTCATTTATCTGCTGCAAATTTGAAGAACGGTCTTGTATTATTATATCCCGTCCTATATCAGTTGATCCAATATCACCCACAATTAGACCAACAACTTCAGAAGCAACCGGAGCACTGTAAATATCTCCATGTGCATCCCTTTTGCCAAATAATCTTATCTGAATCTGATCAGATGTGTCTACAGATAATCGCTCACGTGCTGTCCTGAATAGCTGAACAACTGGATTATTTGTATTGAACATTTCTATCAAGTTGGCAACAATTTCTTGGTTTGCATGAAAGGGTGAACGGGAAGATGAAGCAAAGTTGATTCGGTTTGAGACCTCATGTTCCGTGTCAAAAATATATAATTGTGCATATTCTGGGCGACGACCCTCTAATGGCAGCAAAGAGCCCATTCTATGACAGACCTGACCACTTATCTTGAAAACATACGGTGCCCTTCCATCATTTATGGACTCATTAATTTTAGCTCCCATTGAAGTAATTGCAAACATGCTATTGTATTGCCGAATATGATCAAAGAAGTGGTTAGAAAGAGTTCTGTCCTGTGAAGTCAACAAATTCAATAATGGTTGTGGAGGAGGTTGGTATGGTGGCAGCAAGATACTTCCACCCTTACAACACAAATTATATGAAGGATTTGAAGTGTGCCTCTCTCTACGTATGCGTTCTTCATACCAAAAGAAGGCACCGCAGTGCACGCAAGAATGGTGTGGGCCACCAAGGTTTAATGGTTCATATATAGTGCCTGAAAGGTTTGCATAAATGTAATGATTTTTTTAAAGATAAAATGATTCATGACAGTAAGATTTGAGGAGCCCAAAAAAACCTTACGTCTGTGATTGAATGATTGATTTGATGGAATGGAACCAATATGAATATGGGGTTCATTTTGCTCTGTAAGATTAGAAATAGAGGATTCTCCAATGAACCGTTGGCGCACTGGACGTTGATCTGCAGAGGTTGATGCTAGATAAAAAGGAAGAGATTTATAATGCGAGCTACTTGGCCATTATGCATAAATTAATTTCAAGGAATTATGATATTCTAACCAACCTCTGTTCCTATTTGCATCGATAACTTGCCTACGCCTGCGCCGAGACTCAGCAGCAGCAGTTGGGTTAGGCTGTGGCATGGGAGTAATAAAGGCACTTCGGCGTGGCCGACCACGACGGCGTACAATAGGATGAGAAGTACCTGGTGCATTATCCATTCTACCCGGCAGCACAAACAAAGAATCCCTATAACCAGGGATACAAAATCATTGGATTTTTCCCAGACAAAGAGGATAGAGCAAACATAGGGGATATAGTGACCATCCAGGGGGTATAACTAAAGTGTATATTCAGGTGGACATATAAGGTATTCATATTCACACAAAGGAAATTGCTTGAACTGAATATAAACTGAACAGTAAAAAAATAGGGGGGAAGTAAGAAATGCTGGAAGTGTAACATACCAGAATTATCTCTGCAGATTGAATATCGACAGGAGCAGCAAAATACAGTCAAGAGGAAGGCCGTTGGTGACACATCAAGGAATACCGTTCTGGACATATAAAAAACGAAGAGATGAAAATGAACCTAAGAAGAATCTATAGCACTCTACCAATCAAATAATAACTGGAAGCATTTTGAGTAGTACCTATGGACCCCGTGGGAGAACGCACAATCTCGTAGAGGCGAAAACTCGGATGAAACAAAGATGGCGGAGAAGAACGAAGGAGCTGAGCTTTTGTGGATTGAAGGCACATCATAATAAGGGAACGACGACGATGATTTCGCGTAACGGACACCGGGAGTAACTATGTTAATGGCAGCCATCAATGACCTCGTTGGTGAGCGTGGAGAAAGAATCGCCGGGGAGGGGGAGGCGGAGGAGAAGCGGCGCACGCAGGGGGTGGGGCAACTTGGGGTGCCCCCGGGGTGTGTGTGTGTGGGGGGGAGAGTGGAAGGGTGTGGGGCGGAGGAGAAGCGGCGCTGGCAGAGGTGGAGGAGAAGCGGCGCCGGTAGAGTGCGCCAGAGATTGGGGAAACGCGGCGTGGCGATGACGCGATCTCGATCCGGGAGAGGAAGCGAGGGCGTCAGCGGCGGGCCCGCGCCTGGCACGCGCGCGATGGAGGAAGCGAGGGCGTTCGGCGCGGGGCCCGCGCTGGCGCGCGCGCGATGGGGAGAGGGGGAGAGAAGCGAGCACGCGCGATGGGGAGAGGAGCAGCACGGGCCGCCGCGATGGGGAGACCCGGCGGCGGCGGGGACAACAAATCGGTGGCGGAGGAATGTGCGTGATGGATTGCGATCCAACGGCTGATGAGGATTCGATCGAACGGCTGAAAAAAAAAGAGTGACGTGGCTTAACCAGCTCACAAAACATAAACCCTAATAACTACACTAGAGTGGGGATCAATTGTATAGTATTATAGGATAACATTTTATTGCCAACTGACTACCGTCATCAGTTCTTTTGTCCGATGAAATAACATATCTTACATATATTATATGCTTTAGTAAGTACTTCTAGTAATATTTTGTTGTCATGTGAAATATTAAAAATATATGTATTCACATTTATATTAACGACACCGCAGTTTCTAATCATATCAGCTTTGACGTTGGATTTATATTTCAATCTACATGAATACCTTTTGTTTCCGTGCTTCACTCCATGCTTATAATAACCAATTTTCTATTATGTCCCGCGGCAACGCGCGGGGCACATACTAGTATTATGTATGAGTATAAGGGGAGGGGGTGGATATGATCGCTGGATCTATCGCCACGCGCTCGCCCGCCCATTAGGGCCCCCGTTCACAACTCACAAGCCCACGACACGCTCCATAGTCCATACTCCATGTCTCGAGCTGTACTTCTCGAAGTTGCGCCGCTGCCTGCCGCGTGTCCGATCCGGTGGGGCCCACTCGTCGGTGACCACCCCCAGGTGGGCCTCACCCATTCCAAAAGCCTCACCACGCGGCCCAGCGAATCCACAGCTCACATAATCACGCCCCTTTGCCAAAAGAAAAAAAGGAAACAAATAAAATAATCTCGCCCACCTCTCTCTCTCTCTCTCTCTCTCTCTCTCCTCGTCCTCGCTCTCTTCGCTCGCGCGGCTTCTCCGCCTCCGCCGCCCTCTCCTCCTCTCGCCTCGCCGCCGGCGCCGCCAGCCACCGCGCGGGTCGGGCGGGCCGTACCCACCTTTCTGCTTCGATGGCATCTGCGAAGGTAACGTCGGGCTTCAATCTGGTTCGGGTTGTTCTTGGCGGGGGGAGTTCTGGATGGTTTGTCTGTCTAGGGTTTTCGATCTCTCTGATGCTTGTTTTGATTGATTCCGGGGGATGTTCCGTGCTGTCAACGCAGGTGGAGAACCGCGGCGGCGGTGGGTTCGGTTCGAAGAGGTCACGCAACGACGGTGAGATTTCCCCTCTTCTCTTATTACCGGGTTTTGGTTGAGGTTAAGTGTGGAGTTAGGGTTTGGTGAAGTAGAGACGTTTTAAGTGTTGGGTTTGGTGAAGTAGAGTGTTAGGGTTGTTGTTGAGTAAAGGTTTGGTTTAACATGGAGTTAGGGATTGGTCCAACTGCGAGGAGTGCACACATTAAACAAGGGAATATGATATATGCTGAGAGCAATGGAAAGAGGATGAGTACACAGAATTGGCTGTGCTGGATTATTTACTTTTGTGATTTTCTCTGATACATATGACCCTTACTGTTTCTCTGTGACAAGGTTTGGTTAGTCATATGACATTTATGTTTATTTTCATTGGGCGACAGGAACCACCTTTTCAGAAGCTTCTCCGCATTCTAGGTTGATGTGTTACGCGTTCTTATTGATAGTGCTTATTAGTATAATCTCATCAATCCTTTTGTGTTAACAGAAATGTTCATTTGAATAGTTGAATTTGCCCCTGAGTTTGCAAAAAGATGTCGTTGCATGGTGACTACTGTCTATATCGAGTTGATTCATTCCCTTTGTTTCTGTAATAATATTTACCTAATATTATGTGTTGCTTTTCCAGGGAACCAACTATCTTCTGTAAGTAGTTGGTGGCTATTTGGTTCCGTCTCACTATTGAATTGTTTGAACATTTGTGTTAGTCTGGGTTACCTGTAGTTTCTCTAATCAACATTTTAGTTGTGTGAGCTTATTATTTATTTGCGCATTGATTTTTTCTTTTCTGAAAACATGGTGCAGTTTTTAGTCCTTTGTTCCTTCGTGTGGTAAAGAATGTATGCATAAATTTAAATTAGTTTCTAGAAGATAAGTCCTGTGCTTTCGTAAAATGTTGGGGTAGGTGGCTTGCAGTCTTGTATCGCTGCAAAATTTATGTGTGTTGTTTCCATGGTATTATTATGCTCTCCTTAGCGTTGTTTGGAGGGCACTTTCCAGAGAGAAATGTCTTATGTGTATTATTGTTCTTAGTTCCTCTTTTGGACAGGGAACTCATTATACTGTCTTTTAATACTTGAGTCTGTTGGTTAAGAGAAGGTTCTACTATTTTCAGTGTCTGTAAGGGAGGGGGACTGGACTTGTCCTCAGTGTGGTAATGTCAACTTCAGTTTTTAGAAATGTTTGCAACCGCGGAGCCTGTGGTGCACCTCGTCCATCACCGAGTCTAAGCCCAGTAAGTTTGTTGTAGATTCCCTAGTGATGTCATTACTGGTATATGTGGTTAGTTGGTCTGATGGAAAATAAACCAAAATTGGTGATTGGTTATTTTCCTTCTTTTGCATCGTCGACAGACATGTTCCTATAGGATCTAATCTTTACACATATAGTTTCGCTGCTATTCTAACCTGCATGTATCAGTGAATCTTGCTTTTGTGGTCCCTTTTTCACACAGTAGACATCGTAGTGAAAATCTACCAATCATTTCCTTTTTCAGTTCTGGGAAACTGTTACAGAATAATAGGCATATTTTATAAGCACCTGTTAACACATTCTGGTGCTAGGTAATGATGTGCCTTTCTTGTGATACTCTCTTGTATGTAATTTCTGATGTACATGAAAGTGAGATGACACAAACGAATTTACACTGTTATGTCCACAACTCTGAAGAAATATTTCTGTACTAAATTTTGCATGCTTTACAGAGAGTGCCACCTCCTCCTGCTGCTGGATATGATCGGCCACATCTTGGATATGATCGGCCACATCTGTTTTACGGTGGTGCTGGCACCCCACCTCCTATACCTCTTGGATCTGGTAGCTATGGTGCCCCCTATCCACATCTTGGCTTGCGATATGGATATGGTCCACCTGTAGGACCTCCTGCTTCATATGGCCTTTTTTCTTCTTATGGTCAACCTGGACCAATGGGCAGTCCGATGGGAGGTCTGTATTTCTTTCTCAATTGAATATTTGCAGTTATCTTAACAGATACTCAGATTGGCGTATGATCCCTTTGGTAACCGTTGCAGGCATGGGCTATGGCCCTGGACCTGAGCTAGGCCGATATGGTTATGGTTTTAGAGGATCTCCGATGCCGGTTTGTCTTCACTACCGCACTTGTTATCTTCTATAAATTGGTCTTCTGTTCTCCAGAATTCATAATCGTTCTACATATATTTATAAAGGTTTCTAGCCCATGGTCTGGTGGAGCATTAGTGGAAAATAATGACAGTTCTGCTTCACGAAAGCGTCGTGGAGGTAATTGATGATATCCGTTAAATACGTTCTTGTTAGTTTGTTTGTTTTACCACCTATATGCACTTTTGTTATTTCTTTTTTCTTAAAAAAAAATGAAAACTTGGTCTGTTGTTCCTTCAACAAAGTGCCGCACCTGCACATGATAAAGTGTAAGCATTATTGTTTATTAAAAGGCATGCTTTAGTTTGTAACTCATATTTAATGCATTTATTTAATCCTGTGGTGTCCAGCTTAGTCTTAACACATTCATCGGGACATGTGGTAACACTGCAGTTGTCTTTGATCAATAGCATACTTTCTGTTAAAATGAAATGTAGAGGTCCTCACCTTTTGCTTGGGTGACTTTAATCTGATCATTTTATGATGCTGATGTTGTGCCACATGGGCTTATAGTCACATTGGTTCATTTTAAAGGGTACATTTTTAAGATGTGTGGAGATGAAATAAATTGGATCAGCATGTTATTTTCCTGTTTTCATTTTCATTGAAGTCATTTACCTATAGGCTAATAGAAACTTTTCCATTCCTTTTCAGTACTTCTCTGTTTATCTACTGGTTTCTAGTTTCTTATGGAACTTGTCATTATAGGCCCAGATGGAATGGCTGAGAATGACTGGATCTGCCAAAGTGTGAGAATGTCAACTTTTCCTTCAGAAACAGTTGCAATATGAAGAAATGTGGAGCTCCAAGGCCAAGTCCTGTAAGCAGACTATTCCCTTTCCATCTTTCCAAAAATTTGTCTGTCTGCTCAACTGCTCAAGATAAAAAGGCCATAGTAATAGTATGGGTAGTCAACAGTTCCAAGTGGCAATTATAACTGAAATCTGTTCAGGTGATTATACAATTGCATTGTTATCAATGTAGAAATTCCCATCATTGTTAATATCGAGAATTTGGGTATTTTTTGTTGGAGTGATGGCATGCATATAATTTTTTTTATATATATAACTCTGCTTAACACTTGTCTCATGTGATATCACAAATAATTTATTTTCTGAGATTTACTGTTGGTAATTTTTTTTAAAAGAAATTGAGTGTGCAATATAAATTCTAAATTGGAACCACTGTATTCTGTTCCTATATGTTGCAATGCTTTTTTTTTGTGTCATATGCTTTGCATTTTGCACCGTCACAACGAACCGGGTTAGTATAGCATCAAATGCATCTACTATTGGCTGAACACTTCCCCCATACTTTCTTTTTTTTAAACCTCAAATAGATAGAGAAGCATAAACTTTTCCCCTACTCTTTTCAGGGATCTAATGCTACCCCATCTCGCAAAGACAAGGACGCTCCGAAGGGAGCTGGACCTGCCCGGAGTGCAACAACCTGAACTACCCTTTTCGCACGGCGTGCAATCGGAAAGGCTGCGGAAGCAGCAGGCCGGCAGCGGCCACGGCGAACTAGGACCCTACTAACTTGCGCCGGCGATTGGGGGCAGAGAGAGAATTGTTGTATCCTAGCTATATACAAGTTAATTTAAACTGTAACGGCTCAAATATATTTTTTGCGGCCTGAGATTCGTTGTGCTTGATTTTTAAATTCGCCTTTTGAATTTCCTTCACGATTTATAGAGCTTTTATATACATTGGACTAATGCGCTCTTGTTCCCCTGGAATCCCGTGGTATCTTGAGTATTTCTTTCCTGCGCTAGTCTTGCATGTCACAAGTCACAACTGCACGAAATTTATTTACCTTGGCTGTTTTTTCCCCTATTGTTCTCTGGGGTCACTGTGTCATTGATCGAGTGATTGTGCCTAAATCAGTAATGAAAATGATGGCAGCACACCTGTGGGTCTAAGATTGCACACAATAACTAATCTGAGAAGTTCTTTTTCACGTAGACTTGTCATATACATAGGTAATCTTTCCTAACAAAACGACTACATTACAACTTACAGGTGGTAGTATGCTCAGACATCCTGGAGCTAGCAGAATCAACATGGTCCTATCTAAATAGCACCCGTATATATTAACCTCTCTCTTCATATAATCCCTACAGCAGCAGGGTGCAATAGAATAAATAGAATCTTTCACCTCCGGCACGCAATGTGCAGTTGGGGGTCATTCCTTCTGTCATTTTTTTTGTTGTTAGAGTTCA
>CM020184.1:11088756-11110636 GCA_009805545.1 Oryza longistaminata
TTGAGTTATGTTATTCATTGTATTTTCCAAAGTAGTACATGCCCTCTTTAAATGTTTGAGAACAGGGAGATCTAGTTTTTGGTAGTGTAAAAGGAAAATGTTCCAAGGTTGTGAGTTGATATTTGTTAATTAGAAAAGGCAATATAAATGGGTTTAAAATTACCTTTTGGTTTCCTCAATGAGTCTTTAGTGAAATCAATGGCTCTCTTTGTAGTTGAGCTGCAGTAATGGATAATAATTCATATGAATGATTTTATTAAGCATAATTTTTTTTGTATATTTACCTGGTTTTTTTCAGTTGGAGTTTTATCAGCCAAAGATATTCCAGGATGGTGTACTTTTGCTTGTATGCTCCTGTATTATGAATAGTTGTGCTGAAATTTATTTGGCATCCAGCCATTAGTACTATATATCCAATGTGTGATGTAGAGGCTGGGTTTTAATGAAAATCCTTTCTCTAAAAAAAAATTATGGTGTGTACAAATGTAATGAATAGAAAACATTTGATAGAACAACAAACCTTGGGTTATCTGTATGTGGTGCAGGTGGTGGAAGCTGTAGTACCTCTTTGTTCTTCAAAGGCATTAGTTTTATATTTTAATTTAATTAGTTTGAAATATTTGAAGTAATATGGAACAGGATATCTGAAGTAATATGGAACAATAGATATTTACTAACCTCTCCATCTGTGAGCATAGCGGACCGACATAGAGCTCAATGTGAAACTCTCTTAAGCACATAGCTGATAGGAACTTAGAAGATGATCAGTATTCATTCCTATAGAAAAATTTTTTTTTACCAATGGCATTATGATTGTTGATGGATGTTCCTGGTCTATCTTCATGTTTTGGGAAGCTTGGCTGCATCAAGCTCTACAAATCTTTCAGCAACAAAAGAAATGCTACTGCATCTAAACTCCCTGATTCATCGTATCGTGACAGGGAGTTTTACCTAAGCATTGTACATTAGTTAGATACATCTAGAGTGGTAGCGTTTACAGTAAACTATTTTAGTTCTTCGAATGAATGTATAAGAGTAGAGATTGTACATTGGTTTGCGGAATGAAACTCGCAAAGCACATCTTGGTGAATCAGAATTGTTGCTGTACCCTTTATCATAACGATGGCATCCTATGTAATACCATTTAATTGATGACAGTATGGCAGATTTTGCAGTAGCACTGTATGTTGCTCCACCCTTATGTAATAAAAAGTATTAAATCTTGGCGAAAGGAATCCATGGCATGTAATAACAATATAGTTTTTTTTTTCTTTGTATTGAGTTGTACCTGAAAGGCTGAAAAGGCATAGCTAATATCTCACTTAAGTTGTACATTTTTCCTGCTGCTTGGATCGGGGTTAAACGTTAATACCTTAGGGAGTTTGTTGCTCAAGAGGTTGGACGTTCCATTTGTAGCTTCAAATTGCAAAAGATAGGTTGGCATCTATTTGACGTGAAATATAAACTATATGAACAGGAATATTCAAGTGCAAATGGTTTTGAAGGGGTTAAAGAGAATTACCTAGGCGAAACTTCTCTAACTTGTAGGTGTGTCCAGGTCAATATATATTTAGTAGCCAGAGCTTGAAGATGCTTCTGTTATAGCTGCAGGTGAAAGAATAAGTTTAAATGTTTTGATTTTTGTATGGAGGGCATTTTTGTCAAAGAATGAACCTGCAAAATTTTCCTGCAATAAGGCCAGCAAAGATGGCTACTACAATTCCATCCTTTGATTTTATAGTGTTGCACTTCATTATGATTCTCCATATTGTCCCCAGAGAGGACATCTTGAGTCTGTTCCCTGCAAAAAATAGTTGCATATAAACAATTGCTGAGATACACAAAAGTAATTAATGAGAGCACTGTTTTAAAGATCAGGTTTGAAAAGTACTACTCTGGTTTGAATTTAATTTCTCTGAGTTTTTTGTCTGATGTTGGGCTCGCAAAATCATATGGACCAATATGCTGATCTCCAACAACTGAGAATATTCATTAAAAAAATCTGGAGGAATAAGCAAAAGAATGTAAGTGCAATAAGTATGATTAAATGTGGAATTAAAAAGAAGCATTACCTATGAGGGTTTGGAACTGATATTTTTCCTAGAATTATCAAATGGGCAAAGTCAAAAGGAATTGGTATGGTTAATCCTCTAGATTCCAGGGTTGAATTCTTGTGTTCTGTTTAAACTGGAGAATGTAGTTTCTGGACTGGTAGATATAGTCTTTCTTTTTGCATCAAGCAACAGTATTATAATTAGGTAGACAGATCCTTTATTTAGCAAGGGGCGGAATTGCTTTCAAACTTTTTGGACAGTGATTGTGCTATTGAGCCCTGAAAAATTTGTGCAACAGATTGATATGGCTATATTAGTATAGCAAGAAGTAAATTAGTATTAATATTTGGTGGAACACAAAGAGATATGACATACATGTTCATCCAATAGGATCCCAATGCTGATCAGGATCTGCGATTTTGATCTCATGTTTAAGCATCCCATAATCTTATTAGACGGCCAAAAACCTTGCAGTTTTGCTGGCCAACAGATATATCTTTATGATGTAGCTGAGGTTGCCATTGATAAATCTGAAAAAAACATAATAAAAGAAAAATGAACTAAGTATATTATATGAGCAAAATATGGAAAAAAGTAGAAAAACAAATTTAAAATATAGAAAATATGCATCACAATATACCTTATAGTTCCTGTTTCTATTTATTGCTGAATACCTCAATATACACATTGTGTGTGCATTTTCATAAGAAGCAGGGCTTTTCTATTAGAACTTTCAAACCTTGGGAAGTACTCTAGAATGCAACATATAATTGACCATGGGAGAAACAGGGAAGGAGATACAGACCAACTCTGCTCAAGGTCTGCCTTGGCTCTTTTTATTGTCATAGCATATGAAAGGCGTATTGGAAATTGTTGCGCCGTCTCAATTTGAAGGGCCACTTGGATGAGCTGATGTTGTAAAATGCGAGGGATATATGCTTTTGTACCTTTCGCTTTCCTGTGATTATTCTCTCCCTCATACACGCTTGTTAGTTGTGTGACAATAGCCTAATCCATTGCAAGTCCTCTTGATGGATCAGATTACGCAAAAGCATTATAGGACACCAATTTTCAAGTGGCACATGTTCTGGAAGTCCATTTATAGAAATTGTGTTTAGAAACTCTGTTGGATATAGTGCCTCTATAGAGTAAGTTAAGTAGAACTAGTCATCAATTGAATCTGAGCTATAATATGACATTCATCATTGCTAACTGAGCAATCATTTTTGTTTTATTTCTGAAACCACTCATTTTTAGGTGCTAAAATGCACGCTCACAAGATAGATGTAAGATTTGTGGTTGACACTAGTCGTAACAAAAGAAATCAACCATCAATTCCTACATCTGGGATAGAAGAAGGACTGAGATCTCTATAACATGTTCGTTGGTTGCTCTGGGACATCAACAAAAGGTTCTGCCATTTCCATTTTCAAAAGCCATTCAGAAAAATTTTTGAACTCTTCTTTCTTTCGTGCAGGAAAAGATGCAGAGGTTAAGCTCATATTTTCAGTTAATAAGAGTATGCACTGATTCCAAAATAAGATTAACAATGCAGATTTCAAAATCTTTGCTTTGTGCATTTTGGATGACTGGAGTGTTGGCGAAAATCTCCACCAAGAACTACTGTTATACCACCAAATTGCTTGTTTTGAATTTGGGTTTGTTCAGAAATATATCCGTAGAGTTCGTCCAATGCTTCAAAGCAATATTATGATAACAGGAGACTCATCCCAAAATGAGGATGTTTTTTGGATCATTCAGCAAGATTTGTATTTTTCTTTATACTGCACATTGAATTTTTAGAATTCCAAAGGGATTTTGAAACGCGAATGAGTGTTTCCACCAGAAGCAGCAAGGATGCAATCCCGAGATGCAACAGCAATGCTATCTTTCCCTTGCTTTCTATAGAATTAGCAAAAGTCCATAAGAATGTTTTCCGTTCCTCCATATCCATAAACAAAAAATGTTTCCTTCATTATTGAGCAGAATTATAAATAGCATTAAAACTTCCTTCTGGCTATTATTAAACCTGACATACTTCATCTATAGTGGATGCATGTTAAAACATCTAACTGAGCTCATCTAGTAAAGCTATTCTGTGTGAACACACTTCAATATCATCTGGTATGGCAAATAAAATGAGAAATCATACCAGCATCTCTTAGCAGCTTTTCTAACTCAAAGAGAAGAAAATTAACAAAGGATTGGTGGAGCGCTGGCCTGAGAAGTGTTCGGGTTCGATATGATATATCTTCGCCTCATCATATGATCATGTTCATGAAAAGTCTTGTAGGATTTGTTACCTCACAAAAGAGTAACATTGTAACAAAAAGTTGCGCAGTTGGAATGGTAAGGCCCATTGAGCTGCATCCTTTATAGCATTTGACCATCTTGGTCATCACCAAGGAGACCTAATGCTTCAAATGCTGCCCGAAATGTAGGATATTCAACCTGATATAGTTCTGATTTCAGCAAAGGATCTTGGGCCCTAACATGTGCAGTAGCATCGCAGATAGTAAGCTTCTCCTTGTGAAGGGTACATAGCAATGCGGCCAATTTCTGCAGAACACGACGACCATCCCAATATTTCTTATTGTGCCATGTCCAATTTCAGGGAATTCTATATATGTTAGTTGCCTGCAGAAGGGTTCTCCTATTGCTTCTAACCATGCAGTTAGCTTTGATTTAGAGTGTTTGGATATTCTTCAAGATCATCATCTTCTGTGAAAAAACATTATTCTCAAGGGAGATGGACAGGAAGGCGTTCTACGAGGGATCTGTGTGGTGATGTCAAATTGCAATCGCCAAGCAGCATCATTTGGAGTGACACAACGCATTCAATAATTATCATTTCATATAGTTCACTTGATGATTGTGATCCTGATTAGAGTGTGAATTCCAACTCTTGAAGCAATCAATCCTTTTGATTCATATCTATGAAAATATATTTGTGCATCCTCATAATTAACTTTTATCCATTTATGATGTGCCTGAAATTACAAAAAATCACATTATGAGGAACCACAAATCTTAATATTGTTATCAACGTCACTCCATTTTTTAAAGTTCTTCCATTGTTGGACGTGCATACTGTGTAAAACCATTTTCTAATATAGTTGTTTCTTCACAGAATCTTCTTAGGGTAGAATTTTGCATTTTCCTTCAGACATCAGATTGAAGAAGGTTGTGAGGACCCAAGGCCATGCACCATAAAGAAATACAGCCTCAAACCATCTTGTCAACTGCAGGTCTGGAAATTGAGCTGAAATATAATGCTATCATCTTTTTGATCTAAGGGTTCTTTTGCCACCATATGATGATGTGACATGAGGTAAACCACGTTTCTGAAATTCATTGTTAGATAACTGTGAAAAAAGAATTTTTGAAGGGTTGCATGGTGGTAACATGAGTTTACTACAAGGAGAGAAGGAAAATTATATTTTGGAAAACCAATGAGAAAATGATTACCGCATTTATAGGGCCAAAAATTGTTTTTTATATCATCCATTAAAATATTGAGCTTCATTTTGAAAACCCTATGACAATATCTGACGATCGGAGGTTGTTGGCTGGAATTCGTGCTAAAGCTCTCTGAATTCAGGCCAAGCGAATTGATGTGAATGTCAAAATAGATCAGGGCAACCATATTTCTACAAATAGCAATAGAATCTTGATAATTTTGATACAAATACCGAGGCCCCGGTAAATAAGCGGCAATATTACCTTTGCCCAAAGAAGACCATGTAAACCTCTTGAGACAGAATTAATCAATGAGTTGAATGGGATGATCTGTTATTTAGACTGGAAGCTTGGATTGCGATAATGTGTATCGGCTCCCCTCACACAACAATAAGAATCTACCATAAGATTGGTTAGCCTTTTCACCTAAGGAGTATTGAAGTCTCCTGGCTATCATGAGCCTATATGCAAGACTCAGCATTGTACTTTTTCGTTGCATGGTTGAGTGCGTGCTGTTGTACGTATGTGAGTTCTCCATATGGAATATTGCATTGGCATAAACTTGCGTGTTTTCATTATCTCGCTGCAAATGAGACGTCTTGGATTATAATATCTCGCCCTAATCAGTGATCCAAATCACCACAATAGGCAACAACTTCAGAAGCACGGAGCACTTAAATATCTCCATGTGCATCCCTTCCAAATAACTTATGCAATTGATCGATGGTCTAGGGATATGTCTCAGTGTGTTCTGAATAGTGAACAATGGATTATTTGTATTAACATTTCTATCAAGGTGCAACAATTTGTTTTGCATGAAAGGTGAACGGGAGATGAAGCAACTTGATCGGTTTGAGACTCATGTTCTGTTCAAAAATATATAATTGCATATTCTGGCGAGACCCTTTGGAGCAGAGAACCGATTCATGACAGACTGACCACTATTTTTAAAACATAGGTGCCTTCCATCATTTATGGACTCATTATTTTAGCTCCCATTGAAGTATTGCAAACATGCTATTTTATTGCGAATATGATCAAAGAAGTGGTTAGAAAGAGTCTGTTGTGAGTCAAAAATTCAAAATGGTTGTGGAGGAGGTTGGTAGGGTGCAGCATACTTCCACCTTTCAACACAAATTATATGAGGATTTGAAGTTGTCTCTCTCTACGTGTTCGCTCTTCATACAAAAAAAGCACCCAGTGCAAGAATGTGTGGCCACCAAGTTAATGGTTCAAATATAGTGGCTGAAAGTGTGTCATGTATATGTAAGAATTTTTAAAAGATATTTAAAGTGTTTAGATCCTAGGAGTAGAAAAGAACAACTTACGCTGTGATTGAATATTGATTGATGTAGATGGAACCAATATGAATATGGGGTTCATTTTGTGCTATATGATTAGAAATAGAAGATTCCCAATAACCGTGGCGTAATATCGTTGATCTGCAGAGGTTGATGCTAGGGAAAAATGATGAAATTGATTAATGTGAGTCATTTTTTTTGTCTGCAAAAATACTGACAACTTGTAGGAATGTTAATCTTCTAACAAACCTCTGTCCTATTTGCATCGATAACTTGCCTACGCCTACGTCGAGATTCAGCAGCAACAGTTTGATTAGGACGTGGGATCGGATATTAGAAGGCTGCCGGCGTGGTCGACCACGACGACGTATAATTGGTTGAGAAGAACCTGCCGTATTATCCATTCTTACCCGAGAGCATAAACCAACGAATCCTATAAGTCGAAATAAATAGGTGTACTATTACTGAATAAAATCAAACTGAACTTATCTTGTAAACAATTGTTGAACTTACAAAAAGATAGTAGGTCAAATTGAGCATTCATCATCAGAGTAGAAAGAAACAAAAGCCGGGTGAAAGCATAAGGGAGAAGAGGCACATACCAGATTTATCTTTCCTGAATGAAAATCCACAGGAGCCACAAAAACAAATTCAAAGGAAGGCCGTCGGTACCACATAAACAAATACCCTTCTGTAGACATGAAAGATTCAAACTGATGAAAAAACCTATCAGAAGATCATGTACTCCGAATAAATCCAATAATATGTACCTATGCAATGGAGATTCAGATGAAACGAAGCAGTTGGTGGAGGTGGATTGCAGAATTTCATTGGCAATATAAGCGAAGGCCACAATGATATCGCCATGGCGTTATGAGCAAACAAAATTAATGTCTTGATGACGGTGATGAAGTCTGGTTTTAGTGGCGGGCGGTCGTTTCGCTTCTCTCGGATATGGAATCGGGACAGCGCGGGAGAAGGACAGGCAACCGTCGTTGGGGGCGGTGTGGGTCGCACAAGCGAGGGCTGGGTGGCGCTGAGGGGGGAAGGGGGGAGCGAAGAGTGGCACAAGAGGAGGAGGCGAAGCGGGATGTGGCGTGGATTCGGTGGGGGGGGGGGGACGGCGGCGCGAGATGCGGGAGAGGGGAGGAGCGATGCAGGAGAGGGGAGTCGATGCGCGTGGGCCGGCGGAGCAGCGCGATGCGGCGAGAGGAGAGGAGGGGAGCGATGCGGGAGAGGAGGTGGGGCCGGCGAGTAGCGATGCGGGAGATGGGAGGAGGGAGCGATGCGGGGAGGAGGGTGGGCCGGCGTTAGCGATGCGGGAGAGGGGAGGAGAGGAGCGATGCGCGAAAGAAGGAAGCGCTCGATGCTTATCCAACGGTGGGGATAAAAAGGTGACGTGGAAGCACCAGGAATTAGAGAATTGTAGTAGTGGGGATGATTTGTAATAGGTATATAGGATTACGGCGAGTTTGTCAATAGAGAAGCAACCAGAAAAGCAAGCTTATGTCCATTGGAGGATCATCGTGCACATAGGCCGTGGCTCATCGCCCATACTAAAGCTAGGGATGACAACGGAGCGATACGGACGGATAATACTCATACCATATTCGTTTTCATTTTTTTTTCAGATAAAAAACGAATAGGAAACAAATACGGATTATCTCGAATATGAATAAGAATCGAATATGATTAGACAGAATACGGAAACAAAATTTTCTCGGAACACAAAACCAACTCAACTTCTAATAGAAATAAATATCAACATATATAATTAGCTCATTTTAATAAAATGTAGTATAATTTATAAATATTTTAAAATTTTTTAATAATATTAATAGTGTGGACTAGTGTTAAGAGATGAACTACTATTAAAATCTAAAAAGGTATATTGAAGTCGTATAGAGTTATATAGAAATGAGGTATGTTTATGGCTTCTACGGATATCCGATAGCGTTGTTCACCGGATATCCGAATTATTATTCGTATCCGACGGAAACCGCGATACCATATCCGTATTCGTATCCATGAAAAAATACCTGTATTCGTATCCGAACTATCTGGGAATTATCCATTCCGAAAGGTATCCGTATTTGTTTTTTTCTAGAGCGGACAGAAAATATCCGCTCTGTTTTCATCCCTACTAGAAGCTTGTTTAACACGTAAAAATTTTGAAAACTGAATGTTCGTACTTTGCTCATGTATAAAAGAAAATTTATTATAGTACTGTGTGTTACACACTCTATTTCTATAGGAAATATTCACTTTAATTTGATTTTACAAGTGACTATCTATTTAGATTTATTTGTTTCCAAATATTAAGAAGTTTAAGGGGTAATTTGCAATAGAAGTAGGTGAGGTCGCAGATTCACTGTCACCACCACTATCTTTTTATAGGAGTATAGAAAGTACTGAAACAAAAATTTGGAACAATCAAAATCATTTTCAAAATTTTATAGAAAATGTAAAATTTTATAGAATTTGTAAATTTTGGAATAGCAGTTTTATTTATTGTCTAGAATTTAACATTCATCCGCTTATCAGTCTGTTGTTTCTCAATATCAGTTTCCCCTCGTCACTCTAAAGTGTTCTTTACCATATGAACTGTCGGCATCAAGAATGAGATTCCCAACCTGTCACTCTGAAGATTTAATTACAATTAATACAACGATATAATCGGGATCGTAGATTGGATAATTAGTTTTGGAGAAAAATCATTTTGACGCTCGCTAAAATGCATACATGCATGCATGAGTGTGGAGAGAGAGCAGAGAGAGAGAGTAGTAGTGATAGGTAGTTTCGCGAATTCTGTGAAACACGCTGAAGACACGTACTGAAACATATTACTTTCATGTATGAAACAAAGAGTATTAATGGATTAAAACATTATCAGAATATAATCATGTGACATCTTGTTCTAAAGATTTATTTACAAAGAATACAAAGGTGTGATCGCATTGTAGATTGGATAAGTAATTTACGAGAAAAATCATTTTGAATATCGTTAAAGGTGCATGTGTGTCATATTGGAGATAGAGATATAGGCTTGGTTATTTGCATGTGCGTCAGAGGCAGCATAGTTATTGTCCGCCTGATTTTTCTCCTTGTGTTCGGGCATCCGAAGATGGAGAGTGCTACAAATCGGACGTCTGATATTTTTCAAAATATCGGATGGTGTTGCACTGTATTATTGCAAAATGTTTCATATGTTGCACTCCTCGATAAAAAAATGTTTCACTTAAAAAGTTTTAGATGTTTCATCGATCAAGGAAGGTGTTGCACTGTACTGTTGCAAAATGTTTCACATGTTGCACTCGATGAAAAATGTTTCACTTGGAAAGTTTCAGATGTTTCATCAATGAAGGAAAAATGTTTCATCGCTTCAACTGGAAAGTTTCAAATGTTTAATCAATGAAGGAAAAATGTATCATCGCTTCAATGGAAGTGTTTCAACCAAATGCAATCGAAACGTATTGATTGCAACATGAAGATTCAATATCTGGAACATCAAATCAAACCAAAATGAAACACCTTAATACAATGAAGTGCAACAAGCTAAAATAATAGGATGCAACATCCCTAAACTCCAAACAAAACAAACCCACCTCCATCTTCTCCGAGAATACAAACCCACTTCAATCTTCCTCAACTCCGGTCGCTGGCCCCCGAGAAAACCTACCTCTCTTCTTCTTCAACTCCGGTTGCTAGTCCCTGAGGAACCCCTCTCCTCTCCATTCCGCCGCGATGGCAGCCGCTGCCGCCACCCCCAACTCCCTCCTCCTCCGACGCCCGACGGCACCCAAGCTGGCCACGGCAGCCTCGCCGCTCCGTCTCCCCACGCGGGCTGCCAGGAATCTCCTGCATGGCGGTGGCCACGCCCGCGCAGTCTTCCTCCTCCCCCAACGGCGGCGGCACCGCCGCTAACCGCGAGGTCTTCAACTTCGCCGTGGGCACGGCCACGCTGCCGCTCTCCGTCCTCCAGAAGCGCAGGTGGAGCTTGTCCACTACCATAGCTCCGGCATGAGGAAGATAGATGGAAATGAGTGGGGAATGGAGTAAGTAGTCAGTGGGGAGAGAGAGAGAGTTAGGAAGTTGAAGGGATAAGGCTAACATGTGGCTGGTGGAGTTGAAAAGTGAACCAGTAAAATAGATGGGATGGTGGAGTGCCGACCGATTTTTTTCCAACTGCCGGACTTCCGGCTTAAAGCATTATAGATCCGAAGATGCTCCTATGCATACTTGGATGGAACCAATCCTCGGATGCCTATCGAGGGCTTCCCTAAATGAAACCAACACATTATTGTAATCAGATGTGATTATGACGTCTTCAAGGCTGTGAAGGTGCTGAATGCCATATAGAGACTTGGTATCTTGTTCTGCCTGGCCAAAAACAATAAGATGCATAATTCTAAGCTTTGGCATTGCTCCTGGCTCGATCGACAAACTGGAGGTGGAGGATCCGTAGGTCAACTTTAGTTCTTTGAGAACTGAAAATGATACACTATCTATAATGATCTCCATGCCAGGAACCATGAACACTTGCAAGTCAAGGTAAGCGAGGCAGGGTAACCTTGAGAGAACTCGCATATCATCACCCTTGAGTTCAACGACCTTGAGACACAGACTAGTTAAGGTCTCAACCTGTTGTATCCAATGTGGAACCCTGTGGAACGCCTTGTAAAGGTGACACCTCTGAAGGAATTGTGGAGGAGGAAACCAGCTGCACAAGAAGCTAATGGGTGGTTGCCTGATATTCTCCTCTAGAACAACTCTGAAATCTAGACAGCGGAGGTTGCAGCCGCCCAGTTCCCTGAGAGAAGTGGCAAGAGCAGCAAACTTTACCATATCTATCAGGTCATCTTCATCGTTGCCTCGACGACGATTGTAGATGACACCAAGCGTCCTTAGATTGGCCAGCGACCCAAGATGTCGGATGTTTTCAACAGAGCAATTGCAGAAGTTAATTCCCTCAAGTGTACGTATAGAGGTCAGCCTGTTAATCCCCCTGCCGAGCTCTTCACTCCCTGCAGTTCTCAGATGCCGCAATGATGGTAAACAAGCATCACTCAGAAATCCACCCACGAGTACGAGATTAGTGCCGCAATTTATGTCAACCACTTGCAAATATCGCAGTTCCCCAATTGTATCAGGAAACTTATAATCTTCTGAAAAATAAGCTTCTGGAGTCCGTCCAACCTAGTGGTTTCATCTTATAGACAATGCCACGGAAGCTAGAGCAGCAGGCATTTGCTACATCCTTTGTTCGCGTAGTTGTAATTATTCTGCTTCCATTGTTGTTTTCGACAAATGCACCACTAATACTGTTCCATGTTTCTATGCTTGATATGTCATCGATTACAACTAGGAACCTGAGAAACAAACATAGCTATAATCAATAGCAGAAAACCATAGATATCTATAGAAAACCATATCAAGCTATTTTTGTTATAAACCATATAGTTAAATCCTGGCCTTCATACTCATTGGTATATCTATATCTATACCTATCCCGGGCATTATATTGTCCAGATAATAAACTGTTAAATTTTCTACCAAGTCTACAGTCAGATAGAAATGATGACTGAATGCAGCATGGGTACAGAACATGCGCTGCAACAGAAAATATTAGTACAGATTTGTAACGCCCATTACAAATTAAAAATGGTTCTCGGTTATGTAAGTTGAGCATCTTCATTGTTTTCAGCGGTATGGTTAACTGGTCAAGGTGATATTGTTACTTATCATATTACTGAGAAAACAACAAGATTTATAGGTTTAAAAAGAATGCCCTAAAACAAAATCAGAAACTGCTACCACATGGTAAACATGCTGATGGTGTAATAAATCAAGATAATTTAGTATTAAACCTTAGACATTAAGTTTTCAGAACATTTATTTAGTGAGGCATTTCGATTATTATCAGCAAGAACTACACATGATGATTATCAGTTTGTTGCAAGAATAAATTTATCCATTTATTTTTATTTTAGATATATTTTATGACAAGAAATTCATTATTCATCAAGAAACAAAGTGGCTCACACACTCAAATCCAACAGTATTATCTAAAGGACCTTCTGTAGTCCTTGTTGATATAGTACCTAGTTCAAAGTCCAAACTTACTTACTCATTGTTTTAGCAATACTAATATTGTTCTTGTCTGCAACAGTACAGATCTTGCAAACTATAGTCTTTTTATAGTACTTATGTTCAACAGTATTAGGAGGTACAAAATTAAATTTGTAGTTTATTTGTGGTATAATTTGGTACTTATGAAGTATCCAATTTCACATAGAAAAATATGGTACCTCCCAGTAGCTTTATCAAGTACGTACCATAAATATCTCACAAGTATAATGTACCTCTATAAGAACCTTAAAGAACTATTCAATTGTTGCTGCTGCTGCTGCATGCTATTACTGTCGTTATTTTTGCAATTTTAAACCTAGTTCAATGTTATACTCAACATAATTTACATTGAAGATGAAATCACTCATCAAGTAGTAAGTTTGTGCTAGTGTGACTATTATGATATTCTTCATATAATTCTTTTTTTTTTTCACAGCAGTTGCTAGAAAACATTGGTTAAAATCTGTTGTGGTGTTTGATAAAAAGGCAAAATTAGTTATTCAGTTATTTGATGGTTCTTCATGTAATCTTTGCATAGGATTTGTTCTTTTATTGGGAATAAAATTGTCATCTCCCATCACAGCATGTTAAAAAGAAAAGAAGATATATTCCCTAGGACCAACTATCCTCTCATTCAAGAATTGGCCATCGGCTGATTTTGTGGATTGTGGAACTAAAAAATAATTCTTCTGACATGTGTGTAGAGTTGTTGATAAACAAATAGATGCAAAGGGGTGGATTTTTTTCGAAGTTCTGACCAAAAAGGACAATAATTCTTGAAGAGCTTTCATGAAAGTAAAAGGTGGTGCAGGAGTATTGTGAAAAGAAAGTATTAAACAATGGGGAATGCACAAGTTTTGCGAGGAAGTTTGGGTTGTTAAAGTTACTTTGTGAGTAGAATATCCTAAGCCATATGTTATTAGCAATCAACAAAAGCGATCAGTTAAAGATATGGTTTTACAGGAGGCCTTCCGAAGAAACTTCATTGATATAATGAATAGGAGCATGTTGAGTTATGTTCATTACTGGAGAATGCAGAATTAAACATTGACAGCGACCGGTTATCTTTGCCTCACAGCACAAATGGGAGATACTCTCTACAAGATCCTTATACAGAATATAATACATATGGGTTTTATATGGAAGAGTTTTGTGTATGGCAATAAGAGATAGATTACCCGATGGCCGCTCTCTTTTACCTGTTTTTATATAAGACTCTTGTATTGGCTTTTTTTTTAAGTAAAGTTGAATTGATATTCTTGTGAGTTTCTCAACTGTTTAAATCCCAGGCCATTGGACTTGACAATTCTTAGAAAATTCCAAATAAGATGGGGCTGGCAACGAACTGGCTCCACTGTAAGTTTTTTTATAAAACTATGAAACTATTAGAAAAAGAAGCGATTCAATCGTTACCCTTTATTTTCTTCGCGTTGTTCACTACTTAAAATTTTATAAAGTATATGATGTATCTTATCTATAAAAAAAATAACATCCATATACCTTATATTTATAATTACAGAAATTTGTCAGGCGGAACTTAAGTCTTAATAATTACTTTCTTGTTGTTTTAATAACGTGTACAACTAAATAAGCTCCTAGGACACCTAGAAAACACTTTAATTTAATAAATTAGAGAAAATCATATAAATTAGGTTGAAGACAAAAACAAGAAAAAAACATGATTTTCACCTGTAATATGATCGACCAATTATTTTCCACTATTTACATTTATTCTTAGCAAATTATGTATGTACATTACGTATTGTTTTCTAGATACCTTGATGGCATTAATTATAATGCCCATTTTAAACTTCCTACAAACGCTCCTAAACCCACCATGTGGTATCCTATAACACACTTTCGAGTCATCACGTGGCCTCTAATAAAAATAGAAATTCGGCTCGTCGATTTTCATTTAAAATCAATGAACCCATATTTTAAATTGTTAGATCTATCTAAGAAAAAATCTCCCCTCTGTCCATGCCTATGTGCGGCATTCTCATGAATGTACCTAACCTAATCTTCCTTCTATTCCTTTATTGTTGTATATTTCCATGACAACTAAAAGATTGTTTTTTCTTTATGCAGCCTAAAAATTCCATAAATAGACATGTAACCTACTAGATAGCAGCTCTTCCTCCATAACTCTCTTTATAGATCACTAAACTCATACGAATATTTCTAATTACTACATAAGCACTCTTAAATTAGAGAAATAAAAAAACAAAATATCCGACCATCGAATCCTACTTAAAATCGGTTCACTACTACAAAATTGATTTTTCATGGCCGTCAAACTTTCTTTTTCTCTAACGGGCCATAAGTGAAAACCGCCAGGGAAATTTTAACAATGGATGAGGTGGCTTAGGGACTGCCCAGCAAAAATAGGGCTTCGCACGATCGGTTTTAAGAGGACCACTAAGTAGAAGTCTTTTTTGCAAGCGGACCTCTTAGTAATTAAATCGATTTTTCGTTGGGGTTGCTAGCAAAAAGTACATTTAGAGAAGCACCGCTCGCAAAAAGAAAACAATGGCGTTTATTAAAAACCCCCATGGCCCCACCGCCCACCAACCCACAACCCACCACCCACCGCCCACCGCCCACCGGCCTCCCTCCCCTCTCCTCTCCGGTGCTGGGAGATTGGCGGTGCGGGGGCCGCCGGGCGACTTAAGGCGAAGAAGGCGGATTAGCGACATGCCACCAATGCACCCATTAAAAAATGCCCAGGACATATGAAAATAATTAGCTGGTGCATTTTAGCAACGGGATACAATAATAAGTTGGTAAAATATTCTATAGCCAATTTTTTAACTACATACCAGAAAGAACTATCAAGTCTAACTATGTTGGCAAACAATTAATATGGGCACAAAGTTGCCATTATTTTTCACATAGGGATTTCCAACTTTTTAATTGTATGAATTAATTATTTTTCATCACAACTACACAAATGATTTTTCGCGAGCATTCTTTCACATGTGGCTTCCAAAATGTGACAGCCTCCTATGTGGGTGAGCCTCCGGCCTCAGACTCATGGGTTGTTCTTTGAAAAATTAATTTTTTGCAATCCTTTTGCAAAGAACTATTTTAGTGGAGGCTAAACACAAAATGTAGCGTTCAACTTTTACACATAAAAACTTAATTTATGGAGCACTTAACCAGAGATAGTTTTGAATCAATCTACTCCCTTCGTTATAGAAAAAACATAGCCCACTTTACATCAGTGGATGATATTTTATTCTTTCAAAATGTTTATATTTCGTTTGTACAAGTCTTTTATTTAAAACACACCAAGGGCGAAGGTAATGCTAAATCCAGTTCAGTAAATTCTAATTTTCCTTTAAAAGTAGCTCCATGGGTTTCTTCTGCCAAAACCTGTATGCCCTCTAAAGGTGGCAATTATAAATCAGTAGCCCTTTCTTATAATTAATATGAATTAAAAGTTATATCTTTCCTAATTAAATTATTATTTTTAAGATTCATATTGACTATTGTTCTTTTTTAAAAAATCATGTAGGGTTCTACATATTAAAAAGAAGCGCTATTATAACAATGTACATTTTGATCGATTTAAGAGGCAACTAGCAAGATGGTAAAAAGATAAACTTACGAAGCAATAAAAGTTTCTCGATGGAGACTTCTTAAGGAAAAAGTAAACATTGGAAAATTCAATTAAAAAATGAAAAACTAACCTTACTTTAATTTCAACTTCTTCTTGTTACAACTATTTCCAAAAAAAAAAGAAAAAAATGCATTTGCCCGCGGGCAAATGCGCGGCACCTTCCTAGTTAGCCACTAACAACTTAATTAACATGCCAACTGAAATCTGCGACGGTGTTTGTCGACCATGTGCCTAATCTAAGGCTTGGAAGGCATCTGGAATGTTTGATGGGGCGGAGAAACTTTGAAGCATTGTACGCCCATGCATGCCCCAGCCGTTATTGCGCACACAAGCAGACGCCGGCCAGCACTGGGCACCCGACCACCGCGTCAATTTTGACTACGGCTTGTGGCCGACGAGAAGCCGCGGCTAGCAGCCGCGATTCGGAGATACTGAGCACTCGGTGGCCGGTTGATAGAGATTTCACTGCCTCCACAAAACCGTTGCCTTGGCCGCACGAATGCCCAAGTCATCGGCGCTGCGTTTTCGAGGTTCAAGCAAGTGGCGTAGCTTCCTGGCTCAGTCGCCATCTTCGATCGTGAAGGTTGCTGAATCGTAAGTGGCCAGCATGAGCAACTGTCGACTGAGGAGACAACTCCGTGTTTGATCGCCACAGTATGCTGATCCTGTTCACCTGCGCGCACGGGCTGCGGTCTGCCGGTGGTTGTGATCCGAGGGAATCTCAAAGATGTTTACAAGAGTGACTGGAATTTACAAAAAACTCCAGATTGTTTCATTGGAAAATTGTAGGCCACTTCCGTACCAGATTAATGTATCCACCGAAACGAGGTAAAATCATTCGTGTGCCATCGTTTCGCCGTTCGAATTAATACCCTCAAAAACCGATAGCGGTGTGGGAGGAATTCTGCTCTCTCAAGACCACCCAGAGTTTAGGGAACAAGCGAGGCACATCGCCTACTGCAAACAGCGGAATGAGCACCCGCATCGGCTGGGCACCGCAGGGTACATCGGCAAGGAGGCAATATGGGCCCAAGAAGATGCAGTCGCTGCAGCAGCGAATGTCCCTGCCCCGTTTTCAGACATCCCTGACAAAGAGCTCGCAACTGGGGCGCGGCAGGGGTAAGGTCAACCCGGACGGCTCTGTCACGTTTGAGAACAAAAGTGATGCCGTCGTCTATCAGGAACTGGGAGTTCACTACTTAACCTAACTAAGTTCCGTCGTATAAAGTACAAGTTCGTATCGTCGCCTGCCTATATAACTATAGGCTTTGATGACCATAGTTGGACATCACGACCACCAGCCGTTCCTATCGTCGCCTGCCTAGATAACTATAGGCTTTGATGACCTCTTCAACCTTTCAGGATCCGAAAGTTGGACACTGGTCTTCTAAAATGCTACTCCTTGTAAGTGCATACCTTCTATACTTGTGATATGGATTGGACTTATATCTTCCTAAATTAATTAGTTCTAATACGTAAATGTTTTAAGTTGGTTGGATCGAGAGTCGTCGCCTTGGTAATCAGGTTGGGTTCCTTGATCCATCCATGTGAACAAGGTTAATTTACGACAGAGCTTCACTGAGGTGGTGACTATGTCAACCGGTGTTTATGGCCCATCAAGACAAGGAGTACATCATGTGCGCACACAACCAAGAGTAGAGGACAATACCCTCGTGTATATTGTTTTTTAAGTTAAGGTCTTAGTACTAACGCTACCATAACCACTGCGCAGGCGACATTGGATTCTCCTAGTCATCGTACCTAAGTGGAGTAGAGGGTTACCTACCTTAACTCCAATAAGTCCAAAGATTATGATTTCAGTGAAATCACCAAGGCCTTAAATATGGCTTGGGGCCCATATGTGGAAAAGGTGGTAGGGCACAAGGAGGGCAAGGACGAACTTTATCATGACCACCAAGTTTGCATGCGCACAACAGATCGCGAGACAATGGTTTCCACGTGTGCCACAACATGTCAACACTTTCTAAGAGAGGTGAAAGATTTCGACCCTGAGGTTGTTGCTAATGGCGAATAAGCTCATTTCAATACCTACATTGCTATTTCAAAACGTGCTAATTAACCTCTTATTTATTAAACAGAAAGGTAGAGCTGGCTTCAAGATCTCACCCATCAACCCCCGCTATCAGAGGCGAAGTGTGCGCCTTCATTCTTGCAGAATAATGAATAAGAAAGGACGTTTTCATGTCAAATAGAATCATGAACTTGGCTAGATAATTTTTGTGATGTAAAAAGATGTTTTTATAATTTCTGGCGATGAAAAAATTATGTTTTATGGAGTGCAATGTAATTTACTTTCATATGTGCAATATTTATGGTAGTTTACTAAATTGTCATCACATTTGATCAACTACGATTTACGTTGTACTATTCATCTGTTTTCTCCTTTTTTTTTCCTTATTGACAGGTTGTGGAGGTCGAGTACATTATGGCTTTAATCCATTTGGTAAGTATATATGCGGTTCTATGAGCAACGACCGAAATTGTGGCTTTCAAGGGTGTGTGAATTTGCAGTGCAAAATTGTGGCATTTGAACTGCATATATGTGTTTGTTGGGGATCTGTAATGTTTGAGATGGATCTGTGAGTATATTGGGGGGTGATGTATCTGTGACTGGAATATATCTGTAATGTATCTGTGTTTCAGAGGGCATGGCTAGCAAATCTTGAGGCTAGCCAATATTTAGCATTTTTTTTTTGGAATTAACTCATCAGTGACGGGTCGGAACAAAAATCCGTCAAAGGTAACCTAACCTGTGACGGACTAGCAAATAAAGGCCGTCAGAGGTGACCTACCTGTGACGGCCTTTACTTTGGGCCGTCACAGTAGATCACCTGTGACAGCTTCTAACTACGGAGACCTCAACCTCTGACGGCCTTTATTTAAAGGGCCGTCAGAGATGAGTCACCTGTGACGGGTCTTAACTCGCCCTAGGCTAGCGGAGACCAACACCTCTGACGGCCTTCTAGTAACTTGCCCGTTAGAGGTGGGTGTCACCTGTGACGGCCGGCCACCCGTCAAAGGTGACTGGACTCACCAGTGACCACTGATCACTAACCATGCGCGAAGCCGTCAAAGATGAGGGTTTGGGCCCGTCACAGGGTGACCTTGGCCAGTGTAGTGTGTTCTTAGCGATCTAAAAACAAAGGCTGAAAAATACACTTTAATTAAAAACTCAAAATCAGCTTTAAATTTAAAGATGAAAATTCAAATTTTAGCTTATAAGTATAAATATAATTAAGCAAAAAGATGAGGCCAACTTTAAATCTTGCTCATTCATATTTTTTTTCGTACTCAATTCAATTTTTTTTACACTGTCGTGGCCAGATTTATCTTCAAATTAGTTTCAAATAATAGTATAACATTGCTGTATATTTCCATATGTTTTATACTCCTACATGTTAATAATGAAACTAGGTGTTTTGGTGATCATGTTGCTCTGTCCATACTCCATAGTGTCACTGCTAAAAACGAAGGAACGATAGATGTAGAACCATTAAGATTTGTCAAAATGATCCTTGTGGCCAACATGTTTTATGATATGAAATGGTCAACGGGAGAAAATTCGCCTACAGTTTCATCCATGGATTCTTTTAAGAGAGAGAGATAACATGCATGTGCATCACCAGCAATAATTATAAGATTTTCAACGGTTCATTTTTTTTTTTTGATACGGATCGCCGTACAATACTCTTCACGTAGAAAGTTCGTGAACATTCCAAATTAGTAGCTGTCATTCTAAAGAAAAAAAAAGAACAATTAATTAGCTAGTATCTTATCTTATATAACTGGAGGGTTGATCTGCTAGCTACTGACATTCAAACGCAGTGCCAAGATCATTGACATACATAGATCAAGAAAGAGCGAGCGAGAGAGAGGAATTGATCGAGCCATGGCCGTGAACATTTCGACTGGGTGATGAACTCACTCCTGGTGAAGCTGGAAGAGGTGTGTCGATACGACTTGGCAGAGTTCCAATTTTCTACCCAATTTGATTTCAAGAACAACATCTGGAACTTGAAAGAGGAGTTGAGCTGCATGAATGCTCTACTGGAGAAGCTGCCTGACATGGAGGCTCTGAATATTCAGGAGAGGGAGCTGAGGAACAAGGTACGTGAGCTGGCCTACTTTGTCGAGGACAGAATCGACATGTTCATGCGCAGTTTTGGCACTGCAGTTGACAAGGCCACCTTGCTCACTGACACGATGGAGCTGATGCTCCCTAACTTGTTCGGCAAAATCGACGAAATCAAGGATTATTATGCGTCGAGGACGAAGTCAAAAGAGTAGAGAGATACAATCTCGACGTCGACGAGTCTATCAGCTCTAATCCGAGACAGATAGACGAAATCGATGATGATATTCTACCTGTCCTGCGTGGAGAGGCAAATAGTCTCGTCGCATCAATGTCCCGTGTGAGGTGATTACGCAGTTGCTAATGGAGGACATGGAAGGAGAGTCAGGACAGCATCCCAAGGTGCTCTCCATTGTGGGGCTTGGGGTCTTGGTAAATCAACTTTGTCATCCAGTTTATAACAAAATCCATGGCAGATTTGAGTGCGCGGTGGTTGTGTTTGCATCACGAAACCGTAGCGCGCAGTGTTTTAAAGGACATTCTTTCACAACTCAAATATGATGATGGATCGGCTGATGACATACAAAGTCTCATCGACGCAACCAGAGAAAAACTCGCTTGCAAGAGGTATGAGAGCATATGCTTCTATGTTTCTATTTCGTTGTGTCAATACAACTATTCCAATTTGCAATGAGAGATCACACAACTTAGTGTACCATCAAAGGTCTATGTAGCAAACAGCTTGATAATATTCCATAGTATTTTGGGTTTTCCTAGTTATACGTAGATGTTTAAAGAGAATTATATTCCTTGGCACTCAGTTCAGTACCAATCAATTATTTGCATTTAGTTTGTCTCTATTCCTTATATACGATCGATAATTCAACTTCCTATCATGTTAATGATACGTATCAGCAGATATGCTTCTGAAAAAAAAAGGCCATAATGCCCTTATGGACAAAGATCACCTAATAGATATATAGTTGGCCTCATTATATGCTTATAAAAATTTATGAATTTTTTTTATACTTCCCAACATTATATTGACAAAAGTTTGAGCAAAATGTTCCAATGTTTTTCTTCAAGTTTCAGTTGTTCTGGCAAATATATATTATTCTGCAAACTATGAAAGAGGAACCACATTATAACAAAAAACAGCACAAAAAATTTGTTACAGCAAAAGACACATTCGAGATCTTAATATTTCCTAGGTAACTACAAG
>CM020184.1:11123159-11192401 GCA_009805545.1 Oryza longistaminata
ATATCTACATATGAGTCCCTATAATCTTGCAACAAGCTACTTGAGGTCGTTTTTGTTAAAAAATTAATAAAAGAGAAAGAGAACAAAGGCAGAAAGGTGCATAAAAAGAAAAAGAAAAGCCAAAAAAAAGTCTGACTCAGATTGGTGAAAAAAATTGATGTGCCGGATTGAAGATCTGTTTGCAAAAAGGGAATCTACATGTCGAGAGCATTCCATTTTTTATGATTTTAATTTTTGGATTTGTACTTTTATATTTGAGTCCCTGTATTTTTTTATTTACATTTGAGTCCCTATAATCTTGCAACAAGCTACTTGGGCCGTTTTTGTTAAAAAAAATAATAAAAGAGAAAGAGAACAAAGACAGAAAGGTGCATAAAAGAAAAAGAAAAGCCGCACAAAAAAGAAAATAAAGAAAAACAACAACAACAAAAGTTTTTTCCCTGAGTGGCGGAAAAAAACTGTAGATCCGACGGAAAAAAGATCTGATTCATATAAAAGGCAAAAAAAAAAAAGTGGTGACAAAAAAAAACGCTAGATCTGAATCCTTTAAAAACAGAAAAAAAAAGTCTGATTCCTATAAAGGCAAAAAAACATCTAAAAAATTCGTTCGATTCCCTAAGAAAATGGTGGAAAAATGGTTCGTAAAAAATAAAAAGCTGGTTCATATAAAATAAAAAATGCAAGAGATAAAAAATAAAATGGAAAGGGCGAAACAAAATCTGATTTCTAACCCGTATATATATCTCTTCTCTATCTCTAATCTAACTATTTAAAAAGAGAAAATGCATGAGAAAATAAAAACGGTTAAAATAATGTGTGAGGCAAAAGTCAGAAAAAAAGCGCAAAAACACGCTAAAAAGGTTCTCCATCATCAATAAAAAAAAAGTCGCGCGAGAAAAATTATTTCCATTGTCGGTAAAAATAAAAAGACGCGCGAGGAAAAAACTATCGAAAAAACACGCCATTTCTAAAAAAATGGTTTTAAAAAAACCGTGCAAGAAAAAAACACCGTCTATTAAAAATAATCGCTCTGAAAGAAAAAAGCTAAATTGACGGACGCTTGAGTCGGATAGGATCCGTCGATTGTTTTGCCATCTACTACATGGCTTTATTTTGTCACATATTCTCCTGTATTGGAAAAAAGCAAAAAAGAACCTTCGAAAAAAACAAGCAAAAAAACGTGCGAGAAAACAAGAAAAAAACACACGAGAAAAGAAAAGCATAAAAAGGGAGAAAAATATGGTTTTCTTCATAAGTAAAAAAAGCAAAAAAAAAACATGGTAGGAAAAAACTGTTAGAAAGAAATGTGCCATTTCTGAAAAATGGTTTGAGAAAATCACGCAAGAAAAAAAACATTGTTTATAAAAAAACAAGCCGCTCATTAAAATAGAAACATTGTCATTGACATGATTATGCATGAAAAACTTATATTATTATTAGAATTTTTTTACCCGTTGCAACGCACGGGCATTTTTGCTAGTAAAAATATTTTTGGATCGCTATACGTTTTACTCTTTTGGTTTGGACCGCTACCTCCCTTTGCTTGGTCCGTCTCTCTTTGACCCAACCCATGAGTGGAGCATCGGTCCTGCTCGCATAGCGGACTGCCGTCTTCCATCTCCGGAGGAGGGTCTTGTGTCCGTACAAAGCCAAAACCAGTCCTCCCCATCAAATCCGGTCGAATCGTCCTGGTCATCAAATCAGGTCGAATCTTTCTCGGTCTTTCAATATTGGTTGAGGGTCTCGTGTATGTGCAATGCCAAAACCGATCCTCCCCATCAAATCCGGTCGAATTTTTCTCGATCTTTTAAAATTAGTTAATGGTTTTTGATACACTTTATCTCCTCACCCGGGATAAGAATGGTGACTTTTAAATGGAGATTAAATTCTGTGAATACAAGCGAGTAGTGGGGAATCGATTTTTTTTGCAATCAATTGGAAGACGGAACGCATGGGGGGATAGATCGACTATGCTTGGAAGACAGGAAGAGGGAACGCATGGGGAGACAGATGGATGAGGCGGCGATGCTAGGGTTCGGCCGAGCAACGAAAAAATATGGCAGATAAAAAACAAATCCTTTACCGCATGCGAAATAATACAATAATAGTGAAAAAAAAGGTGAAAAAACTGGAAAATAAATTAAAAAACCAGCAGATGGAAAAAAAAGGCGGATGAAAAAAAGGCGGGAAAAAAAGGACGGAAAAAAGGATGCGCCTACCTATCGGGCGACCGATCCGGCACCGGGGAAATCGGGCGCTGACGTCAGCATGACGTCAGCGTCCGATTTACGTGCAACACTATTTTAAACTGATTTTTCTCCTAAATTACATATCCAAATCATGATCCAATTGCACCATTAAATTCGTTGCAATTAAATTTTCAAAACAAGACCACACATGGATATATTCCGGCGAAAAAAATTAGCTTATTATTGAATTATTTTTAAATGTTTCACGATGTTCCACCAGGTATATCAGAATTGTTTCACTAAGTAGAGCGAAAATGTTTTACTCGTTTAAATCGGGTGTTGTTTCACCTTATATAAAAACAATATTTCAGCAAATAGCGAAAGAATGTTTCAATTCACTACAACATTAGATCTATACATAGTGAAACATTGTATGTACACTAGGTGAAACATTTTTCGGTGGAACAAAAAATAAACCAAATTCCCTTAATAGGGGGTTTCCAAAATATATGGGTTTTTTTGTTGCAATGGAATGGTTCGTTCACTGCAACATTAGATCTATACATAGTGAAACATTGTGAGTACACTAGGTGAAACATTTTTGGTGGAACAAAAAATAAACCAAATTCCCTTAATAGAGAGTTTCCAAAATATGTGGGTTTTTTTGTTGCAAAAGAGTATTTTAATTCACTGCAACACTAGATCTATAAATAGTGAAACATTGTAAGTACACTAGGTGAAACATCTTTTGTGGAAAAAGGAGAGAGAAGTGGGTGGAACCAACAGTAGCATGTGGGGAGGAGAGCGCATGGGGGGAGCGCCCGATCGGGCTCCCCCCGCGCCGGTCGCCCGGGGACAAGCGTTTTCGCGGAGAAAACAGCAAAAGAAATAGACTAACGAAAAAAAGGAAACAACGGAAAAAAAATGACGCAAGAATCAGATTTCTTTTTTTTTTGCCGTTCTTTACGGGTACTTTTTGTTTCTTTATCGCCCTTTTTACGGGCTTTTTTTACGGACTTTTTTCTCCACGTCGGACTTTCCTTTTTTTTTTTCACCCTTGCACGATGGAAACATCTCTAATCGTGCGGATCGGATGGAGGAGACTGAAAAAAAAACGGAACAAAAAAAAACCGCGATCCACTAAAAAATCAGATGAAAAAAATGACATACGGAGAAAGAAAAAAACCAGGCCCACAAAAAACGCGTACAAAAATGATCGGACGGATAAAAAAAATGACGACTGAAAACAAAGTCGGACAGAAAAAAAATCGTGCTATTGCTTTTGTTTGCTAGGAACGGAGTCAAGAAAAGATCGTGAGCTATCAGTAGTAACGTACGAAATTTGTAGGCAAAAACACCTTAAACTTTTATAATATGTAAAGATATATATTATCGAGGGAACTATTGACGCAAACACGAGGATTAATTAATTAGCAAGGTTAAGGCACATATAGTCACAAGACCTCCCTTCTCCACTCAATTGATTTAAGTAAATAGAATTGGGAAAGATAAGATGGAGTGCGGCCAGGTTATGAATATAGAGAGATAACAAGTTTAACAATTAAAACACTTGAGGGAATAAAAAAGGAAAAGACAAAAATATCTGTTAACACAATAGTCATATGCTCTTTCATATGTGTGCCTTCTTTCTACTACCATTCTCCTTGGCTCTCTAGCATTCCTAGTACAACAGTAGAAGCAGCCCTTTGTTCTTAATTACCTATATGTGCCACACTACCACCGTCGTTGCAGGAGGTAGTTTCCCTAACCTTAAGCATATCCAACAGATAGCTGAAATTCACTCAGGAATGGGATTGGGAAGCCTTTGGAGATGCGCCTATATATACTTGGATGGAACCAACCCTCGGATGCCTATCGAGGGCTTCCCTAAATGCAACCATCACATTATTGTAATCATATGTGATTATGACGTCTTCAAGGTTGTGAAGGTGCTGAATGCCAACTAGAGACCTGGTATCTTGCTCTGCATGGCCAAAAACAATGAGATGCATAATTCTAAGATTTGGCATTGCTCCTGGCTCGATCGACAAACTGGAAGATTCATAGATCAACTTTAGTTCTTTGAGAGCTGAAAATGATACACTGTCTATAATAATCTCCATGCCAGGAACCTCGATCGCTTGCAAGTCAAGGTAAGCAAGGCAGGGTAACCTGGTGAGAACACGCATATCATCGCCCTCGAGTTTGTCAACAATGAGACGTAAACTAGTTAAAGTCTCAACCTGTTGTATCCAGTATGGAACCCTGAAGAAGAATATCATGTGAGGGTGAAACTTCTGAAGGAATTGCGGAGGAGGAAACCAGCTGTACAAGAAGCCAATGGGTGGTTGTCTGTGCTCCATTAGAGCAACATTGAAATCTAGACAGCGGAGGTTGCAGCTGCCCAGTTCCCTGAGGGAAGTGGCAAGAGCAGCGAACTTTACCATATCTGTCTGGTCATCTTCATCGTTGCCTCGACGGCGATTGTAGATGACACCAAGCGTCCTTAGATTGGTCAGCATCCCAAGATGTCGGATGTTTTCAATAGAGCAATTGCAGAAGTTAATTTCTTCAAGTGTACGTATAGAGGTCAGCCTGTTAATCCCCCTGCCGAGCTCTGCATTCCATGGAGTTCTCAGATGCCGCAATGATGGTAAACAAGCATCACTCAGAAACCCACCGACGAGTACGAGATCACCGCTGCATTTTATGTCAACCACTTGCAAATATCGCAGTTCCCCACTTGTATCAGGAAACTGGAAACGATTACCTTCCAACTTCAGATACCTTAGTTGGAAAAGGTTACATATAGGAGACAAATCATACATTGCACGGAATGGAAAATAACCTTCCATTCTCAGATGTAGAACCCTCAAGGCTTCAAACATCTGAAGACGAGGCAAGCTTTCACCACGCTGATGCAGCCGATCCCCAAAATAAATGACGGATCGGACTTGATGTAAAGACTCACATGCTTGGATCAAGTTACCACGGTTTGATTGGTAGCTGAGCCGGCGAATCAAAAAATTATGTCGTCTTGAGCAATCTTGATCAGTCCTAATTACAGTCACAAAGTTTTCCTCTGTGGACTTCTCAACAATAAGATCAAGAAACAAATTGTGCACAACACGACAGGAGACAACCTCACCATGCTTAAACTGAGCTGGCTTTATCAGGCTTCTATTTATGAGGTCACTGAAGTAGCTCTCAGCAATATCTTCTAGGTCTCGGTTATCTTTTTGGGTAATAAATCCTTCTGCTATCCATTGTCTCATCAAGTCTTTCTTCATGATGTTATAGTTTTCAGGATACATATGAAGATATAGAAAGCACGTCTTCAGATCCGAAGATAAATTATTATAGCTAAGTTTAAGTATATGCTTCATCCATTTAGAGTTAGGATTTCTTTCCAGTTCAAACCCCATAGAGTATTTTATCTTCAACCAATTATCCAGTTTGTTAACTTCTTCTTGACTAGCCAAAAGACTAGCTATGACAACTAGAGCCAACGGAACTCCTCCACATTTCTTTAAAATATCAATAGCAATTATGAGTTCTTCAAGTTCAGGGCTGTAGTTATCTGACCCATATATTCTTCTGAAAATAAGCTTCTGGAGTCCGTCCAACCTAGTGGTTTCATCTTATAGACAATGCCATGGAAGCTAGAGCAGCAGGCATTAGCTACATCCTTTCTTCGTGTAGTTGTAATAATTCTGCTTCCGCTGTTCCATGTTTCGACAAACGCACCACTAATACTGTTCCATGTTTCTATGCTTGCTATGTCATCGATTACAACTAGGAACCTGAGAAAAAACATAGCAATAATCAATAGCGGAAACCATAGATATCTATAGAAAACCATATCGAGCTATTTTTGGTTATAAACCATATAGTTAACTTCTGGCCTTCAGACTCATTAGTATATCTATATCTACACCAATCCTGGGCATTATATTGTCCAGATAATACACTGTTAAAATTTCTATCAAGTCTACATGCAGATAGAAACAGCGACTGAATGCAGCAAGGGTATAGAACATGCGCTGCGACAGAAAATATTAGTACAGATTCGTAACGCCCATTGCAAATGGTTCTCGGTTATGAGAGTTGAGCATATTCAGCAGTATGGTCAACTGGTCAAGGTGATATTGTTATTTAACATCTTACTAGTTGAAAGCAACAAGCTTTCTGCAAGGAGGATGAGACACGTAATCTAAATAACATGGACCGTTGGATGGATCTTGTAAAAGAACACATACCGCTGGATCATCTATATAGGTAGTTTATGTTGGACCAATTAAGAGGCTTATATGCAGGTCAATCAAGAGGCTTAAGTAGATAACTCATGTACCTAGATTTTTTTTTACACAGTACAAACATTAAACTTCTTATCAAATAAAGAAAAAAAAAGCTAAATGAAGCTAGCTCAGCCGTACATTCGTTCTGAATTTATTGGCCGCCATGATTATCCTTAATAAGGGAATTGTGATAAATTTAGCATGAGATCACATTCTTTAATTTCCCAGACATTCAGTGGTCACATGTGGATGGAATGTCCTAAATATGTATATATGCCTATATGTAATTTTCAAATATTCTCAATTCACAGTTTATATGCATATACAAATACTCTAATATAATTTCTCTTTTCAAAAAAAAAAATACTCTAATATAATTTTGGTTTATATTGGAACACACTGCACCAAATTTGACATGGCACCTAATTGGCATACACCATGAAGTACCATTTTTTAAAAAACATAATACAAACACACGAGCTCATATACACATGAGCACATTAGTTACTATGAATAAACACGTGTACACGAAATCGTTATAACAACTTAATGTTATTGCTCCTTCGTATTATATTAAATATACTTATCTTTTACAATCAAAATTTATCGTAAAATGCAGCTACTTCTATGCCCACTCTCTCATCTCAACCAACCACAAGCATATCCTATTTAATTTCTTCGCATACTTTCTAATTTCAACCTTACAACCTTCCTCCATTAAATTTTACCCCTCTTCATAATAATCACTAAAAAGGGTCTAAAGGTAACTACTCCCTCCATTCCTAGAAAATAAATATTTTTAGTATTCAAATTTTATATACAAATGTAAGCACTTTTAGGACATTGATTTCAATGCACAAAAATCCAAGCAGTTTTAGTCAACCAAAGGAATTTAGGCGATTCAAAATTCAAAATTTGACAATAAGATGATTGAAAGAGAACACTTTCCATTAATCTTAAACTTTACTAAACAAACTAAAAATGCTTATATTTCCCACTAATACAGACAGGTTATGCGAAGCTCAGAGTCGCGCGAAGTGCGACTAGGTGGCTAGTATTACTGAAAACAACAAGATTTATAGGTTTCAAAAGAATGCCCTAAAACAAAATTAGAAACTACCAGTAACATGCTGATGGTGTAATAAATCAAGATAATTTAGTATTAAACCTTAGATTAAGTTTTCAGAACATTTATTTAGTGAGGCATTTTGATTATTATCAGCAAGAATTACACATGATGATTATCGATCAGTTTGTTGCAAGAATAAATTTATCCATTTATTTTTATTTTAGAAATATTTTGTGACAAGAAATTCATTATTCATCAAGAAACAAAGTGGCTCACACACTCAAATCCAACAGTATTATCTAAAGGACCTTCTGTAGTCCTTGTTGATATAGTACCTAGTTCAAAGTCCAAACTTACTTACTCATTGTTTTAGCAATACTAATATTGTTCTTGTCTGCAACAGTACAGATCTTGCAAACTATAGTCTTTTTATAGTACTTATGTTCAACAGTATTAGGAGGTACAAAATTAAATTTGTAGTTTATTTGTGGTATAATTTGGTACTTATGAAGTATCCAATTTCACATAGAAAAATATGGTACCTCCCAGTAGCTTTATCAAGTACGTACCATAAATATCTCACAAGTATAATGTACCTCTATAAGAACCTTAAAGAACTATTCAATTGTTGCTGCTGCTGCTGCATGCTATTACTGTCGTTATTTTTGCAATTTTAAACCTAGTTCAATGTTATACTCAACATAATTTACATTGAAGATGAAATCACTCATCAAGTAGTAAGTTTGTGCTAGTGTGACTATTATGATATTCTTCATATAATTCTTTTTTTTTTCACAGCAGTTGCTAGAAAACATTGGTTAAAATCTGTTGTGGTGTTTGATAAAAAGGCAAAATTAGTTATTCAGTTATTTGATGGTTCTTCATGTAATCTTTGCATAGGATTTGTTCTTTTATTGGGAATAAAATTATCATCTCCCATCACAGCATGTTAAAAAGAAAAGAAGATATATTCCCTAGGACCAACTATCCTCTCATTCAAGAATTGGCCATCGGCTGATTTTGTGGATTGTGGAACTAAAAAATAATTCTTCTGACTTGTGTGTAGATTTGTTGATAAACAAATAGATGCAAATTAAGGGGTGGACTTTTTTTCAAAGTTCTGAATAAAAAGGATAACAATTCTTGAAGAGCTTTCATAAAAGTAAAAGGTGGTGTAGGAGTATTGTGAAAAGAAAGTATTAAACAAATGGGGAATGGACAAGTTTTGAGAGGAAGTTTGGGTTATGAAAGTTCCTTTTTGTGAGTAGAATATCCTAAGCTATATATTATTAGCAATCAACAAAAGCGATCAGTTAAAGATATTGTTTTACAGGAGGCCTTCCAAAGAAACTTCACTGAGAATGAGCAGGATCATGCATGTTGAGTTATATGTTCAATACTGGAGAATGTAAAATTAAACTTTGACAGGGATGAATTATCTTTGCCTCACGGCACAAATGGGAGATATTCTCTACAAGATCCGTATACATAATATATAATACATATGGTTTTATATGGAAGAGTTTTGTGTATGGCAATTTGAGATAGATTACCCCATGGTCGCTCTCTTTTACCTGTTTTTATATAGGACTGTTGTATTGGCTTTTTTTTTAAAAAAAAAAAGTAAAGTTGAATTGATATTCTGGTGAGTTTCTCAACTGTTTAAATCCCGGGCCATTGGACTTGGCAATTCTTACAATAATTCCAAATAAGATGGGGCTGGCAACGAACTGGTTCCACTATAATTTTTTTTAAAAGAACTATGAAACTATTTATGTAGTTACCTAGGAAATATATTAAGATCTCGCATATGTCTTTTGCTGTAACAAAATATTTGTGTGTTTTTTTTTGTATATGTGGTTCCTCTTTCATAGTTTGCAGAATAATATATATTTGCCAGAACAACTGAAACTTGAAGAAAAACATTGGAACATTTTGCACAAGCTTTTGTCATATAATGTTGGGAACTACAAGAGGCATCTTTGTCCATAAGGCCATTATGGCCCTTTTTTTTCAGAAGCATATCTGCTGATATGGTCCATTAACATGTCTAGGAAATTGATTTATGGACTGTATATAAGGAATAGAGAGTAACTAAATGCAAATAATTGATTGGTACTGAACTGAGTGCCAAGGAATATAATTCTCTTTAAACAACTAACTAGGAAATATATTCCAAAGTATTATGAAATATTATACCAAACTGTTTACTACACAGACTGTTTGATGGTACACCAAGTTACTGTGATCCATCCATTGCCTATTGGGATATATAGTTTTATTGACACAACGAAATAGAACCATAGAAGCATATGCTCTCATACCTCTTGCAAGAGAGTTTTTCTCTGGTTGCATTGATGAGACTTTTTATGCCATCGGCCGATCCGTCATATCTGAGTTGCGAAAGAATGTCATTTAAAATCATTGATGTGCTACGGTTTCGTGATGCAAACACAAACACCGCGCACTCAAATCTGCTATGAATTTTCTTGTAGACCTGGCTGGCCAACGTTGTTTTACCAAGACCCCCAAATCCCACAATAGAGACCACCTTAGGATGTTGTACTGACTCTCCTTCCATATCCTCCATTAACAACTGCGTAATCACCTCACATGGGACATTGATGCCGACGAGCCTATTTGCCTTTCCACACAGGACAGGTGAAATATCATCGATTTCTATCTGCCTCGGGTTAGAGCTAATAGACTCGTCGAGATTGTATATACTCTCTACTCTTCTGACTTCCTCGACAACATAATCCTTGATTTCGTGAATTTTTTCAAACAAGATAGGGAGCATCAGATCCATCGTGTCAGTGAGCAAGGTGGCCTTGTCAACTGCAGTGCCAAAACTGCGCATGAACATGTCGATTCTGTCCTCGACAAAGTAGGCCAGCTCACGTACCTTGTTCCTCAGCTCCCTCTTCTGAATATTCAGAGCCTCCATGTTAGGCAGCTTCTGTAGTAGAGCATTCATGCAGCTCAATTCCTCTTTCAAGTGCCATATATTGTTCTTGAAATCAAATTCGGTAGAAAATTGGATCTCTTTCAAGTCGTATCGACACACCTCTTCCAGCTTCACCAGGAGTGAGTTCATCACCCCAGTCGAAATGTTCACGGCCATGGCTCGATCAATGATCCTCTCTCTCTCGCTCGCTCTTTCTTGATCTATGTATGTCAATTATCTTGGCACTGCGTTTGAATGTCAGTAGCTAGCAGATCAACCCTCCAGTTATATAAGATAAGATACTAGCTAATTAATTGTCTTATTTTTTTTTCTTTAGAATGACAACTAATTTGGTACGTTCACGTACTTTCCTACGTGAAGAGTATTGTACGTTGATCCGTATCAAAAAAAAAAAAAAAGAACCGTTGAAAATCTTAAAATTATTGCTGGTGATGCCCATGCATGTTCTCTCTGTCTCTCTCTTAAAACAATCCATGAAAGAAACTGCTGGCAAACTCTCTCGTTGACCATGTCATCATAAAACATTTTGGCCACAACCCACGAGGACCAATTTGACAAATCTTAATGGTTCTACATCTAGCATTACTTAGCATACTAGGTAAAACCCCGCGCGTTACTGCGGGAATTTAGAATGATAAAAATAAGTAAAGGTAGTATCAAAAAACTGCCGCAAGTTTTTTTTAGTAAAAAACTTTCGGATGTAAGTGTACCTATACTATATTTGAAGCGTAACTACTGCACTGTAACTACAATACAATGTAACTACGATATAATAAACTTGCATTCAACTATGCCCTGGTTAGCTAGCACTAAAATCTTACGCGTGACATGTGTGAAAATTTATTTCTAGCAAATTTTTTCCCTTCATGCACAAATGTCAAGGCGATCGGATGGTCACTTATCTAAAAGTTTTGGGGGCAAAAACTTTTGGAAGTTTTATAGCAAATCCGATAAGTAAAAATAATGTATAATATAGCTAGACAACATAAATTTATATAAGTCGGTGTGGTTTTATGAAAGAAAAAAAAGAAAGAGATAATATGGAGTATAGATTAATCATCTATGGCTTAAAAAAAATTAAGATGATATGGCTTGATAAGAGGAGAGAAAAATAACATTAACCGAGGATGAACTATATAGGTATATAGTATATTTAAAAAATAATGGAGAGATATATTGAAATATTATGTGAATTATGTGTGATGATAATTTAACATGCTTCTATTTTAAAACTCCAAAATTTAATAAATTACAAAATATAGATAATATAGCATGCATAATGTTTAAGTGTAATAATTGTTAGTGCATAATGATTTAACATCTTTGTATGTTGAGTTTTAGAATTTAATGGGTTGTAACCTTTTAGTAAGATAGGATACACTACCTCCTGTCGTGAATAAGTGATACTATGGAGTATGGACGGAGCAACTGATCACCAAAACACTAGTTTCATTGTTAAGAAGTAGGAGTATAAAGCATATGAAAATATAGCAAAGTTATAATATTATTTGAAACTAATTTTGAAGATAAATCTAGCCACGACAGTTTTAAGAAAAATGATTTGAGATATGAAAAAAAATATGAATGGGCAAGATTTAAACATATTGACTGCAGACATTAAAAAACACTTCACTTATCTGCGAGCTAGATGGAGTAATTTTCCATGCCACGAATAATGACTGATGATGTTGCTGCCTTCTTTAGTTGACCGGCTAACCATCACAACATAATCCCACCACTGTTCTAACCGCCGGGCACATGACAACCCTCTGTTGGTTGGAACGAATTGTACGTACGTGTATCCATCATAAATATTTGATGTTTAATTGTATTATTTGATTAGACTTTTGAAACGTTGATCATAAATAATTTCACAAATGTTTTAGATAAAGAGATGGTACAGGTAGATTTAATACCTTGAAAAGTACTCCCTCCATTTCATACTGTAAGACTTTCTAGCATTGCCCATATTTATATTAGATGCTAATAAATCTAGACATATATATGTGTTTAGATTCATTAACATCTATATGGATATGAGCAATACTAAAAAGTCTTACATCGTGAAACAGAGGAAGTAATATCATAAACTTATTTAACTTTAGAAATTTAATTTAATCAACTCTTGTCTTTAACATCGAAAGGAGAGTGATTCTTCTTCGTTTTAATAATAGAAACTGGCACGCTCTTGTGCCTATGCAATAAAGAAATAGTTACGAATGGAAATCAAATTCCATTCCTTTGCCGAATTAAGCATAAGATCATCTTGAGGGGTATCCTCAAGGGAGGAGGATCTTCTGACCTAACACAAGTGGGAGATGCTCTCACGCCACTTCAACATAGAATAGCTGGTTGATCAACCGGTACAACGTATTGCTAATTAGGAGTCCCAAATCTAGGACAGCAAATGCTGAGCTAGCAGAAAATAGGCAATACTATTGATTAAGTCGACCACGCACCTACCAGCTCTAAGCCTCTGACACTTTATGTTCTTAGCTTCAATTAACGTTGTAAGATGCTTATGGTAGATAGTTACATAGTGAACAAACAAAAATGAGCAATAAAGAAAGGGAACTTTTACGGTACAATATACTGTACTTATGAACGAGGGCACGTTTGGAATTTGCCACCAAATTTAAAAGGATATTTCAGTAATTCGTGATTCATCTTCAATCCAATCGTCAAATTAATCATAAGATGTCTAATCAATCTAGAGCGGAGAGACGACCCTTGGCATTGGTAGAACGACAAACATCGGCGGCGGTGTGTAGGCAATGACGGCATGCACCGCGGGGAGGCCAGGTACAACGGGAGGCGCGGCTGCGGTTTGTGATAGTCTTATTTTCATGACAAATATGAAGGGATATGGGTAGGCTACAATAGCAAGCAGCTCCCGTGCTCAGCGGCCATTGCTGCCATCCTTAATCCGTCTCCCCAGCCTTGGCACCCCTCGCGCGGGCCTCTAGTTCCCACATCCATGTCTCACAGGGGTGTCGCTGTCGCTGCAGAGGAACAACACAGCTAGCATCATGCGGTAGGCGAAGTCCCGGTTGGCGGCTCGAAGCCAAAGACGCCGAAGAGAGGAGCACACCGGTTTAGTTTTTGTACTTGACGGCCTTGAGGAGGTAAGAGCGGACGCCCTCGCTGTCGCCAACACCCTCCCCACCGCCAGATCCATGTGCGCACGAGAGGGAGAGCCCGCCGGATTCGCCGTCGTCGAGCTCCCCAGCGCCAGATCTGCTGCCGACGAGCTCCCCATTGCTAGATCCGCAGCTGCCAGGTTCACCATCATGGAGGAAAGAGGTCGTTGGCCACTCCTGAGATCACCGCTTGCACCCGCTGCATGTGAGGGTGGATCCGCCCTACTGAGCCCGCCGGTGGCGGATCTGCCCTTCCCGGGGAGAGTCGTTGCCAGATTGCAGTGCCCATTGACCGCCACCTCTGCCACCCTACGAGCCGACCACCACCGTGAGAGAGGAAGGGAGGAGATGAGCGAGGGGGTGAGAGAGGGAAAAGGAAGAGATGAGGATAGGAGGAAGGGGAAGCGGCGAACGATGGTTCTGGTAGGCCTGTCCCTGGGGCTGTGCGGCCAGCGCGCCCGCACAGGGCCCCCAATTTTCAGGGGCCCCCTAGGCCTAAAACTCCAACACTATATATGTATATAGATCTAGCCCAATAAGTAATTTGATAACCCAATTAGCCCTAAAAATCTGTTATTTTTTTTCATGTTTTATTTACGTCGTTTCGCCTCGGTTTTGCTAATTGGCGCAGACGCGCGACTTGGTTGCATGCACGCACTGATGCAAGTGGTGATTTATCGGTAACTAATGGGCTAATCCAATTAGGATGGTGTGATTAGCGCTAGCTTCACGTAATTAGCTTCCAATAATGATAAGCATTAATTACGCGCCGGTAAATCAAATTGGCACGCACGCGGTTAGTATTTTCTTTTTTCCCGGACTTTCTTTTCTTCCCGGAGATGTTTATGCATTAACAACGTAACTAATTTGATTAGTTTTAGATAATGATGATAATAAAGCTAATATTTTTTATTTAATGTTCTTCTTTTACTAATTGATTGAAAAGAAAACTATACGTGAAGTTAAATTTTGAAAACTTTTTAACCCATACTTGAAAACTTTCAACTCGAAATTTATGTTTTTTTAAGTCAAATTTTGAAAACTTTCAACTTTTAATCTCAAATTTGAAAAACTTTTAACTCAAATTTGAGACTTTCAACCCAGATTTGAAAACTTTCAACTCAAAATTTGAAACTTTCAACCCAGATTTGAAAACTTTCAACCCAAAATTTGAAAACTTTTAACTCAAAATTTGAAACTTTCAACCCAGATTCGAAATTTAAAAACTTTCAACTCTAGATTTGAAACGTCTTTTATATTGAAAAACTTTTAAGTTAATATTTAAAAACTTTTAACTCAAATATTTTTGAAAACATGTGTGCTACCAATAAAAAAATCGGGAAAAAAACACGAAAAAAAAGGATAAACACGCGAGGGGAAAGGAAGAAAAAAAGATAAAGCGAAAAAGATGGAAAAAAAAGGAAAACGAAAAAACAAGAAATAGCGTGGGGGGAAAGGCAGAAGGGTAGGCTGGCGTGCTCGCCTTTGATTGTGGCATCGCGCGATGGGCCTCCGCCTCTTGATCGCGGCATCGCTTAGAAAACGAAACAACGCCTCGCCTCCCTGACTCTTTCTCGATCCGTTCGCATCTGGCGCACTGCCGCGGTGTCATCACTGAGGCCTCCTCCAACAAGGGTGAGTCAGCTAGCTTATAAATCTCCACATCAGCTTTTGTATGATGTGGAAGAGAGAGAAGATAAGGAGAGAGAGTGCACTATCTCTTCTTCAAGAGCTAAGCTCCTAAACAAAATGTGAGAGGGATTGTGGAACCCAAAGCATTTTGAACAATGTGCTATAAGACAACCTATTAAAAAGGTAGACTTTTTGCTATCTCTTGTACGAGGTGGACAAGCTCAACCATTAAAGGAGGCGTAAGTCCTGATGCCGTGTCGCCGTCGCTACCTAGAACTGAGAAACTGGTGCTGGCTGTGACCCGTCATCGGCCGGCCTGCCTGCCTGAGTCCTTGTCGGCTGCAACGCCTGACGGCCTGGTCGTCTACTCTAATCAGCAATCAGGTAATGTAATCCACTAATCCCTATTCTCTAATTTTAGTGTATCATGTATGGATTATTAGGTTTTTAGGCTCATCTACTATATACACTAAATCAATTTTTAATCCTGTATTTTAATTTTGAAGACATGTCTTCAACAAATCGGAATAGGAAATATATTATGCACATGTATATCATTTTAGACCATTTTACATTGCTATGAAATGTATTATAGAGTATAAATTATTGCTGTATTATATCATCAATTAAGTTTTTATTCTTCTTCACGACTGCATGACTTTGCACTGGGCCCTCAAATTTAATAGGATAGCCCTGGTTCTGGAGAAGAGTAGACGGTGCGGTGGAGAGAAGGAGGAAGAGAAAAAAGGTGCAGAAAAAAAATCTATTTCCTACTTGCCCGCATGCAAAATTAGTTTTTTTTACATGCTGTCCTTAAGAAGCCTTTGATCCATCTCTCGGGTTAACTTTTTTTTTTTCATGCGTGAACAGTTATTGTTTATACCTGTAATTTGGAGGGATGTCGTCCTCGTTTCTGTAGTAGTTGTAGAAGTGAGCATGCTTAAAAACCAGAAAAAAGAACGCAGCAATGCTATCATTCGCCTGTTGCACTCGCAATCGAACGTTCCAAAAAGAAAAAAAAAATCCTGATTGCGACGGGGAGTTCAGTACTACCTCCGTTTTTTTAATAGATGACGCCGTTGACTTTTTCCCACATGTTTAACCATTCGTCTTATTCAAAAAATTTATGTAATTATAATTTATTTTGTTATGAGTTGTTTTATCACTTATAGTACTTTAAGTGTGATTTATATCTTATACATTTGCATAAAATTTTTAAATAAAACGAATGGTCAAATAAAAAGTCAACGGCGTCATCTATTAAAAAACGGAGGGAGTAGTAGGTGAGACGCATGTTGCACTGCCTTGGCGGCCCAGTCTCAAGTAGTGGAGTTGTAACATTTGGCCCAGTCTCTCTCGGCTAGGCCCATGCTGTCCTCCGGCCGAGGACAGCAACCCCACTGGGATAGGGTTTCCTTTCATCACGTCTCTGGTATCTGACCTCACCGGAGACTGTCACCTCCACCTTGAACTCCCTTGTCGCGCTCTGGCGCCACCTCCACCACGTCGTGCCGGCCCCAGCCCCTGCGTACGATTCTGTAGCGTCGCCTCAGCCGAGGCGCCACACCAGCCCACGCCTCGCCGCGCCGTCGCCGGAGCTCTGCTCTCCCTCGGGCTCGCTTGAAGAAGGAGCGGAGAGAGAAACAGAGAAAAGAACAAGGAAGAATTAAAAAAATTAGAAGGGTAGAACCGTACTTACACAAATGTTTCTCTCTCCAATTCGTCCGGATATAATAAAATAATCCGGTGAGTGTCCAGCAGCTAATTACCAATTTTTTACGGTGCCCTGTAGCAAATACCCGTTATTGCGGTGTCTCCCAGCTAATTACAAGTTTTTTGGATGTTCTATAGCAAATTTTGCCAATTAACCATATTTATAGAAAAAAATAGTAATATTTTTAACCCAAGATAAATTTATTATGTAAATATACGGTAGGGCTATTCGCGCTCTACAACGCGGAATATTAGTTCGAGCACCGCACAACGCCCTCTCCTTCCGGTTTTCCCGTTTTTTACCACCTCACCTTTCCTCACATCCCACTTTTCTCGGTTCGTTTTCAATTTTTACCACACTATCTTCCGTGTTTCTTTTTTCTCTTTTCTATCTCATCCGTGCTTCATCAATGGGTCCGATAAATATTAACCATCCATATTTTTATGTTTTCTGTTTTTTTTCCCTTCTTTGTAGTTTTCCTGTTTTCGCATTTTAGTAAAATATTTACCGTCTATTTTTTCTTTCCAAGTTTTCTGTTTTTCTACTATATCTGCACATTTTAAAAGTAACGAATTTACTCTATGGAGTTTTTCATTTACTCCCAGCTTCCCACATCTGCTCATTCAAAAGTAAGCATGAATACCTCCACATCGTATGACGCTATACCTAGATGGTTGTAAAAGAATTACTACCAGCTTACAATGCTAGTAATTCTTTTACCAATTGTCAGGGTTACGGGTCAGGCATACCCTCTACCTCTCGACATACGTCACGTATCGACAAGGCCTATTCACATGTGCACGGATAAATCCTTTGGCATATAAGGAAACTCTTCATGAAGTCAATGGACAAGGAGAGACCTTCTCGGACAAGAATTGGGTTACCCACGTATCGTGCCAGGTCTGGTATGTTCGAGTCCTACTCGGAGAGCACCCAACCTGCGGTATAAAAGGGACCCCCCGAGGAGGGCATAGATCATCGAATCTCAGAGCCAACACTACCCACACAGCCTACGAAGTCGGAGCCTGCAAGGAGTCAAGTCGACAGGAGATAGTCGAATCATCTCGACTACAATTTCGCCGAATTCCCCGAGTTCCGTCTTTTCCTTTGTAATCTGTGTTTTCCACCATATAATCCCATATCAACTGGATTAGGGCTATTACCTGTCAAGGGGCCTGAACCAGTATAATTCCCGTCTTTTGATTGCTCGATGCCGTACTACGTAGATCCTTATACCAGCGTACCCCAATACCCTCTATATCCGGTCTACGGGTATCCCCCGTCGACAGTGGTGCGCCAGGTAGGGGAACTTGGTATTCAAGGTTCTACTACTATGCCATCAAGCTTCGTCGACAACAACGCCAATACCAGCTTCGGTCAAGTTCTTCCTACTTCAACAATGCTGGTACGGACTCAAGTCGGCGAAATCGTCTACCCGGTTTACACCACAATGCCGATCTCAACCGGTCCCCCAATGACCGGGAACGAGAACGCATGGTGGTCGGGATCTCGGCCGTCACGGGGAAGAAGGAGCTGACCATCGTTGAGCTGCGGGTGGTGGTGGCATCCAACTCCAAGTGCCGCATTGTTCCGGACAACCTTCTGTGCGCCATGGGGAAGGGGAGCTTCGCTTCTTTCGAGTTCCGATCCATTGCTGCTGCTTCCATGGGAAAGGTGGGCAGAGCACGTATTGTTCATCGCACTTACTCTCTGGTGGATGATGGTGAGGACGATTGGGTCGTCATGGTGAAGAAGCAGGATCGGCAGGTTTACAAGCTACGTGATCCACACGCATATTTGGCCCATCCTTCTTGGGCGGTTGCTGTTTTTTCCATGTAAAAATTTCAGAGCCTTTCTTTGCTTCTTCCAACATCTTTTGATTCGTTCTCAGCGTCTATTATATTGCTGCTAAGGCCTTGTTTAGTTGGGAAAAAATTTTGGGTTTGGTTGTCACATCAGATATACGGACACACATTTAAGTATTAAACGTCTAATAACAAAACAAATTACAGATTTCACAGAGATGAATTTATTAAGCCTAATTAATCTGTCATTAGCAAATATTTACTGTAACACCATTATCAAATCATTGTGCAATTAGGCTTAAAAGATTCGTCTCGCAATTTACACGCAATCTGTGTAATTGTTACTTTTCTATACATTAAATGCTCCATGCATGTGTCCAAATATTCGATGTGACAGTGTAAAAAATTTTGTTTTGGAAACTAAACAGGGCCTAATTCATCAGCAGCTATCCTTTCGAAATTTTTTTGAAAATATACGTGTTTTTGATCAAAATTGCGAGAATATGCTGATTAGGGGCAGTATTGCGGAAATATACCGGCGTCGCACTTTGATGTCGCAAGAGAGCGATATCACTTAATCCACATGCGAAAGCGGTAGCGCTATCGCTAATTGAAATCGCGGGAGCGCTAATGCATCGGTGTTGCATTTGGAAATCGCAAGAGCGAGGCGGTCTCGCACTTTCGTAAAGCGATAGCGCGGGTCGTCCAACGCCGTCTGACGCACGTGGGGCACGAAGCGGTCTCGTGCTTTGAGTGAGCGGGAGCGCGTGTGGTATTACGGTCTACTTACGCGAGACCGTAGCGGCGTGGCTCGTCTGACGCACGTGGGGCCCGAAGCAGGCCCGGAGCGGTCTCAAGCTATGCGCGAGCGAGAGCGCGCGCGGTATCGCTCTCTCCTAGGACGATACCGTTGCGGCGTGGCCCACCTGCTAATCGGCTACTAATCGCGTGGGAGGCGACAGCGACGGCTTCTTTGAAAGAGAGAGACCCTAAATGCGCACCCGGAGCGCGAGAGTGATCCTCTAAATGCGTTTACATTTGATGCGAATACCCGATGCAAATCGTTAATATTTCATGTGTGATATATTAAGCCGTTGCTATGTAGAAAGTATAAACTTTTTTTTTCATATTTTTTACTATGAGTGTAACATATATACATAAATAAACTTGAGAAATATGTATATATTGAAAATAGGCAAAGATTGTGTACGCGGCTACGAGAAGAAAAATAAATATCTTAGAATTTGCAAAATAATGATATCAGTTACAGAAACACAAAGGAAAGAAACAATATATTAGCTATAGAAAAATAGAAATTGAATATATATATATATGAGTAGAGAGATCATTCGGGAGCAAATTTGCAAAGTTCACAAAGAATATGAATTTAGAATATATCATATTCACAGAGAAAATCACCTTTGCATATTCACAGACTCGGTCTTGTGGCAAGAACCGTGTAGCGAGTTAACGAACTACACAGTTCTTACCACAAGACTAGGCCTATGAATATGCAACAACGAGTTTATGAATTTGCAGTAGTAGGTCATATTCACAAACGGATGCTGGAACTTAAAAAAAGAGTGGGTGTAAGAATCTATTAAAAAAAATCACATTTGCATATTCACAGACTCGATCTTGGGACAGGAACCGTGTAGCGAGTGAATGAACAACATAGAGCGAGTTCACCAACTACTCAGTTCCTGCCACAAGATCGGGCCTAAGAATATACAACACGCAGTTGGAACCAGCAGAACGTTTATGAAGAAGAGATGTAGTTGTGTGCTAGGTTTGGTTGCTATTTATAGGGGATAGGAAGAAGCTGCGCATAGTCTGAATTATTAATGGGTTGTACACAGGAATTGTGAATGATTAGAAAGAGAAGAAGGCGCGTCGGACTGCTTCACTATTCAATTAATAATTAGACAGAGATGACGGCACTTTCGAAGCGTTAGCCTGCTTCACCGTTAAAGTTAATAATTACAAAAGGATACCGTCACTTTTGGCGGCACTGGTTGCTTCACTGTTTTCTTTAATAATTAGAAAGAGATGACGCCACTTTCGGTGCGTCGGAATCTTCACTGTTAAATGTGGATGATTACTTCTATATGAAATGTCCCGTGATTGGAAAGAGAGGAGACCATTTTAGGCGCGTATGATTGCATCTCTGTGAAATGAAATTAGTGTGTAATTTAAGTCATAGTAGTACACAATAAAAATATTATCCAATTTAAACCGCACGAGTAACATCAAAACTGCACTATTAATTTAATTAGTGAGAGTATTATTTGTGTTAACTGTCGTACGGAAAATTATTAGTTAACAAAAAATCATAATGTACAAACTAATATATAGCTCAAATTTTCTCTGACATAATTAAAAACGAATATTAACTAACACTAATATAAACTAAGTGAACTGATATTTTCTAAATCCTCCCCGTACAAATTTTTGCTAATAGAAAACTAATAAACTTACGTGTCATTTATTTCTTCTCTCCACTGCCTCCTCTCTTCTCTTGCTCTTCCTCTCCTCCTCAGTTCACTCCCTTTTCTGTCTTCCTCTGTGAGGACCATCTCCTCTCCTCTCATTTTATGCATTGAGCGCATTGGATTCGAACGAATAGAGCGGTTACGTGCTAAACACATGTGGCCGACATGATGTGACTACAAAATAGTAAAATGATAAGAGAGTGCACAGAGGTATTCCGCCCATTTCCAAAAAGGAAAGGGAGATGGCTATTAGAACCCGTGCAAAAAGCAAAAAGAAAAAGAGAGATGGGAAATAAAGGTGTCGGTGGCATCGGTCTGCGCTCTTTTCCTGCGCTCCGTACATTGGTCTCGCGCGCGCAAAGTGTGACAGCGCACCTTTGCCGCACTGCATCGCTCTTGCACATGCGGAGAGCGAGACCGACAGCGGTCTCGCGCGCACAAGGCACGACACCGTGGGCCCACTGCGCTCTTCGAGGCTCCGTCACTCTCGCGCAAGCGGAGAGTGATACCGCCACCGGTCTCACGTGCTGAAAGCGCAATACCGCGGGCCCACTACGCTCCCCCACGCCTCGTCGCTCTCGCGCATGCGGCGTCACCGGTCTCGTGCGCGCAAAGCGCGATACCGCGTGCCCACAGTTCTCTATCACGTCACGCTCGGTCTCGTGCTTTCGGATTACGAGACCGACCTCGGTTTCGCGCAACGACAAAGCGAGAGCGATGGCTCCGCCCGCTGCACTGCCTCCCAAAATCGGCGATTTCTCCACGTGGCGCTCTCGCCCTACCAAAGGGCGATACCGCTGCGGTCTCGCTTTCCCTTTGCGCGATATCACCAGCTCAACTCCGCTTTCGCTATTTCATACCGCGATTTCGCCACGTTATCGCACTTTCCAGTAGTGAACCTCGGTATCGCTCTTCCAAACAGCGATACCGAAGGTATATTTGTGCAAAACCTTCACAATCCGGTATATTTTTGCAAAATAAATCGGTGAACAGTATATTTTCAAAATTTTTTCCTATCCTTTCTTTTGGGTATTTTTGCCGATTGCAGCCCTAGTCCTTCTAGGCTCTCCTGTTTCACCTTTTATAGCTTACCCCAATTAAAAACGATTTTAAAAGTCAGTGTAGTCAAACTGATCTGAGTTCGAGTTCACGTAGCTTTATATTTGCATAGTATTTAAAATTTATATAAAAACATAAGGCCTTCTAGCACAGTTCATATTATTTACCTTCTATTCAAATTTTGTCTCATACACCCATCCACCATGGTTTACACTTCCATTTTTAGCCAAAATTTCAGAATTTCAGTGGAAATCGAAATTTCTAAAATTTCGGTACTTTTTGCCAAAATTATTTGAAAATTTAACAGATTATAAATGAATTTGAATAAACTTTGAACAAATTTACAAAAATTTGGAAAAAAAGGAGAAAATTTCAGACAATATATGCATGTGCTTGCCGGTGGAGGCAAAATTACCAAAATTTCATTCTGAAATTGCAATCCCTGCCAACCACCCTCTGGCCCAATAATTCCTTGTTTAATGAGGTGCACTAAAGTCTTCTATCCTAAATCTTAGTCTCTAGTAGTACTATGGTCCTGTTTAGTTCCCAAAAACATCACATCGAATCTTTGGACACATGCATAAAGTATTAAATATAGATAAATTAAAAACTAATTACACAATTAGGGGGGAAATCACGAGACAAATCTTTTAAGCCTAATTAGTTAATGATTAGCCATAAGTGCTACAGTAACCCATATGTGCTACTGACAAATTAATTAGGCTCAAAAGATTCGTCCCGCGGTTTTCAGGCGAGTTATGAAATTAGTTTTTTCATTCGTGTCCGAAAACCCCTTCCGACATTCGGTCAAACATTCGATGTGACACCCAAAAATTTTCTTTTCGCGAACTAAACAGGCCCTAAACAACCTACAAATGCCAACAAGGCCTCCAGCTTCTGCATAAAGCAACGACAATCGGGAATCAAATCCTTATGAACCTATCGCCAGAGGTTGATACATCGATCTTGTATATCGACATGTGCCTTGAGTTCTTGAATTTGGAGGGCGATTTGATGGCGGGCAGGCACATAGTTGCTTTGATCTTCCGGACCGCCTTCCAGACCAGTCTATCCTTGTCCTCTCTAGGATGAAGTTGGTGCAGGAAGATGTCGATACAGTCCTCAATATCGTAGGCCAGTTCCCGCACCTTGTCCTTCCACTCCTAAGTCGATAAGCTTCTGGAGAAGGGAATTAGGCAGCTCAGCTCATGCTTCAGGATTGCAATCTCTTTTTGAACCCCCTTGAGTAGCTTGTATTCATCGCCGAGAGCGTCTGCATAACAAGAAATAACTTAGGTCAGATGTGGATATTGTGTGCATTGATATTTTTGTGTCAAGTCAGTCACAAACACAACAAGGAGATTAAGTAGAGCCTGCAGAGAGTAGTTTCAGCTGGCGTTTAGGGGGCATTCAAAGTTTCGGTTGGTACATGCGACCTAACAACTTTAAATAAATTCTCCATGCTCTCATTGAACATGTTTCTCTTCTTATAAAAGATGCTACTCTCCCCTAAAAAAAGGGAGAGAAGTCCCCGCAAAAAAAATAAATAAATAAAAAAAGGGAGAGAAAATTGTGTGGTAAAATTTCATATTTGTAAGTGCAAAGCCTCACTTTAGTGCTGTTTTTAGAGCTGATCACTCTATTAACTAGTGTGCTCCTGTAAAAGCAGATAAATTGGACGTGAAAGGATCTAACAAATGGTAAAGTTCGCTTTTCCAATCTGGAATATCAAAAAACCTGAATTTCCCCCACTTCAAAACCAGTCATTAGTCGACCTTGAATTTTTGGAGGTTTTGTGAAAGTACAAGTCTATGGAATTATCATTCATCGACAAAAATCATGTTTTGACCAATAATAGCCTAAATGAGAGATATTGCAAGTCTGCAACAGAGAATGGCTAGAGAAGTTTGTTAATATAAGTGCAAAGTCTCACAGACCATGCATTTGCCCATGCCATATAAGGACTTGAACATACACAAATACAAGTAACCTAGACAGGTCTCGCAACATAATACAAGTTCTTTAATACAAGCCCCAAAAATTAATCGTACTAAAGTGTGATGCTTAGGTCGTGCAAACAAGACAGCAGCAACTGTGGCTGCGCTTCTCTGGTACGCTTCATGTCGTAGCGTTCTTCTCCCAGTTATGGGGAATACTCAAGCTAACATATTCCCATAAAACAGCAGCAAACATTAATTATTGAAGCAACGCAGAGTATAAGGATATCATGAGTACCTTTCAGCGCTATTTTCTGAGTCCTACTTCCATCATCATGGGTATTAAACGTGGCACGTATGTCTTGAAACCTTGGATGCCTTTGGACGGCGTCCCTGTATGCAGGCACCTTGCTGGAGTGGCTTGTCACTTGGACCTCTTCAAGCCTTGGTAGGTGCTCGATGCCAATAAGTGGAGTTTTGCCATGTTGCACCGCTCCACCGGTGCCATGCCCTTCCTCCAAGTTAGAAGGCTTCTTGTCATCTAGCTTCAGAATCTGAAGCTGTGGCATTGCCCCTGGCTCAAACGTCAGGCATGCCAAATCACATGTTAAAACGAATTTCTGCAGCTTTGGGAAATTGTCGGTATGGGTGATTCTTCCCAAACGCGTGGTAACGCGTTTAGTGATGATGTCGATGATGATGTTCTCAGGGGTAGCTTGAGCAGTCAAGTCGAGGTCAACAAGGCAGGGCAGCCCAGCAAGAAATCGGACGTCACGGCAACTGAGCTCCTCAACACGAAGCTCTAGCATTGTGAGCTTCAGAGAAGACCATAGCCAGGATGGGACATTGCGAATGTTCTTACGGATGATGAGTTGCTGAAGCCATGGCGATGCAAAACTCAGAATATGCGGTGAACAAGCAACCAAATTTGGCGAGAAGAGGTCCGAATGTGAGGAAGCTGGTGAATCCAGATGCTGAGATAGGTGGTCCAGAATGGATTCAGTTGACCAACCATCATCGAAACTTGGAAACTCAAGGGAGGCAGGGGGAGAACGAAGACCTCCATTGGTAGAACGAAGACCCCCATTGTTGAAACGACGTGCTTTTGCCAGTCTGATAGCAGATGAATTAAATCGAGAAATTTTCTCCACAATAGTAACAATGTCGGGCAACCCCCCTGAATTAAAGGTCAACAAAGTTTGTAGAGAGACCAGTTTCTGAATCCCATTAGGCAGCTCTGCATCACCTGAAACTGTTAGATGACACAATGATGATAGAGAAATAACATCTGATGGAATACCAGTAACCAAAAGGCTGCCTAGTAGATCTAGCGTCCTCAAACACTGGAGTCTCCCAATTTTCTGAGGCAGCTTTAACCTGAAACCTCTGATACTCAAGTGTCTCAACAGGAAGAGGTTGCTCACAGCAGACAAATCAAGGAAAACGGATGTAGAATAGGCCCTAAGTTCCAATACCCGCAAATGCTCAAACATAGAAATAGGAGGCTGCATACTGCAGCCAAACGCAGGGAAAGTAATATAGGATCGAACCGGTGATAGTTTCATTCTTTCCATGGCCAAGTTTCCGTATGACAACTGATGGCACAGACGACGAACTGGAAGCTCTGATACATCATTCTTTACAGGCTGCTTAGATGCTATAGTGATGAAGTTTTCCTCCTGGCACTTCGATATTATAAGGTCAAGCATAAGGTCATGGACATGACATGATATCGCCTCCCTGGAACGATAATCATCTAGCTTAATCATACTCCTATTAATGAGTTCGTTGAAATAGCTCTCAGCTGTTTCCTCCAGATCCAAACCAGGTTTCTCATGGATAAATCCTTCAGCTATCCATAGCCTTATCAAATCTGCTTTGAAAATTGTATGGTCTTCAGGATATATTCCTAGATACAGGAAGCATGTCTTGAGATTATGTGAGAGGTCAAGGTAGCTCAGATTCAGTACATGTCTCATCCATTCTAGAGTGGGATTTGTTTCCAACTCAGAACCCATAAAGTTATGTATCTTCTTCCACTTACCCACATTCATGCCTTGACTGGATAAAAGGCTAGCAATGCTAATGATTGCCAATGGGACACCTTTGCATTTTCTTAACATATCTTCTGATACATTTTTATACTGCTCAGGAATACTATTCGAATCAAATATCCTTTTACAAAATAACTTTTGTGAGTTAAACTCATTAAGTGGCTCCATCTTGTACACCATACCATGGAAATCAACGCAACACTTTGTAGCTACATCTTCGATTCTTGTTGTAACTATAACTCTGCTACCATGATTATTTTGAGCAAAAGCACACCGAATAATGCTCCATGCTTGAGTGCTCCATATGTCATCAACTACAACAAGGTACCTGCAAACATATTTTTCATAGATTAACATATGGTTGTTGAGTGCTCCCTATATAATTCTTTTCAACTAGTAGAAACATAGAGAAATTCTTTTGTAGGATGTGGCAACAGTAGACTCCACAAATTAATACTAGAGGAAAATATATGAAAACATAATTTGCAACAACTTGCCCAAGTGTGTACCATTTGACTAAGATTTAGCTAATCTAAAATAGAACCCCACTTCTGTTTGAAAATATAAAAGAAAAAAGTACGAATTACCCTCCCCCCGGAACTATCGCGGTCAACCGAATTACCCCCTAAACCCGAAAACCAGATAAATTACCCCTCTCGACCCAATCTAGAACGGTTTTGTCCTACGTGACGTATGCGTGGCAGTCTAGTCAATATTTTTATTTATTAAAAAAAATGTGGGACCCACATGTCATACTCCTCTTCCACTATTCCTCTCCCTCCTTCTCTCTATCTCTCTCACTCTCTCTCTTCTCTCACCCGCACGTGCGAGAGAGGGGACGAGTGAGAGAGAGGAGATAGAGGAGGAGGGGGAGAGTATGGCAGGTGGGTCCCACTTCTTTTATAAACAAAATGCTGACTAGATTGCAACGCGTATTCCACATAGGACAAAACCGCTCTAGATTGAGTCGAGGGGGGTAATTCGTCCGGTATTAAAAGTTTAGGGTTAGCAATGTCTGGTTTTTGGGTTTAGGGTGGTAATTCGGTCGACCACGATAGTTTAGGGGGGTAATTCTTACTTTTTCCAATATAAAATTGTGCCAAACTTTTTCAACTGAATGAGCAAGAACGTTATGGGCTTATTAATGTGGCTAGCACAAAGAGGGATCAAGAGAGCAAGGGAACCTCATGCATCGACAATGACCAGCACCAGGGCAAGGCCGTGCTTGTGCACAGGAGATGAAGAGAGATATCAATACATGCTTAACTCATAATGGGATATGGCTGATCCTTCTATAGGATAGCCCCTAACAAGAATCTCTAATAAAAAAAAAGCCAGCTCGAATGGAAACATAAATAAAGAAAGCAACTGGGGTCTCTAGTCCCCTAATTATAGCAACAAGGGATATCTAATCCTCTAATTATCTCGTGGCGGCCTGCCTTCTACTGCAGCGCTCACATGTTGTCAGTACTGATTATGGACCATAGCAAGGGACCTTGCCACAAGTGTGGCTACGAAGTGAACAGTCACCTAATCTGGGAAATGTGCCTAATTAGCTGTCAACCTTAGACAATATTTCGATATGATCCAAACAGGCCCAAAATCAAGTCAATACAGCAGAAATGAAGACATGGTTATAAAATATTAGAAAACATGAGAAACATCCATAGGAACTCAACATGAATGCCACATCAAAGTTAAACTATGGATTTATACATACCTCTTATTAGCAAGATGTCCTCTGAGGGTGTCAATGAGCTTTTGATGGTCATCAAGAATTCCGTAGCCTTGAAATCCTGTTCCTGAAAGTAAATTTCTCAGCAGCTTAACCATGTCAGGGTTTTGAGACACTGACACGAATGATGTGAAATTGAATCGTTTTTTCAATTGGTTGTATACTTGTTTGGCAAGAGTTGTCTTGCCAATGCCTCCAAAGCCAACTACAGAGAGAACTTTAAGTTGTTGTATCGAACCATTCTCTACTTCATCCATTAGCCACTGAGTAATTTCCATACATGGACCGTCAATGCCCACAAGATTTTTTGCATCTTCATAGAGTGCAGGTAGACGCAGATCAACTTCCACCACTTTGGGAATGCTTGAGGTAGATACACCTAGATTGGCATACCTATCACGGCGCTCAGCCACCTGCATGACACGAGCCTTGAGTTCTTGAATCTTGTCGGCAATCTGATAGCGAGCACGCAAATTCCTGAGCTTGCGTGCAGTCTTCCTGAGCAAGCCATCCTTGTTATTACCATCACCAAGATGGTACATGAAGACATCAATGCAGTCCTCGATGTCGTAGACCATCTCGCGGATGTCATTCCTCCACAGCTTCTGCTGTCCATCTAGCTTCTCCATATCTGCAAGCTTCTCCAACACAGCATTCATTTCGGTCAACTCATGGCTAAGGAACTCAATGTTCTTACGCATTCCCTTGAGTTTCTTGCACTTGTTGCCAAGCAGCATGGCAAGTTTGGTGAGGAGTGGCGCCATGACCCCCATGGAAGAGTTCACTGCTGCCATCATAAAACCGATGTGTTTGCTCGCCTTTGCTCAATGGGCTAGCTGGTCAGAGTGGATGCCTGAATGGAGAAGCGGTGCTATCAGTCAAGCAATATATTGGTCCATATAGCCTACCTTAATTTCTTGGAAGCTCGATCAGTTCTCAATTGCTACCTTTGGGGCCTGCTATTGATTGACATGTTGGCCATTATATGTTCCATCATCAAGAAATGACAAAACTGGATAACCATAGCAACAATATTAAATATCCCACTTATGTAAAGCCAGCAATACCCAAATTAAGCACTAGACCAGACGACCCACCTAGCTAAACGAACAATAATTTTATTAAGACGACTAAACGAAGAAAATTAGGCCGATTAAGACAGCTCAACTACTAACAAGTATGGCAAAAGGCAAAAATTAGGCCGATGAAACGACGAACCAAATCATGAGCCATCACTGTGTCCTCCCGTCACCTGGCATACGTGCTGATGACGACCCAACTTGGTGCTTTGCATCCTCTTGATGGACATCAGAATCAGACAAGAGTCACGAAATTTCTTGGAATCTCGTCTACAATTTCCCAGAATTGGTTTGTTTTGTCTTCAGAATATGTCAGTATTGGTAGTGGTACAGTACTACAGTTCACTATCTATTGACTTGTTGGCCGCGTGATGCAGATCAGCAGACGGACGGACGGACTACAGGCCCGTCACCCGCACACCATTCACCCCGGAACACATGCCGCCGCTCGACCCGCGCGCGAGAGAGGGGAAGAGAGAGAGGAAGAGTGAGAGAGAAGAGAGAGGAACAGAGAGAGGACATAGAGGGGAAGAGTAAGACAGGTGGGTGTCACTTTTTTAGTAATAAAATGCTAACTGGATTGCCACGCGTATGCCACGTAGGACAAAACCGCTCTGGATTGGGTCGAGAGGGGTAATTTGTTCGGTATTAAAAGTTCAGGGTGAGCAATATCTGGTTTTTGGGTTTAGGGTGGTAATTCGGTCAACCGCGATAGTTCAGGGGGGTAATTCTTACTTTTTCCAATATAAAATTATGCCAAACTTTTTCAACTGAATGAGCAAGAACGTTATGGGGTTATTAATGTGGCTAGCACAAAGAGGGATCAAGAGAGCAAGGGAACCTCATGCATCGACAATGATCAGCACCAGGGCAAGGCCGTGCTTGTGCATGCACAGGAGATGGACAGAGATATCAATACATGCTTAACTCATAATGGGATATGGCTGACCCTTCTATAGGATAGCCCCTAACAAGAATCTCTAATTAAAAAAAAGCCAGCTCTAATGGAAACATAAATAAAGAAGGCAACTGGGGTCTCTAATCCCCTAATTATAGCAACAAGGGATATCTAATCCTCTAATTATCTCGTGGCGGCCTGCCTTCTACTGCAGCACTCACACGTTGTCAGTACTGATTATGTACGATAGCAAGTCAACAGTCACCTAATTTGGGAAATGTGCCTAATTAGCTGTCAACCTTAGACAATATTTTGATATGATCCAAACAGACCCAAAATCAAGTCAATACAGCAGAAATGAAGACATGGTTATAAAATATTAGAAAAACATGAGAAACATCCATAGGAACTCAACATGAATGCCACCTCAAAGTTATACTATGGATTTATACATACCTCTTATTAGCAAGATGTCCTCTGATGGTGTCAATGAGCTTTTGATGGTCATCAAGAATTCCGTAGCCTTGAAATCCTGTGTCTGAAAGTAAATTTCTCAGCAGCTTAACCATGTCAGGGTTTTGAGACACTGACACGAATGATGTGAAATTGAATCGTTTTTTCAATTGGTTATATACTTGTTTGGCAAGAGTTGTCTTGCCAATGCCTCCAAAGCCAACTACAGAGAGAACTTTAAGTTGTTGTACCGAACCATTCTCTCCTTCGTCCATTAGCCACTGAGTGATTTCCATACATGGATCGTCCACTGAGTGCAGGTAGACGCGGATCAACTTCCACCACTTTGGGAATGCTTGAGGTAGATACACCTAGATTGGCATACCTATCACGGCGCTCAGCCACCTGCATGACACGAGCCTTGAGTTCTTGAATCTTGTCGGCAATCTGATAGCGAGCACGCAAATTCCTGAGCTTGCGTGCAGTCTTCCTGAGCAAGCCATCCTTGTTATTACCATCACCAAGATGGTACATGAAGACATCAATGCAGTCCTCGATGTCGTAGACCATCTCGCGGATGTCATTCCTCCACAGCTTCTGCTGTCCATCTAGCTTCTCCATATCTGCAAGCTTCTCCAACACAGCATTCATTTCGGTCAACTCATGGCTAAGGAACTCAATGTTCTTACGCATTCCCTTGAGTTTCTTGCACTTGTTGCCAAGCAGCATGGCAAGTTTGGTGAGGAGTGGCGCCATGACCCCCATGGAAGAGTTCACTGCTGCCATCATAAAACCGATGTGTTTGCTCGCCTTTGCTCAATGAGCTAGCTTGCTAGTGTGGATGTGCCTGAATGGAGAAGCGGTGCCATCAGTCAAGAAATATATTGGACCATATAGTCTACCTTAATTTCTTGGAAGCTCGATCAGTTCTCAACTGCTACCTTTGGGGCCTGCTATTGATTGACATGTTGGCCATTATATGTTCCATCGTCCAGAAATGACAAATCTGGATAATGATAGAAACAATATTAAATATCCCACTGATGTAAAGCGAGCAATACCCAAATTAAGCACTAGACCAGACGACCCACCTAGCTAAACGAACAATAATTTTTTTAAGAGGACTAAACGAAGAAAATTAGGCCGATTAAGACAGCTCAACTAACAAGTATGGCAAAAGGCTAAAATTAGGCCGATGAAACGACGAACCGAAAATCATGAGCCATCACTGTGTCCTCCCGTCACCTGGCATACGTGCTGATGACGACCCAATTAACTTGGTGCTTTGCATCCTCTTGATGAACATCCAAATCAGACAAAAGTCACGAAATTTCTTGGAATCTCGTCTACAATTTCCCAGAATTGGTTTGTTTTGTCTTCGGAATATGTCAGTATTGGTAGGGGTACAGTACTACAGTTCACTATCTATTGACTTGTTGGCCGCGTGATGCAGACCAGCAGACGAACGGACGGACTACAGGCCCGTCACCCGCACACCATTCTCCCGAAGCCCGGCCACGACGCCGGCGTTGGGGCCGATCCATCCCCGACCACCGTCCGCCTTCGGCCCGGAGACCGACGTACGGATCGGAGGCACCGGTGCGGAGCTCGATCCCGCGACAGATTGAGGCGAAGGCGCAGCGCTTACCAGCAGAGGGGAGCGGAAGTGGATAACCTGGAGGATGGATGGCGTCCTGTCCCGTCTAGAGCTTGGCGGCCTCGCGGAGGAGGAGATCGGGGAAGAGGAGCGCGTGCTCCGCCGCGCCGCCGGCGAGCGCTCGAGGAGACGAGGTGGGGAACTGGGGATCGAGGAGTCGGGTTTCTGCGGATCAGTGGGGAATGGGCCGTATGCCCAACCGCGAGCACGATGGGCTACCGAGACGGCCCAAGCCATAGGGTCGCGAAGCAGACTCCTAAGGCTGTTTAGTCGAAAACTCTAATCAGCAAACGTTCGCGCGAACCTTAGCGGCGAACGGGCAGCATCTCTTTCCTATTTCGGTTGAGAGCAAAGTATAATAGTAGGCTATAAAACCGGCTAAATAATAAGGTGGAGGAGAAAAGAGAGGAGAGAAAGGAGAAGCGGGCTGTAAACTTACAACTAGGCGCGCAGTGGACTGACTTTGCTTGATTAAGTGGGCTGGATCCTCATTTGGACCCTTTTGTTGGATTGAGACGGTCTGGAATTTCATTTTGGATCGGACTGGGCTTACAAAAAATGTGGTTTGGTTTGGGGTGGATGCGGGCTGAGTAAAATGACTGATCCACGGACTGAATCCACGTGCAGACGCTAACTCATCTCCTCGCGCCATCCGCTCCACGCCTCCGCTGCCGACCACCATCGCCGCCGACAGGCATCGCTGCTGCTGTTCCTCACCACTCCGCCCTCGCTGCAAGCGGTTGCGGCTATGGCCCCACCGGATCCCGCTCGTCCTTTGCTCCGGCGTCATCTCCCGGCGTTGCTCTGCCAGATCGCGATCCTCTCTCAGCGGCGCCAAGAAGTTGCTGCTGCTCGCCACTTCGACCTGGTTGCAAAGCGGCTACAGCTCCACTGGTTCCCGCTCGTCCTCCGCTTCTGCGTATCTCCCAGCACCGCTCCGCCAGATCGCCATCTCGCTCCGTCGGCGCACGAAGCTGCTGCTTTCCTCCATGCAAGATCCGCTGCCGTGTTCCCTGCTCCCCACAAGATTCGGCAATGCTCTCTCCCTTCAAAGATCCGGTGAGTACTCTCTCCTCCATGTATTGTGGATTGTGTGCTGAATGCCATTGCTTAAAAGATTTGTTCTAAATTGCATTTACAAGCAGCTACCTTTCATACCATGCATGCATAAGAAATATGATTTCATGTATGGAGTTGCCATGGCCACAACTATGAATGACCTGTATGTTTTCCAAGATCAGTAGTGCTAATTTAACCATGGGTACCTAACAACAGTCTAAAATTATGATCTCTTTTCAGCAAAATATTATATGCACAATAGTTGGATATTATCACGGCCTCAACTAGACAACTACTGTTGTGGAACATCATTAGATATACTGTAGCATGTACTGAACAAAAATCTGATTTATTTTGATTTTAGAATACTTACTAGAGTCCTAAAGAAATTGGTAGCTCATGGTGCTACCATTGCTGCTGGCTGATCATACTGCACCAACCTCGCCTGCTTGAAGCGGAGAACCACAACCTCACGGCCTCAGCCACTCTGAGGTCTCCGGAGTACCTCACCAGGCCAACCCGTGACTTTCACCTTCTTTGCGCCTGAGACATCATAAGCAGGTGCACCCCATGCTGATCCCCTCCACCTCTCGGTTCAAGTTGTGTTTGCAAGATCTATTATTTTTATTCGGACACATGAGGGTTTTCTTGCAGTGAATTCGATTGTTCATGTAGTCCTTTGATTGCCTCATAAGTCACATAATGTTTTTGCAACTAACTGAAGTATGTTGACCTTTTATTCACCCACAAACTTTGATGTGCACCCACTGTGGCTGATACTCGCTCACATTGTTGCACACTATGAATTAATCAAGGTCATATTGTGTGCTACATTAATTAATTGGGTTTGTTGGAACCATGCCACCCTATATTTGCAAAATTTGAGATATGCCACCCGTATCTCAATGACATGTAGGGACCCGTCATGAAGCAAACTATGGTCAGGGTGCATATCACAAATTTTGCAAAATTTGTGTGGCATGCGGTTCAAATTCTCCCTTAATTAATAGCTAGGAATTTAATCAGCATATTGCTTAATTAATGTTGCTATAAAATATTCTCTACAATAAAATTTCCTTTCAGGCTTATGACTTATGCCTGGTAATACTGATTTGGAAATACCTCAGATTGATAGTGGATTCTACAAGTTTACAAATATGGGTTGAATTAGATTCATATTAATTGGTGCTTTGTAGCAGATTGAATGATAATTTTTTATCTTTCAAGCGGCAGAAAGTTCAACTGGATGAATTATATTGATTTTTTTAATTATATTGATTTGCTGCCTGATAGTTTTGAGTTCTTTAATAAAGAATGTTAATAGTACTCAGTCCTCTAAAAGGTGCCATGCGATAGGTAGAGCTGGGATTGACAGTGCATTCTATAATATTCAAAAATATAGGTTGAAATAATGGCAAATTATTAACAAATCATTACAGATTGAGGGTGTGTTTGTGGCTTTTTCAACTTGCTTTTGCTTTTGCAAAAGCCAAAAGCCAACTAAAGGGCCTAAAAGCTGCAGCTACTTTTGCCCAAAGCTAGCTTTTAGTGTAGTACAAATCAAAGCACCTCTACCCCCTGCTTTCACCTGCTTTTGGGGGAAAAAAATTACCCACCTCTGCCATTACACAAAAAAAAAAAAAAAAAGGTTCGCGTTCTTTTTTTTCTCCCACGGGCGTCGCTCCTCCTACTCTCACTTCGTTGTCGCCGCCGCTCTTCTCGCCTCGCCGCCCGCGTTGCTCGCCGCCGCCACGCGAATCCGCCGCCGCTCCTCCTCGCCCCACCGCCCGCGTCTACCGCCGCATGCCGCAGCGCATCCGCGGCCGCCGCGCGCGGCTCCCGCCGCAACCGCTCGTGGGGAGACGGCGACGACGCGAGGATGGCCCGCCGACGACCGCATCGACGCCAACTTCTTCGGTGACGCGCGGACGAGCCAACCCGGAGCCGGAGGAGGCGGATGCCGCGGGGCGACGGCCCTCCTCGCTGGCGCCGGAGCAGGAGCCCGCGGCGGAGCTGCTCCTCGCCCCGCCACCCGCGTGCGTCCGCATCTGCGCCGGGCCGCCGCTCTCCCGCCCGCCGCCGCGCGCGTCGCTCTGCGCCGCGCGCCGCGTCGCCGCGTCGCGTTCCTCCTGCCAGTGCTCACTTCGCTTCGCCGCCGTCTCCTCCTCGCCGTCGCCGCCGCCGCCCACGTCTGCCGCCGCCGTGCATCCGCCGCTCGCTCATCCACCCTACCTTCCTGTGTTTGTGTAGATGGAGAAGATACATGTGTATGACATGTGGGGCCACTCGTCAGGAGAGAAGCTTTTCCAAAAGCCACATGTGTGTAACCAAACGAGCTTTTGGTTTCTCACACTACTTTTAAAGCTACTTTTCAAAAAGTTATAGCCCACAGCTGCTTTTTCAAAAGCCACAGCCAACCAAACACACCCTGAGTCTTGATATGATTTTGAGATGCAAATTAATTCTATGGTCAATGGAATTCTAGTGTGCAAATTTTTAGCTTGTAGCACGTGTACAATGTGTGAAAAAATAATTATAGACCATGTTCTTTCAACTATCTTCATTTAGATTTTCCTCTATGCAGACAATTGAACAAACTCAATAATAAATATGTCCATACAATTGTCAGAGAGTTTCAGGTACTAATAATCCAATAATAATCAATCTTCAAGAACACGTACGAGGGCTAAAGTATGGGAACACTTTCAGCAAGAGGTTTGATGATAGATGGTGTCCCAAGACTCAATGCAAATATTGTAGCTTAAGATTGACAGCCACCAAAAAGTCAGGCACAAGTCACCTTATTAATTCACATAGCCGAACATGGTCCAGCTATTGATGGTGATGCTAGAATAAAACTTCCTTGCAACAATTAAGAACAGACTGGGAAGGTTTCGTGTTTGATCCCAAGAGAAGCCGGGAGCTAATGGTTAAATACTTCATTCACGCAGAGGTGCCATTCAATTAAATTGAGGTGATCCTTATTTTTTGGAGTGGGGGAGTCCGTGCAGCCAACTTTCAAAGTTGTGGGGCGTCAAACACTTTTGTGTGATGCTTTACTTGTGGTGAGCGATGAGGGAAGACTTGCGTGCTGAATTACATAGTCTTGATTCGCGTGTATGTCTGCATCCGATATGTGGACTTCAATTCAAAGGCGACATGGTGTGTCACAGCACACTATTATTGATAGAGAGTTTAACATGAAGAAGAAAATTATAAGCTTTAAGGAATTGAAGTATCCCCACACAGGATTCACCATTGAAAGAAGCTATAATGAGTTGCTTGACATATTTGGGCATTAGAAACAAATTGTTTACTATAACTATACCTTTAGATAATGCAGTAATAATAATTCTATGTCAAGAGTTGATAAAGAATCACAAGGATGCATTGATGTTTTGAGGGTCAGCATTTGCATGTTAGATGTTGTGCCCATATCCTAATTTTGGTTCAGGATGGTATGAAGATAATTAAACCAACAATACACAAGTACGTGTGTTGTTGAAGCATTTAGATTCTCAGCTCAAGAATGCAAGATTTTCAATTCTATGGCAAACTTGAAGAATCTTCCTTCAAAGTTGGTTTTTCTTTTGACCCACGACCAAGATGAATTCACCTATTAAAATGATTGCAGAAGGATTGTGTCAGATCTGTTCCTGATAGACTACGCAAATTCAACATGTGAGTATTTACTGTTCAGGATAGTTTCCCTAATAGCTACATTTATGGTTTCTTTTTTCTATGTTAGGTGTTTTTATTTTTACTCATATTATCTCTTGTATGTCTATACAGAAGGCGGTTGATATTCCCATGTTATTCCCTAGTTTTATAACTCCTTCTGTGTCATTGCCGGTCGCGCCATTGGTTTTTTCAGCAGGTTTTCCACGTTGAATTCGTGCTCGTTGTGCATCATTTCTAACTTATACTGCTCTAATTTAAATAAGTATGGATTTGCAACAGTAATTTCTTGATATTTTGTGTGTTATTCGAACTAAAAAGATCAAGAAGACAAGGGTTAATATGTACTTCCAAACTATTATGTTCTAAAGTTTTCCACACTTTGATATGAATCGTTCATTTTGGATTGAAGATCTCACATCTCTACACGAATCATTCAGGGTAGGACCAAATTGAATAGGAAAGGAAATGCCCTTTTCTGGAATGATGTGGAACACCCCATCTTTTTGATAGTGACCAGGTAAAACTGATTCAGTGAAGCAGGAGTGTTCGACTTTTAGAAGGTCTTTTACTACCCCTCTCATATGTGGCCTATTCTGCATTTTCTCAAGCTACAGGAAGTTCTTAGGCAATCTGAATATAGTCAGGGAGGGGGATGCTTGGATTTATCTGGGGTTCAGAGTCACCAGCTGAAGAAAATTCTATAAGCTCAACTTTTCTGCTTGCACCCCAGACCCATGATTTGGTTATGGAAACAATGTGTCATGAAGATAAAGTTTTTTTTGCCTGGCTCTGCTTCTGTGCAGACTCACACAAGAGATAGCTGATAGACGACATTGTGCTAAAGAAGCATGATGACCTCATGTGATGTGTGCAATGCGTGACTGAGAGAAACAGGTTGCTCATTCTTTTCCTTCCTTCAGTATCAGGTGTTTGGCCAAGCACTGGAAGTTGAGTGGAATGAATTTGGAGTTTTTCCAAATGATCGCCCTTTGCAGAATCAGTTGACTGAGAGGGGATTTACGGAGATTTTCTTTGGGCAGCTTGGCAACATATCGGAAGCAAAGGAATGGGTTTCAATCTTTCAGAACGTTTCAACACATTCTTCCAAGCTGTAGACTCCCTTTTGTGAAAGAGGTCTCTTTCTGATATGTGCAGAATGAACCCTCAAAGCAATTTTTTATTGGTCAAACTTAGTAGTCTTTCTTGCGGTTTCCTTTTGTAACTCTGTATATGGATAAATATTTTCAATCTTTAATAATTACACTGCTGGCAGCCCTGGGCAAAGTATTCCAGTAAAAAAGTAATATGTACCATACCTATGAGACCACAAATATGCAATGTTTTTGTAAAAAATGTTCTTTTCACGATTCTTTAAGCATAATCATTAAGTACACTTTGTGATTCAATGTTCTCATATCTGTCTTCAATGCTGACATTCAATAGCCAGCCATTCATTATATACAGCATATGTTATATCTAAATTAATTTTTTAAAATTTTTATTTTGAAAATATTTCATTTCGATACCATAATACAATTGCTAAGTAATTTAGTCAGTATGATGGAATCTATAACTAATCTATCTCTTTTTTATTATAGATCTTTCCTAAAGTTTCATTATCTTTGTTCTATTGTCTTAGCTCACGTGTTATCCCTACTATTATTAATGTCGTGGCACTCACTATAGGGTGGCCCACTGTTTGATATTACTTTCTATTGTAGTGACTGTTGTTGGATATTTTATAGTTGTTTTTAATATCCCAAGCCCGAGGCTAAGTTTTTTTTTTGTAGACGATGCTAGACATCCCACCTCCCTCATCACGTGGTTTCTTATTTGGCACGATTATTTTTATTTTATAAATTTATGCGCTCAGTTTGTAACCCAAGTTTAACAATTAAATTTGACTAGTTAGAGACCAAAGTTTATAAGTAACAGTTTATCATATCGATTCAGTTTGAATTTGACTTATAATTTTCGATTTCTTACATCTAAATTTATTACCTAAAGGTTAGGAGACCAAAAGTTATATTAAGTAAAAAGTTTTATACTGATTCAAATTTGTTTGATTCAATTTGTTTATATAGTTTTTATGCATTAGTTTCACTAAGTTTAAGAGGCCCAAGTTTATGTCAAAGTTAATATCCATTTTAAATTGAATGTGAATTCAATATTTTTTATAATACTGTATTCCATACTAAATTTCTACTGTTTTTTTAAAAAAAATTATGGGTGCAAGTAGGACGGAGAAGGAGGAGAAGAGGAGAGAGAGATAGGGGGCGATGGGGGGTGATCGACCGCATCGATCAACCCGCCCATTAGCACGCCCCACACCCCAAGCCAACTCTTTTCCAACTGCAGCTGCGTATGTCCTTAAGAAGGCCTAGCATCGGGCCCGTGGTTTGGGAAAATTGGGCTAGTCAGCGCTACACATGCGTGAAAAACCAATTTAAACTGATTTTTCTCTTAAATTATTTATCGAAATCATGATCCTATTGCACCATTAAATTCGTTGCAACTAAATCTTTAAAACAAGACCACACATGGATATATTCCAACGAGAAAAATTTTTAGCTTATTATTGAGTTTTTTAAAATGTTGCACGATGTTCCACCAAGTATATCGGAATCGTTTCACTAAGTAGATCGAAAATGTTTCAATCGTTTAAATCGGGCGTTGTTTCACCTTATATAAAAACAATGTTTCAGCAAATAGTGAAAGAATGTTTTAGTTCACTGCAATATTAGATTATACATAGTGAAACATTATAAGTACACTGGGTGAAACATTTTTCTGTGGAACAAAAAAATGAAACGAATTCCCTTAATAGAGGGTTTCCAAAATATGTGGGTGATTTTGTTGCAAAAGAATGTTTCGTTCACTGCAACATTAGATCAATACATAGTGAAACATTGTGAGTACAATAGGTAAAATATTTTTGGTAAAAATGAAACAAATTCCCTTAATTAAGGGTTTTCAAAATATGTGGGTGATTTGTTGCAAAAGAATATTTTAATTCACTGCAACATTGGATCTATACATAGTGAAACATTGTGAGTATACTATGTAAAACATTTTTGGTGGAACAAAAAATGAAACGAATTCCCTTAATAGAGGGTTTCTAAAATATGTGGGTGATTTGTTGCAACGGAGTATATGGTGGGGACACGTAGCAGATAGACAGGAACACATCGTGGGGCCAGGGCGCATCCGCGCGCACGCTTCGTGGGGGGAGGGGGGAGCGACCGATTTTTTCCCCCTCCCCCAGGCGACCGAGGCATAGCATTTTCGATGTACTTACATTGTAGGTATGCAATCCTCCCTCTCTCCTTCCTTTTTTTTTTTTTTGGCGATGAAAGGGATATGTATTACTCAGACTCCACACCCAGAAGGTGAGAAATAAAAGTACAAGTATCATCCGGCCAGAAAGCAGTGAGAGCCTCGCGACGACCTTTATTTGCTAAGGCGTGGCTAACGCTGTTCTGATCACGGTGAATTTTCATGAACATAATATCCCTATTCCCAGCCATAAGGAGTTTCACTTCCCTCACCAGGAAAGCTAACTCAGACAATACCACCTCTTTTGACTGGATGAAACGTAAAGCCTGTAAGCAATCCAACTCCACAACAATTGGCAGGAGCGTCCATTGGAGGGCCATAGCCAGCCCGTCCCTGCATGCCAGAAGCTCCGCTTCAAGAGCACTTCCACAGAAATTTTGAAACTAACAATTTTTATTTAGGGTCGTTAATAATTTTAATATAAAAAACATTTTAAAGACAAAATAAAATATATTATTATTGATCTATTAATCTCAAGCCGACAGGTTTGCCACTACTGATTGGTCCACGTGGAGCTATCAAATTGTCAGATAAATCTTTGGAATTTTGGACGGTAATTTTCTTGCAATGTGGGGAAATGGGTACTCTTGCCGTCTCACGAATTCTGGATAAATCCGTACGCTCTTGCGACTTGGGGAAACGCCACGCCGCTGAACATCTATGAGTGCTACGGGTACACGCACGGGCTAGCATCTTAAAGCCCAATCATGGACTCGTGCATGCTTAGGCCTTGCCGGCTGCTAACCACAGTATCACACGCGCAGGAGCAGGCAAATGAAGAAGAAAACAAAAATAAAATAAAGAAGCACAAATAGTTTTGTGAAATTATTAGGGGTATGATATCACGTATATATTGAAGCTGTAAATTGAAGAATGCTCTTGAAAACAGAAATTTGAAAAATTAAATGACAGAAAAAGTCAGGGAGCAGTTGAGTATAGAAAAAGCGCTAGCCATGGCCGCCAGGCGCCAGTGGGGCGCCTAGTTCGCGTGTCTGCACCAATAGAATAGTTAGCACACACTTTTCCCATTTTGTCATATACTAATTTTAGTCCGACTCCCAGCGCTCAAGCCCACCTATGCGCACCATGTCCGTACCGCTAATTACATAATTAGCAAAAATTACCATCATTAGCATTATTTTTCAGAAAACACATACACATAATTTAGTTAAAATTTTGAAAAATAGTTGAAAGTTTTAAATATGTAATGGACGGATTTCGAAATTTGAACAAAAATTTTAAAATTTGAGTTGAAATATTTGAATTTTGATTTATGAAAGTTTTCAATTTGAGATGAAAATTTTGAATTTTGAGTTGTAAGTTTAAAAATTTCAATATAAAAGTTTTTAGTTTTGAGGTGAAAATTTTGAACTGTGGGTTGAATGCTTTTCAAATTTGAGATGAAAGTGTTTAATTCCAATTGAAAGCTTCCAGTATTTGAGTTGAACGTTTTCAAACTCGAGTTGAAAGTTGTCAAAACTTGACTTGAAAGTGTTCAAAATTCAAGTTGAAAGTTTTCAGAATTTTAGTAAAAAATGAAAAAAAATGTTATCTGAAACATTTATCTTGATTGACCTGATTATAGGAACTAATTACGTATAAAAGTTAGGCTAATCTCAGTTTTTCTGAGTTTTGCTCAAATTCGCAGATTCGCTGCGTAAAAGGAAAGGAAAACGCCTGCCACTTAATTACCTCCTGACGTGTCTGTGCTAATTACTCCCTCCGTCTCGTTATAAGTGAAGCAAGTTTCCATGTCCAACGTGTAACTGTCCATATTATTTAAAAAAAATGAAAAAATTGAAAAGTTAAGTCCCGCATAAAGTATCATTTATATTTTATCATTTAATAATAATAAAAATATTTTAAATAAAACGGATGATTAAAGTTATACACTGAAACCTACAACAACGCTTATTATGGGCGGAGGTAGTAGGATTCTTGTTGTTTCTTCTGCTCGTCTTTTTCCATGTGGCTGGATAGGAACATGATGGTGAGCTCGACTTATTCAAATCAAGAACCACGAATCTACCTAATGCGTGATTAATGACGAGAGGGACAGGAGTGGAGGACGCTGGTCGGCTGGTGGCAACTTTCCTTTTTCTTTGGAACGCTGGAGGCACTAATGAATAATGATCTCGAGGTGAAACAAAGGAAGCTTCCTGCTCTCTAGTGAGAACACAGGGTCCTAAACAAAGGGAACAAAGGAGCGGATGCATGCGTTAAGAGCACGAACAATACCAGACTATCAGGCCATTCCCAACCCAACAAGCTACCACCTAGGATAAAAAATAATGTGGCAAGTGAATAAATGAGAAAAGATGCATGAGACATGGTTTCTACATAACATCCAAAACATCATGTGAGATAAGTAGCATTAAATTTTAGTATGGAATAGTGGTGCTTGCATTAGAAGGGTAGTGTCTAATACTAATTTTTTTGATGATGCGGAGTTTAACTATGTCTAGTGTCTTGGGTTGGGAATGGCCTAAATCAGCTGTAAGCATATGTGAAGGAGATAAAGAGAGGAGAGAGAAAAAAACGAGCTGCGGAAGCTCTTCCTTGACACGACAGACAAATCCATCATCGTTATCGAGGACATCGACGCCATAGAGGTCGAGCTCACTACCAAGCGTAAGGGCATCAAGATGGACAACGGCGAGGAAGTCGACAACAACCATGTGGTGGTCGAGCTTTCCAACAAGACTGATGATAAAAGCAAAGTGACGCTGTCGGGCCTGCTCAGCTTCGTCGATGGGCTGTGGTCGGCGTGCGGCAGCGAGAGGGTCTTCGTGTTCACAACAAACCACGTTGACAGGCTCGACCCGGCGCTGATCCGGCCGGGGAGGATGGACAAGCACATCGAGATGTCCTACTGCCGCCTTGATGCCTTTAAGGTACTCGCCAAGAGTTACCTGGACATCATCACCGAGCACTCGCTCTTTGGTGAAATCGGAAGACTGCTCGACGAGACCAACACGACTCCGGCAGATGTTGCCGATAACCTCATGCCGCGGGGTAAGAAGAACGGTGAAATCAGTCGACTTGTGGACGGCATCGACGGGGTGGCCGATAACCTGCTACGGTGTAAGAGGAAGAGAGACGCGGACGAGTGCCTGGCAGGTTTAGTGGAAGCACTGAAGAAGGCCAAGATGGAATCCGCAACACCTCCTATGGACACAATCGAGGAAGAGGCCAACAAAGAGGAACATTGTTCCTAACTTACAAGAAAGCTGGACAGGGGGGGGCTGATATATGATGAGGGCTGCTACTTCTAGGCCTCTTGGTTTGCGTTTGCTATTGTACCTGACTTTCGTGTAATGGAGCGGTCGTGTTTATTAGTCACATAAGCTTGCATAAGCCATACCATAAAATGGCAAAATATAGAAATTTAGTGGTGTATTACGACTTATGTTCTCGACCTATTATTTCACGTTCCATAATTCGTCTTGTACGTCAACCTTGTAAATTTTGAAAAATTATACGTTTGCCTTCGTATAATTGTGTCATCAATAAAAATCTTAACAACAAGAAATTGGGCGTGTCATCTCTCCTATTAAGGGAGAAGATGGTCGGTCAGCCTTTGGAGAATTTTTTTTTTATAGGTTTGGGTCTTTCCGAAAGCAATAATTGACGTTTTAACTAAGGCCCTGTTTAGCCACAGGTGTGAAAATTTTTTGACATATCACATCGGATATACAGACACACATTTAAAGTATTAAACGTAGTCTAATAACAAAATAAACTACAGATTCTGCCCGTAAACTGCGAGATGAGAATTTATCAAGCCTAATTAATCCATCGTTAGCAAATATTTATTGTAGCACCACATTGTTAAATCATGGTGTCATTAGGCTTAAAAGATTCGTCTCGCAATTTACACGTAATCTGTGTAATTTGTTTTTTTTGTCTATATTTAATACTCTATACATGTGTTCAAACATTCGATGCGATAGGATGAAAAGTTTTTGTGTGGGAACCAAACAGGGCCTAAGTTTAAGAATTAGATATGCCCCCATAATAAAACATACATCTCGTGAGCCATGCCTGCAAATATTCTAAGGGCCACTTTGAATTGCACAAATGCAAAATTAGAGTAATAGAAAAACATATAATTCTAATAAGAATGTGACACTATTACGAAATAGATTTTTCCTTACGGCCATTTTGAGTTTTCTCAAGTGGCCAATGCTACCGCCAGCGATCAAAGGCCAGTGATAATACACCATTTTCACTGACGGTCACTAGCCGCCTGGGAAAATCATTTTTCACTAGCTGGTAACCTAGGCCAACCGCTAGCAAAAACCATTTTTCACTGACGGTAAGGTTAAGCCGACCACCTGCGAAAAGGTGATTTTCACATGTGACTGGTTAGGAGGACTGCTAGCGAAGATGATTTTGGTAAAACAGGAAAAAAAAATCCCACATGCATGCCATATCACCAATCCAGAATAATTATTCCCAAATCACAAAAATGAATCCCAAATTGCCAAATCCATATAGCACAAAATTTCAGCATTCACAAAATTTTCAATTTGCAAATCCAAATTCGCCGACTGGATCCACTCGCCGCCGCCTCCACGACGGGATCCGCTGCCGGCCTCCACCTTCATTGCCATCACCAACCCAATTTTCGCAGGCGGATCCTTAGGAGGTCCGCCTTAAAAAATAGCTATATTTTTGCTAGCTGATCTCTTAACCCGGCCACGAGTGAAGACGGTCTGTAGCCACCCACCCCTCGTAATATTTTTGCTGACGGTTTCTACATATAACACCAGTGAAAAAAATAGGGTGATGCCATGAAAAAACGATTTTTTAAGTAGTGTAAGCGCAAAACAGAGGATTGCAAAATATAAGAAAACATAAAGAATAACCGTTTGATTGGACCGCATGAATCGAATGAGAGGGAAATTTCCAAGATATTAAAGTTTTTGCTAAATTTCCTCAAAAATCTCTATAAGATTGTCCATTTCATAGGATTTCAAAATATAACATAGGATTAAATCATTTGTTTCAATAGAATTTTTTAGAGGATTAAAATTCTCCAAACATTCTATGTTTTCCCTACAAATCAAACACCTAACCGTTATTAGTCGCCTACCGATCTAAAATAAACGGATTAGATCTCATCCTCATAATTTGGTTAGTTGGCTGCCGTCCCACTGTTGACAGTGCCCCCTCCCCTCAATCATTTCGGTCTCCATTCCGAGCAAACCGAACCGCCCCTCACTAGCTTCGCCGGCGTACGGACTCGCGCCGCGGGGAGGAGGTGGAGCGCGGAGAAATGGCGGCGGCGGTGGCCGACGAAGTCACCGTGCTCCACGGCGGGGTTGTCGTCACAATGGACGGCGGCTTCCGCGTCTTCCGCGACGGCGCCGTCGCCGTCGCGGGGGACCGCATCGCCGCCGTGGGACCCTCCGCCGACGTCCTTTCGTCCTTCCCCGGGGCCGCGTCGACCGTCGACCTCGCCGGCCGCATCCTTCTCCCCGGTTGGTTTCTAGCATTCCCCGCACACTAGCACCGCTTCGTCTATTTTAAGCTCTTCCCCCAATCGGAATTTGAGGCTGGATTTTACTGTTTTTTGTTGTTCGATTGGGGTTTGGTAGGGTTCGTCAACACGCACGTGCACACGTCGCAGCAGCTGGCGAGGGGAATCGCCGACGACGTCGACCTGATGACGTGGCTGCACGGGAGGATCTGGCCCTACGAGTCCCACATGACGGAGGAGGACTCCTACGCCTCCACGCTCCTCTGCGGCATCGAGCTTATTCGATCCGGGGTGAGCAGTGAGCTAACCATATCCCCTGACTGACATCAGTTCAGTTCCTCTGTTAGGTTGTGATGGATGATACTATGATAGTGACACTGTCAACGTTTTTTGCTGGAGCCTGTAATTAAATTTTCACTGCTTGATTGCGATTGCATGACTGAATTTGGTGCCTAAAGCACTGTCAGAATTGAGCAGCCCATGCAGTACATCCCTTGATGATTTAGTTTATATTGGACAGTGTTGTGCATGATTTTGCATTTTTGTTGGAGAAATCTAAGAATAGTTGGTTTATGTCCACGATGTGGTGGACGTGGATTGTCATGGGAAGTATGCATTTATGGTTTTTGGGGATGTCAAAGGGAGATGCAAAGCTGTTAATGTACTTTGTCTCTTTGACTTAAACCCGGCAAGCATCTTGCTTGAATGTGCATATTTACTGCATTCGATAGTTTCTTTCTGTTATCGAACATTGCATTGTATAGAAAGGTGGATTTAACGTGAGCCAAATGGTACTATGGTAGTATCAGAATCAAAATGAATGGGGCTTGTGACCCCAAAAGTGTCAAATCCTATGATAACGCTGGTTCAAGATATCTGAAGATGTTATTTTGCATTTACTATGCCAATGGATCAAAACAATGTTTAGAAACCAACATCTGAAGTTCTCAATATCCTTTGTGCTATTAATTGTATTCCATTGTGCTATTAATTGTATTCGTGATTAAATGCTCACGGGTTTATAATCTGGTAGTATTTGTGTTATCATCATGTTGGATGGATACAATTATCTTCTGCTGTAGCCTGTAGGTTTCTTTATATGAGGTAAAGTTGATTATATTTGTGTTTCCTTAAAACTTCTGTCACATCTGTCCAGTCAGTTTCTTTTCTGCGAAAGTCCGAAGGTCCTGATATTCTTGAAGATAGGGACATGAAGAATCCTAGGATTGGATAATCTTAATTTTGTGTTTTGTTAAACTCAATCTTTCCTACTGCCCCATGCTACATATGTTTCTCATATATATGAAATGGACTCTGCAATATAATTGTGCTGCACTTGATTCGTACTTTCTCAGTTTGCTGAATAGGACTGATGTTCAAACTAGCAACCACATGAAGATTTGTAACTGCAAATTAGCCAGTGTTCCTAACATTTTTCCCCTTAAAACTCAAATGACAGGTAACATGCTTTGCGGAAGCAGGTGGGCAGTATGTTTCAGAAATGGCACGTGCAGTGGAGTTGCTGGGATTGCGTGCATGCTTGACAAAATCAATAATGGATTGTGGTGATGGGTTACCTCCAAACTGGAGCTCTTGTTCAACTGATGATTGCATTCAGGTTTTCGTCTGGCTTGGAACTTATCCTAGTTTTGTTTCACATCATTTCCTTCCATATGTTGACTACCTGTAACGAATAACCATTTTCTTGAATATTGTCACTTGCTGCTTACCCACTTTTTTTTTGCTTTTAATAAAATCATTTACTGGATATCTGAACTCAAGCATCTTTAGTAAACACATGAGGACTATATGTCCCATTGTTCCCTTATATGTAATGCTACCATTTAGCTCTGTACTAACTGTCATACACATGCAAATGGCTTTCAGGACTTATATTATATATGGTAGTAGTTTATTCCTGAAATAATTCAAGGCACAATTGCAGTAAAATCTCCAAAGTATGTAGGATTTTGAATAGGAAGAGTTTTTGGGGGAAAGAACTCGGTTTTTGCTTATCAGATAATCATATTCTTTATCTAGGAACATGCTGGAAGCCTGAAATTCAACAATACCTAACTAATATCTATGTCCATATATTGTCCACAATGTAATGTAAAGAAGTCCAAAACAACAAATAAAGAGAAAATATTTGTCCACAATGTAATGTATTCATTTTTGAGCCATTTTTCCCTTTCTTTTTTTCTCCATGTCACAGCTGTTAGGAACTTTGTTTTGATGTTTTGCAAATTGCGTCTATTCATATTTGGTAATTTCTGTTTTGCACAACTTAAGATTCATGTAAATACAGATATACATGTGTTTGACTGTTTATTCATTGCATGTCTGTTTTTTATTGATGCAAGTGACAAGTTGCATTGTGTTGCCACAGTCGCAGAAAGATCTATACGAAAAGCATCACAACACAGCTGACGGGCGTATCAGGATATGGTTTGGGTTGAGACAGATCATGAATGCAACGGATCGTTTACTGCTTGAAACAAGAGATGCTGCACAGAAACTGAATACTGGAATCCACATGGTACTTATGTAAATCGATTTATTGGTGCAACCAAATTTATCTGTTTTAAGATAGTGTGGTGCGTTATTTGATTCATACAATTAAAAAAAACTATTTTTCACGTCTTTAATGTTTTTATGTACAAAGTTAAAAGTAGCCTTCAGATTCCATTTTGTGTGGCCATGAAGGATCGTATTTACCAGAGAAAAACAGTCCACACCACTTATTTTTGCAAACATATATTATACAAATTGACATTGATCATACATGTTAGGGCCAATACTACTTACAATTTTATATGATATATATATGTATTTTCAGTAATGTACTAGAATTTCTTGCATAGGCAGATATAAGCATATGTATTGTGTATCTAGCCACGCAATTGCATGGAGGAATTCAGCTAAGTTTTCATATTTTGGGTACTGCATTGAGTTCTTTTACTGTTTTGGTGGCGCTCCCTAGAAGTTTTGTACAATAATAGCTTGTTGCTTAAATAGCATCAATAAATTTCTTACTCGTTCATTTTCACTTCTGTACAGCATATTGCAGAAATACCCTATGAAAATGAGCTGGTAATGCGGACTAAGGGAATTGATCATGGGACAGTGACGTATTTAGAGAAAATTGATTTTCTGAGGAGCAATTTGCTGGCTGCTCATTCTGTTTGGTTGAATAAGCCTGAGGTGAGTAAACTTTTTCATTATGAAGTCTTACCTTTTACATTATCCGATTTCTTTGTGCTCTGAAAATGTAAGCTACTTACTCCTATGTAATATCAAAACTATGGTAAATACTGTTTCTTTCTAGTTGTAAGAAGTCACCCTAATTTTGTGCTTGATTACATCATGTAGAAGTCATCACTTGACAAATCATGAATCTGCTGCCACAGCTGTACAAGAAATGTTTCCTTTGTCACGTCAGTCTGTTGGATTTTGTTAAATTCTATTTTGCATTGTTTGGCATCTCTTTCCTCATAGATTGTGTCTGGATTGTTAAAGATGTAGCTTCTAATAGCATTTTTGCAAAGTTTTCACCTTATAAGGTTCTTACATGCAGATTGGGCACTTTTTAAAGGCTGATGTTAAGGTTTCTCACTGCCCCGCATCTGCTATGAGGTTGTTGGGGTTTGCTCCTGTTAGAGAAATGCTGGATTCTGGTGTTTGTGTCTCTCTTGGTACAGATGGAGCACCAAGCAATAACAGGATGAGCATTGGTCTGTTTCAGAAATCCTTAACACAAAACATATTATGAGCTAGGGCCATGACTAGCATCATGCAAAACAATTCTTATACTATGAAATGTAGATTATATACATCTTAATTGGATATATCTTAGCATTTTGCAACTCTGTCAATTAAGTCCACAAAAAAACTAATTATTGTTTTTAATAAGTTGCTATGTAGTGTAGAGACCAGAGTGCTTACTCTGGTGTGCAGTCATGCACAATAGCATTTATTACCAACTGAAAAAAATGAATAGAACTTGCGGAAAGCAGCCATTGTTAAATTAATCTTAAAATTAAAGTTCAAGTGGAAAAAGGTTAAAAACAAAGGTGTTACCTTTCCTTTTTAATTGCTTTTTCTGTATTTTAATATATGTATCATTTGCCAGCTTTGACCTTCATTGATGAATCCGTTTTTCCTTCTACCTGGAAATTTGAAACTAAAATATTTTCGCACATAAATTTCATACTCTGTTAGATTCTAGGTCATATCCATCTTTCTCTTTTTAATTTCCAGGCAGTTTTTTTTATTACTTTGTTATCCACCACCATGTCTGCACTGATGCTCGATATATCATAGTATATAAAACATTTACATGTCTACCTGTATGTGCAGTTGATGAGATGTACCTAGCCTGTCTTATTAACAAAGGGCGTGAGGCGTACATCACTGGTACCACGAACCCAACTGCTCTTCCTGCAGAGACTGTATTGAAGATGGCTACTATTAATGGTGCAAAAGCAGTTCTGTGGGACAATGATAGGTTCACTGGAGGTTGGGAAGAAGGTGATTCCATTAGCTGTTATTCTGTCATGTGTTGCATTCGATAGCCTTATGAGTATTAACACTGCCCACATTTTGTTTCCATATTCATCTCAAAATCCATATTAAATAAATTACGATATGTTGTTTTTTGTATTTCTCTGTCCTACATAAGCATGTATCATCATGCGAGCCTATGATTTCCTATGGAATTCAAATGGTCTTGACTTTTGAGTTCTAGTATATCAATTCCTAAGTTGACATTACAGTATCAGTATTCTAATTTGTGCAGGCGGACATGGTTGTTGTGAATCCACTTATATGGTCCATGGTCCCAGTGCATGACTGGTAAGCACTGCTACCTTGCAGAGTTTATTTAAGTCTTTGGATTGCCGGTACTATTGAAATAGGCTTTACAAACGGTTTCATTTCACTTCTCTCAAGTTTTTAGAACAGCTTTTTTTGAATCCATCAACCAACCAATTAACAGCTTTCTATGGCCATGATTACTGGATCTGATTGTTCATTGATGTATCTAGCTTGTCGAGTAGTGACTTGGGACACACTTTTGGTCATGCCATAATACTTGACTCACCTTCCCGTTATGCAGCATTGCCAACATAGTTTACTGCATGAGAACAGAAAATATTGAATCTGTAATGTGCAACGGTCGTGGATTATGGGGGAAAAGAAGATCTGAATTTGAATGAGGTAATTTACTGCTCAAGTATTTGCACCTTACACATCGAGATGAGCCAAATATGCTGGATTAAACAGTAAACACGATGAACATAATTGCATGCCAACAATTCACGAACTGGTTAAACTAGAACAGGTATGTCAAAACATTCATGAGGAATAAACACTTCTGAAGTTAGATTTCTAATGGTTGAAAGTAGAAACGGTACTCCAACAGTCCTACCCCTAGCTGACCATATGCTAAAAATAGGCTTTGGTATATAATTGTCTGGTTCACCAACCAATAATTTTACACCCTGCTTAAGTACCTATAATGCACTGAAAACTGATTGTGTCTCTCACACTCTGGCCTCTGTGGCTCTGTTTTTACTTTTCCTGTGATCTATTCCAGGAGGAGGTAATTGCTTCAGCTGAAAAAATAGCAAGCGACCTCTTCTGCGCGAGCTGGCATCAACCTACCCAATCGGATGAACTACTTGTGAATTTGTGATGATCGTCTGCATTTTGTTCATGTGCCACTGCTTGAATCTGTCCATTATTCTGCACGGATTGTATGATAATCTCCTGGCATGGTGGTACCTCAACATGTAAAGTAAATAAGAAATTGCTGCAGCAGCGGTACACCAGACTGACAAAAGTATAATTGGTTTCCTCTCCATCAAGATTTGCATGTTGTGTATAATTCGACACTACCAATCAGTACTCCATGGTCTGGAAGTCAGGCTCCGGCGGTTTGGGCAGGACGATGAGGTTGGCGTCCCGGCGCGTGACCGTGCTCGCCTGCGCGCCGCGCATGGCGTTCTTGGCGAAGCGCGACACGAGGACGGTGGTGGTGATCTGGCACGACGACGACGCCAACGCGGCCCTCCTCCTCCTCCTCCTCCTCGCGGCGGCGCTGCTCGGCGGCCCTGCGCTTGAGGTGCCTCCTCCAGGCGGCCTGGATGAAGCAGGACGCCCAGGTGCGCCACTGCTGCGAGTAGAACCGGAACGTCTGCTGCAGCTGCTTGCTGTGCAGCCGCCTGAACTGGCCGGCGACGAACTTGAGCTCGTCGGCGTGGAGCGCGAACGCCTCCACCTCGGAGATGGCCTTGACGGTGCGCGTCGACAGCGGCAGGTTGGCGGCGGCCTTGGGGTCGAGCGCCCACGTCAGGAGCTCCTCGCCGCAGAAGTCCCCTTCCTTGAGGAGGCCCCGGTTGAAGAACCCCATCCTCCCGCCGTCCGTGGTGGAGCTCTCCAGCCTCCCCCGGATGATGAACAGCATCTCGTCCACGGGGTCCCCTTCCCGGAGGATGTAGGTGGCCTCCGTGCACAGGCTGGGCTTGAGGCGCTCGCAGATGGCGTCGAGGAGGCGCTCGTCCATGTTGGCGAACAGCGGCACGCGGCGGACGAGGCGGAGGCAGAGGTGCCGCTTCACGTCCCGCCGCAGGTCCTTGGGGAGGCTGCGCACGAGGCTGTCCTCGTCCACGCCCCGCGTCTCCAGCCACCGGTACTGGTCGTGCCGCCACACGCGCTCCTGGAGGTAGGGTTGCAAGTTGGTAGTCCGGCTACCGGTATAAAAACCCGATTGCTATTTCATTTTCCACATGGTAGTACAAAATACTGTCTCCGTTCCATATTACTTGTCGTTTTAAGTTTTTATTTGTAATGTTTGATCATTCGTCTTATTCAAAAAATTTTGGAATTATTATTTATTTTATTTGTGACTTGTTTTATTATCAAATGTACTTTAATTATGACTTATCTTTTTTATATTTACACTAATTTTTCAAATAAAACAAATGGTCAAACATTATAAGTCAAAAATGACAAATAATATGGGACGGATGTAGTATAGAGGAAAAAATAAACTAGAAGTGAGATAATTAGCGGGCTAAAATAACCCACTTGCATACCTGGAGGTCGACGGGGAGCACGCGGTGGCGCATCCACTGCTCCGAGTCGCGGCGCCGCAGCCGCATCTCCTCCAGGCGCAGCGTCATCGACTGCAGGTACGTCTGCATGTTGCCGATGAGGAGCGCCATGAGGATGAGGCCGAACACGGCGAGGAAGATGGCGAACAGGGCCTCCCCCTTGTAGTGCGTCGTCTTCAGCCCCTGCCCCACGGTGCTCAGGTTCTGGAGCCCCCACCAGAGGCAGAAGAGCACCTTGGCCACCAGGTTCGTCGTCGACACCACCCCGGACTGGATCGCCGTCGTGAAGATCCCGTACTGGAACCCGGTCCCGGCCTCGTCCGCCGGCGCGCACTCCATCACCAGCACCTGCCGGATCATCGTCCTCCACTCCAGGAAACCCGACTGCCCCAGGTTCCCTCCTCCGCAGTACATGTACTTCTTGCACTGATGGAACTTGAGCACCCTGCAGTTCTCCCTCCAGCAGTCGTCCAGCCTCTCGATCGACAGCAGGTACCAGAACGCCCCCACCATCTAATCGAAATTGTAGTATCAATTGTTATATTATTAGTAAATTTGACAAAACTATGCGTTCTGTTCTGTGGTTCAATAAAGAAAACCACACACATTTTAATACTTAACAACATATATTTTTGTTATTGAAGTTCACAAAACCACACTATCAACGATCAGGTGCACCGGCGAGATAACGTGGTTTTTTATTTACATATATTTAGGATGCGGGCGCCGGATGTGGAACAACCACACCATTTCACGAGTCGTTCTATTCGTTGATAGCAGTGTTTTAAATAGCGGAATAAGACATTTAACGGTTAGCCTTCTGAAGCAGCTATAGTGGCAGTTATAGCGGGCTAAATGGAGCTATAGTGGCTAAATTGTATATGAGAGCAAATAGTTAGAACATTTCTCATATAGCTACAGCCGAAGATAACGGTAGCTATAGCTAAAGATTTAAAACCCTGGTTGATAGTGTGGTTTTATGAAACTTTAATCCAAAACATATATACTAGTTAAATGTAAATGTCAAGTATCAAAACGTATGTTGTTTGAAATTTCGTTTCGATATTTTCTGAAATTTCCGAAATTTCGTCCTTCACCGGCAAGCTCATATCTCGTCCGACATTTTCGGTTTTTGCAAATTTTTGTGAATTTGGTCAAATTTTATTAAATTCAGTCAAAATTTCAAATAATTTCTGTCAAAAAAATTCGAAATTTCTGAAATTTCGGTCCCCGGAAAAAAAACAAATTTCGAAATTGAAAACCTTGAAGGTACGTAGTTATGTGAAATTTACAAATTGAAGGAGAGGGGATTAGTGGGCGTACGTGGCTGGCGAGCATGTAGAGGAGGAGGTAGTAGGCGGCGCCGGCGAAGGCGGTCTCGGCGAAGACGCCGGTGGTGCGCTTGAGCTCGGAGGTGATGGGGTAGAAGCGGACGAGGCGGGGGATGTACTGGACGAGGACGATGAAGAGGAGGGCGTTCTTGGTGGGCAGGAGGTCGGCGCCCTTGGGGCGGTGGAGGAAGTTCCAGATGGGGATCTGCGGCAGCGGGAGCACGGAGAGGAGGTCTACGACGAAGAAGCGGCGGAAGTAGCGGCGCGCGATGGCGGCCGGGTCGATCACCAGCTCGCCGCGGCCGAACACCCGCGACGACGGCGCGATGTACGCCGTCCGGAACTGGAGCGCGATGCGGGCGAGGTAGAAGAGGTCGATGGCGGAGCGCACCGCGGTGGCGCCCGTGGCGAGGCCGCGGTCGAAGCCGATGCAGGTGTTGCTGTCGGTGGCGGTGACGGCGGGGAGGTAGAAGAAGAGCGGGTCGACGGCGACGGAGACGATGCAGGCCATGACGAAGAGGCGGTTCATCCGCACCAGGAACGCGTCCTGCGGGTCGAAGATCTTCTGGGACATGTTGGTGAGGTCCTCCTGGAACACGCGGCCGATGCTCTTGAGCCGCTCCGCCCGGTAGCCGCCGATGCTCATCACGCCCGCCGCCGCCATGCGCACCGACCGCGTCCGGATCTTGGGCGCGCTCGAGAAGTAGCTGTCCATCACGTGCTGCACCCTGCCGCCGCCGCCGCCGCCGTCCATGGTAGTAGTCGCCGCCGGCTGCCGCTCCTGATCCTCCTGCTGCTCGAGCCGCACGAACCTCCCCTTCCTCCCGTTGATCGTCTGCGTCCTGTACCCGCCGCCGCAGCTGCCGAACATCTTACGCCTCCTCCTCGCCTCCTTCCTCCTTCGCCGCCGCCATTGCTGATGACATCGATCTATGCAATTGCTTACTTATGCATGCATTGCGATTTGCGATTCCTTCTTCAAGAATCGATTGATCTCTGACCAACGAAATTTCAGAGGGATCGATTTGTCAGAAGCATTCTTCTCGATCAGAAACACTCTCTCGATCGATCGATCGATCTCTCTCGTGGCTGTGCTGTGTTAGTGGTTGCATGTTGTGACGCCGTGAGGAGAGGCGAGCCTCACACGTGGAGTATGGAATGGCCCCACAATCCACTAAGCAGTAATCTGGGACGCAGTCATGGAAGTTGAGTAAATACTACCTCCATTTTTTTATGTACTCCTATATCATCCCGTTAACTTTTTTACAAACATTTGATCATTCATCTTATTCAAAAATTTTTACAAACATAAAAAGATTTAGGTCTAAGTATTATGCTTTTTAATTAAATTTTATAGGGTTAAGTCCATTTAACACCCTTGAACATTTCCGTTAGTCTAAATCACACCCTTAACTCTAAAACCTTTTGACCCCCTCGAACTTTTAATACCGTGCAAAATACCCCCCCGGGTTTTCTACCCCGTTTTTTCATACAAGAATGCCACGTCAGATGCCACATGTATAAATTAGTGGGGCCCATATGTCAGTCTGGCCTTCTTCTTCCTCCTTCTCCTTTCTCCCCCACTCTCTCTCCCCTATCGGTGGTAGCACACCCAGCGGCAAGCCGCGCCACCAGCCCACCACCTCCTCTATGAGCTCGCGCCAAGAGAGGAGATGAGGCTACCTCCAACTCCAGCCGCGGCACGGGGAAAGTGCAGGGGTGATTCTTCTCTGCCTTCGGCTCCCCATCTACAGCTAGAGGAGAAGGAGGAGGCGCTAGACGGGTGGATCAAGACGGCACACGGAGGAGGCGCTTGGGGAGACTATGGGTAGCCGGAGCTCAAGCTTGCCAGCGCATGTAGGAAAGACGCTCCGGAAGGCGGAGGGCAGCCAGAGCTCGAGCTCGTCGGTGCATACAGGAGGATGTGCTCGGGGAGGAGGGGGGATGAGATTCGATCGATCTCGCCGATAACTTGGGCTCCGGCGAGTTCCGCCTCTACGTGTCGTCGACGCCTCAACCCCCTAGATCTAGGCTGCGACGAGCTCGATGCCGAACCTGTCTTCTCTGAGATCAGCCAAGATCTCGCCATGCTTGAGAGAAGAGGGAGGTCGGCGGCGAGATTGATGCGGAGAATAGGGAGGTTGACGGTGAGCTTGACGCAGATCGGGTTGCCGAGCACGGAGAAGACGGGGTCACCAGCAAGCTCCGACGAGGGTTGATGGATGCGGATCGACCCCACTGTGAGCTCGCTTGAAGCCGCCTGCGCCGTCTCCTCCTTCAACTCGAGCTTGTTGGGCAATGTTACCGGCGGCGAAAGGGCGTGGAACTCTAGGTGTTGAGGGGGGAGAGGGGGGTGGCTCCACGAATGGAGCTCGTTGGCAACTTGGCATTGGCGTCCGTGAGCTCGTCGTTGCCTACACCACTTCCACCGTCAGATCTGGAATGAGGTTGGCGTCCGCGAGCTTCGCCACCACCCAACTACCTCGCTCGAGCTCCACTGCCACCGCTCTCCCTCGTTGAGCTCGGGGATGTTAGCAGGGACGCCACTACCGCTGCTCTCTTGGCCCGGGAGGAAGAAGGATAGAGAGAGAAAGAGGAAGGAGAGAAAGGGGATGGGAGATGGAGGAAGAAGAAGAGGTGGCTATCCTTTTTATTTTTATTTGCTGACTGGACCGCCACATCAGCGCCACATAGGTGAAAACCAGGTGAAAACCGCTTGAGGGGGTAAAATGAATGGTGTTGAATGTGTTTAGGGGTGCCAAATACCCGGTTTTGAAGTTCAAGGGTGTATTTTAGACGAAGCGAAGAATTGGAGGGTGTAAAATGGACTTATCCCAATTTTATGTAAAACTAGCCCGTGCAAAGACATGGGTTTGTAACTAGTAGGACTACTAATATACCCGTGGTAAACTGTACGGTGTAATTATATTTGTATTTGATAACTTTTAAAATCTTGATTTTTCTATTCATCACACAAGGTACACGTCGATCGTTGCCCTTTGAGCACATAGCACGAGGGTGTGAATATAAACTCAAATAACAGTTTGATATGAAGCAGAAGTTAACTTAATAGTTTCACCATGTGTAGCAAGATTAACAATTGTTGGTCATCTCGTTAACGTCTTCTTTTAATATCTACATGACATGACTACTAAAATATATCAATGGCAAAAGTACATATTTAGAGAGACATGTGTTAACATAGTCATGTTACCATTCCGGTGCAAACGGACGCATATAGCACGAGATGGTATGGAGAAGATAATCACATAATATTTCACCTGAATGATGACGGCGTGCTGTACAAAACAAAAGGACGTTCGTGAGTAACATAAAGATCACCAATTTACTATCCTCTAGATTATGTTCTCAAATTAATTTTGATAGCATAGAGATTTTTTGTTTAAAGCACCATCAAAACTGTGCAAGTTTATATGCTTGATCCGATTCATGGGGAAGAAAGAGAATGGGGAGGAGGGATTTATGTACCTTTGCGAGAATCACAGATCTGTGGCTTTGTAGAGTCGGTCGACAAGGCGGGCGACGGTGATTGGGGAGGGAGAGGGCGAGGGGGCAGAGAATAGGAGGAGATAGCTGAGGCAGTAGACGAGGCGTGGCGATGGTGTCTGGCGGTTGAGATCAGGCAGGCGGAGGGGCAGGGGTGATTCTCGGTGTTGGCGTGAAGAAGACTGCATGGCGTTATGGATCGACAGTGACCTGATGGTGGTGTGACAGAATTATAGGGTAGATTAATTATTTGATTTGCTCACATGGTTAGCAGCAAGGTCACTGTCCGAGTGAAACAACCTGAGTAGATAAATCTAAGAGAAATTTTGTCGATGAATACCTATGTACCCGTGGTGAGGCGGAGGTGGCAACGAGATAGAGACGGAGAGACGGTAACAGGACCTCAGCAGCTGCAGCGTCGTCCCTCACACAGTGGCCTTAATAGGAATACAACAGTTTGCATGTTAATTTATTTTAACCATTCCTCATGAAATACATTATCTGATCTAGGAAGATAATAAGATAAAATTCAGAATCAATATTCAAGTAAGTAGGTCAGAGTGTTCTCATAAACCCTGTAAATCAGAGTGTTCAGAGCCACATGGTACTCTGACCAGTTCCCAGGCATTTTCCCAGACAAGTTTATACTTCCAAAACTTTGCTAGTTAATTACCACATTTACAGAGTGCAATGAACTTAGCCATGTGTATATCTCAAAAATCGAATGCAGTAAGCACAATAAAGAATGTAATTAAATATGATAAAATGAAATCCATCTATTATCTATTATATGCTAAAAGTCCATTAAACTCCCTACAAACGCTCCTAAGCCGCCACATAGCACCCCTACAAACACTCTCAGGTCGCCACATGGCGCTATAGAAAATCAAAACATCTAGCCATCGGTTTTCATTAAATCTGGTGGACCCATTATTTTCCACCATTAGATCAATCTTGAAAATTTTCCATTTAAATTTATGGGAGAATAGCTAATATGGTCCCTAAAGTTTCGCTCCTGGGTCATTTTAGTCCTTAATCTTTCATATTATCCAAACAAGTCCTTTAAATTTGTCATGTGGGCCAATATAGTCATTCTTTCCACCAAAATCGCCACATGGACATGCCATGTTACCTTCCTATGCAAAATCTATATGATTTGTCTAATTTACCTTTACGCATAGGAAAATAAAAAATAAAAGGAAAAAGTTAAAAAAAATATATGGTATATGTAAGAGAAAATTATACCTCAAAAGGGTGAAAAAAGAAGTATTTTTTTCTATGGTTATGCTTAATTCACCCTTATATTTATTTTTCTATGATATATGCAAGGGTAAATTGGACAATTCATCATAGATTTTTCATGAATGATGACATGGCATATCTATATGATGATTTTGGTGGACCCAAGGACTATTCTAGGCCTTATGACAAAGGTTAAAGGATTTCTTTGGACCATTTAAAATGTTAGGGACTAAACTGATCCTACAGAGAAACTTTAGGGACTAAAGTAGCTATTCTCCCTAAATTTATCTCAGAAAGCCTCACATCGCTCCGTACATGAACGTATGTACGTCCGTACATAACAAACCCCTCCCAAAAATACGTCTTTTTTTTTCTTTCCCAAACTAATAATTCAATTCCATATTATCTATGCTTTTATGTTTAAAGTTATAAAAATATATTTGATTAGTATTATTAAAAAATACTCACTCCGTACGGTAAAAAATGTCACATTACTAAATTATGGTTTTCTTTATTTATATATTATTAAAAAATTAACGAGCAAATATTTTATTTTGACACCGACGTCCTCTATCTCCTACTTAGACTACATTTGATCTAGCTCATTGGTTGAGGTTATCCCGGGCACGTTAAACGACGTAGGTCATCAGCACAAGGTTAATTAAGTATTAAATATTACAAACTTGAAAATAGATTTATTTTTCTAGAAAAACTTTTGTATAGGAAGTATTTACAAAACACGCACAGTAGTTCAGAAGACATGATCACGATAAACGAGGGAGTAACCAATCAAATAAACACTTTAAAACTTAATCTTAAATTTATTACTTATGCACTAAAACACTTAATATGTAGTATATAATATACTTTGTCAATCCGAAACAGCCTAATGTATCCATTGTATGTTCCTACTAATCCTAATGTATATAGATTCTATATACAAACCACTGTCCACTAACCGCCAAGTCCTATCCTTTACGAGACATCCGTGCATAGTGCACCTAACAATAAACATGCGTGTGATCAAGTACAGAAAATAAAGGAACATAGTAAGTGGGTAATAAGTAAGTAGAGGATGCCATCAAGTCACAACAAACAATAGTTGAGTACAACTAGATTGTGATTATGATCGAGTAATAGTGTTTCTACACTCCTACAAACACTCCTTATATGCCACGTGATGCTCTAATAAATTAGAGCAAATATAAGAAAAACTATAAGACAAAAAAGAAAAACATCTAGCCATTGATTTACAGTTAAATTGGTGGACCTATTATTTTCGACTATTACATTAGATCTATCCAAGTAATCCATTGTGACTATAAGTAATAGCGTTCCTACATTCCTACAAACACTTTAAAGATGGCACGTGAGAGAATCTAAGAAAATTTATTAGAAAAAAGTAAAACATCTAGCTATTACTTTACGCTCAAATCGGTGAATCATTATCTTAAACCATTATAGTAGATCTATTCAAGTAATCCCTTGCTTCTAGAATCTAGCTAATTCCTCCCTAGATGTATACGTACACAAGATATGTCAAAAAGAAAAAAAAAACGAAGAGTAAGTATATGAAACGCCCCATCAGGTAGTTTTCTTTTTCTTTCTTTGCAGTTCTAATGTTTTTCTCAAAATATGCATATATGTAGCAATTACTCCTGATGAGAATGTCAAAGAAGCCATGACGCTGCTGCGCCGCTTCACACCATCTCACCAATTTTCTAAAAGTATCTTTTTACTAAAAGGTAAAGGTAATCGCAGACACTCATACAAACATGTGCAGATCCACCATATGAATACACATATGCACACCTAACCCCTATGAGAGAAGAATATTTTTCAAGAAAAGGAAAAAGTACATACATACGAGAGATTACTATTTGCTAGAACAAACATACTTACATATAATCGAAAATGTCACATGGAACCACATTATATCACTTATAATTATGTGATTCTCATCTAAATAGTGTTAACAATTAGCACCCCACAAATAAAACAAGTGGCACAAATAATTTTGACAATATAGATTATTCCATCGTATATTACCCACAAAGTGAGTCAGATGTATAATAAAAGAAAAAAACCTGTATTAACTCACACGTTTGAGAAACGTGGTGACAGGCGAGATTATATGTAATGGGATAAAATGATTTTTGTTTGAACATGACAGTTATTATCATTATTATGTCAAAATCTATGATCTACTCCACAATATCAATATTACTCTCTTACAATTATAAGTTAGCGTGTTGTTAAGGTATGACTTATTTCAGTATTCTTTTTATAAACAATAAATAAATTGTCCGCGCATTTGCGCGGGCTTTCTTCCTAGTTTATATTAACATGCTGTTATAAAATTCATGACCACATAATTTTTTGGCAGTTCCAGGGTAAAGTAAATAAGAGCAATAGAGTTCCAGGGGCAGTTGTACGTGCTATTACCCAAGAACACCTGCTGTACGTGCTACATGATTTCTTGCAATGTCAGGGCTGCGACGCACCGCCAGGAAGGCGGCGACGGGCGAGCGGAGGGGAGCGCTTTCGCGGCGAATCTCGCGAAGACGAGGGAGAGCATAGGAGATTGCGCGAAGATTGCGGTTTCCGGACGGGGAAGCCGGATCAGAGTGGGGGAGTGGAACATGGTGAGGGATAGAGAGGCAATCTGCCCTGTTGATCTGATCCAGATGAACACAGATAGTTGGATTTGATGAATGAAGTATGAAGAATGTAGGACTGTGTTGGTGAATTATAGAGTAGATACCATAAAATACTTCTATTGTATTTATTTTTTAAGTTTACTTTCTCCTAACTGTGTAGTTACTTTGAATACATAAAGAGTACTTTCTATATATGACGCTAAATTACCATTTCCAAAAAAAATTGTAGTGATTACTTTCAAATGAAGAAAATTACTTTCTCCAAACTATGTAAAGTATAACTGCATAATTACTTTGTATTTAGTTTTTGAGTCTTCTCTATATTTTACTTTACATAGTTTCTTATTCCAATATCATTCAATATGTTTACTTTCAATGCTACACAAAAAGTTACTTTTATTGTAGAACCTGGCTACTTCTATGGTTTAAGTAATTTTAATATAATCAATATTAGACTTATTTTATTATATATTTTGAGTGGAGTATAATGGTTTAAAATGATCGTATATACGGTTTAAAAGATATAAATCACCAAAGGTTGCATGAAGTGTAAAGGAAGGACGAGTGTAATGATCGTTGATTAGTTGATGTCAGGGTGGGCATGTGAACAAGTATATCTTTTCAAAGCAAGATTATGTGTATCTTTCTTTTTGCCAATTGACAAATTCCAATGCGCTATGTTTAGGGTATCTACAACCAAAGCCACCCCTAGGGTACCCTCACTAACTTAGGACGCTCTATGAGGAACTCATCTTCCAATGGAGGATACCTCTGCATAGGTTCTTCAAAATCTGAGGCCACTTGATGGAGATACGTCAGCCCATAATGGGTGTCCTGACCCAAGGTAGTCTAGAGAAAAAAAATACCGTACGTACCCCTCCTCTTCTTTCTCATTCGCCCGCTCCTCTCTCTGCTCGTGATCACGTCGAGTGTAAGGGTTGTGTTTACACCCAATTTTTACACCTAGGGTCGAAATAGGCAAAATTGCCAAGATTTGGGAAATATGTCGGTTTCCTCCACAGGGCCGGTCTGACCACCGTGTATGGGCCGGTCAGAACGTGGCTTGAGGGCCGGTCAGACCAGCGGTATGTGGCCGGTCGACCTGCAAAGTCCGAGACAGACTGTTTTCGTCGAGTCTCGAGATTCCTTACTTGGGAGGCTATGTTTCGGGTTTCTTTTGGTTTCTACCCCGAGTTGGACATGGAAGAGGGCCTGTAGAGGGCAAGACCAACCCCTATATAGGTACAAGGCCGATTCAATTGTAAAATACAATCCAACATACAATCAATCGAATCGCTTTTTTCAATATTACTTCTACTTTTTCATCTAGTTCTACTTTAGTTCGTCCATCTATGTCGATTTGCACCGTAAATCATCCGCCTTCGCTGCGAGAGTGCGAAATCTTTGTAGGTTTGTCCCGTAAACCTTCTGTTTGCCCACGAGATGGGTAGTTATCTATCGTTCTATCTAAATCGGCTCCGCTAGCCGGTTTAATCTATCAAAACATATCTTGGTTTAGCTTTTTGCTTGATTGAGGTGGTTGGCGACTCCATATCACCACAAGACGTTTAGGTGTTGTGATCGTAATTGTCTTCTTGCCAAAAAATTTGCCAACAGGGTGCCGCCGACGGTTCCTGCCACCGCCTCCCTTGTCGCCCTCTCCAACAGCCGTTGCTGCCTCCCTCCTCCCTCCGCCAGCAGTCCTGCCGCAGTAGCTGACCTCCGGTCGATGTGGTTGCGCACCTACGGCGGCGAAGGCGGCATATCCGGCAACGTCGTGGGCGATCGGCCGCCCTTCCGAGCGGCCATCTATTCCCGCTTCCTCTCCATCCTTCGCGGATAGCACGTCTCTCGGACGCCTCGTCATGCTCACCACACGGGCGGGCGGATCTAGTGGGCTGGCGTGGTGGCGTCGAGGCGAGGGCAGCACCGGCGAGGCGTTGTCGTACTCGGGTGACGGCGCGGCGGCGACGGCGACTATTCCCTAGCGATGGCGTTGGAGCTGCATGAGCAAGGGCGGTCGGATCTGGTGACGAGGGGTGGAAAGTGAAATCCGGAGGTGAGTGTGGTGTCCACGAGCCACCATGCGCCCAACGCGGTGCTCTGCTCCGTGCCTCTGTCAAAAGTGAGGTAGGGCCACGTCCCTAGCAAGGGTGCGCGCGGCATCGCCAGGGGACGGCTCGAGTGAAAAAGTAAACGGAGATGGACGGCGTGCGCTAGGGGTATTGTGCAGGGGCACCCATTGCTCGGAGGAGCTAATTCGCGCATACGCGCCTGCGGCGTGCACTCCGGCCACCGGCCCACGCGTACGCGCGTCGGCGCTGTCTTTTTTTTTTGGATTTTTTTCCTTTAGCTCTAATTCCGTTGGTTTTAGTGCATAAAAAAATTCATTAGTTTTACATATGAAAATAATTAAGATAAGATTTGTTTTTTTTCAAAGATTCTTTTTTAAGTAACCAATTGAAAAGAAATTTATACATGAAGTCAAATTCTGAAAACTTTCGACCCAGATTTGAAAACTTTTACCAAATTTGAAAATTTTCAATTAAGATTTAAAAACTTTCAACTCGAAATTTGATTTTTTTAAAGTCAAATTTTGAAAAATTTCAACTTTTCATCTGAAATTTGAAAAACTTTCAACTCAAATTTAAAACTTTTAACCCAAATTTAAAAAATTTCAACCTAGATTTGAAAACTTTCAACCCAGATTTGAAAACTTTCAACACAAATTTTGAAAACTTTCAATTCAAAATTTGAAATCTTTCAAGTCAAAATTAAAACTTTCAATTCTATATTTGTAAAGAGGTGTGCAAAAGGAAAAAAAATAGGAAAGAAACAACGGAAAAAAAACGCCACGCCAAAATCAGGAAAAATACAAATAAAAATAAGAAAAAGAGCGGAAAAAAAAAACGCCGGAAGGGGGCCTAGCTAAATCGCGCTAGGAGCACCCCCCCATTATAGTTGACATAAGGCCCGAGGCCGAAGGCCCGGCCCACGGCACGCCTTTTTGGCCCGGCCCAAGCACGGCATGCCCCGTGCCGGCCCGGCCCGATCGTCGGGCCGTCCTGGGCCTCCTCACCGGCACGCTGGAAGGGTGGGGCGGCCCGGCACATGGGCCGGCAGGCCAGCCCGATACACAAAGTACAGGGACTAAAAATAAAAGACATATAAATTCAGTCTAATAAATGGGACCTTAAATAGATATTTTTGCTATTTATATACCAAAGCCCAAAGAGAGGACGTAAAATAGACTTTTTGTAGCTATACATATGTCACAGCCCAATAGGAGGGAGGAAATTTAGACTTATTCTGAAGAAAGCACGATGCCCATCGTGCCTTCGGGCCGGCCGGGCACGGCCCGAGGCGTGTTGCATTCATGTAATATTTCGTGACTCTGAATCAGCTCGGTATTATTGGTATTTTGGAAGTTCTTTGAGTTTGAGAGCTACGAACACATGGAGTTATCAAGGATGATAAATTAATATTATATACTGGAAGTTCTCTGAGTGCTATGACACAGGGACTTAACAAGGATGAAAACTTAATCCTATCTTACTATAAAGTTATTCCCACTAACTCTTTAAACTTAACATACAAAGATACCACATCATCATCCACTAACAAGATGCCACATCATCATCCACAATTAACAAGATGCCACATCATCATCCGCTAACAATCATCACATTTAAACATATGCAAACAACTATATCTTTATAGTTTTTATAATTTAAGAGCTTTTCAAATACAAACATGTTAAATTATCATCCAACATAATTCATATAATGTTTCAATGTATATCTTTATTATGTTTTATGTATCCTATATATTTATATAGTTATCCTCACTTAAATAGTGCTTAAATGATTAATCTATGGTTCAAATTTTCTTCTCCTTTTTTCCTCTAATTAAGTCATATCACATCAATTGTTTTTAGCCTTTAGATGATTAAATCTACGGTCCAAACTATCTCCCTACTTTCTTCTTCCATAAAGTCATACACCTTACTTTTTACGTTTGAATCATCATTTACATACTATTTAAATTTAAATTATCATAAACCTATTTAATTTACTTAATCTGATGTTATCTAGCTATCTTACACGTTATTTTTTATTATTATTATCATACTAAATTCCCGCAGCAATGCGCGGGGTTTCACCTAGTTATATATATACAAGGTAATCCTTTTCCCACCTCCAAGCTAAGCAGGAATTTGTTTCTACTATTGTCCATGATCAGTTCAGTTATGATTCCCAGCCATTAGTGATAATTGGACTACGTATGTACTCCTCCGTATTTTAATGTATGACGCCGTTGACTTTTTGATAAACGTTTGACCTTTCGTCTTATTCAAAAAATTTATGTAATTATCATTTATTTTATTGTGACTTGATTTATCATCAAATGTTCTTTAAGTATGACATAAGTATTTTTATATTTACATAAAAAATTTGAATAAAAACGAATAGTCAAACGTTGGTTTAAATTTATGTAATTATCATTTATGTGGACCGGTCAGACCGGGCCGGTGCGGCGGTCAAACCGGCGTGTATTGCGCGGTCAGACTGACGCAGCCCGCGGTCTGACCGGCCGACACTGTGTCGGTTTCGGTTTTGGGTAGTTTATTTGGATATCTGAGTTTATTTCATGATTATGACTTCTAGATGGATACTATACGTATGAAATACTATTGTTTGCTGTTAATGAGTCAAGTTGGAGATAGCTTGGTCTCGGAATATGGTTTCTTTGTTTGTTCCATTTGTAGGTGACTCGATGTCTCGGAGAGTATTTTCGGTGATGGACCGGGAGTCGGCTTGGGGATAAGACGACGTCCGTGGTGGTCAGAGATTATGTGGGATACTTAGGCTAGAGTTGATGCACGTGGTTGATGGAGATTCCATATGGCATACGATGGAGTTACTGTGTGCGTATGGGATGCGGAGTCGAATTTGGAAGGAGTCCAAATTTGGTACGTTTGGTTATGTAAAGTTTCTTTCTTGTACTAGAGGGTTTCCTAAGGTGTTTAGGATTCCTAGTATGAGTTTGGTTCGTGGCTTTAGGCTGCCTACCTCATGTATAAATAGGGGGAGCGTGAGGCTTCCCGGTATCGCTTTAGAGAGCAATAGAGTTGAGTTTTGAGTTAGGGTTTCGAGTTTAGTCGAATTTTTGTAAGGAGTGCTGTTGGTGCACTTTGTAAACATAGAGAGAAATCAATAAAGTCGTCATCTACTTTAAGAGTTCTTCGTTTGGTGTTTACCGGGGGTCAGACCGGCGGCATCGCGGCGGTCAGACCGGCGGCATACGGGCGGTCAGACCAGCGGCGGCGACAGGCACGGCAGGCTTTCGCGGCGGGTCGACCGATCGATCTACATCGGTCAGACCGACATTCATCAGGCGGTCAGACCGGCGCAACTACTTCGGTCAGACCGCGATCCATCGATTTTGAGGGTAACTTTTATTTCCGCTAAAAGTTTTCGGTTTTTGGGTATACCAACCATTCACCCCCCCTCTGGTTGGCTTAGTTCTTGTGATTCGATCCTACAAGTGGTATCAGAGCCTCGTTTTCTTCTTTGGATTTTTATCGATCTAAAGTTTTTGCCATGGCTACTCCCGCTAGGTTTTCAACTAAGCCTCATATTTTCGATGGAACTGATTTTCCTCATTGGTGTAGTAAGATGCAATCTTACATTATGGCTGAAAATTATGATATTTGGAGGAAAGTTTCTTATCCTTATGTGATTCCTGAAGCCATTAATACTGATGCTTTAAAAACTGAATTTGAAAATAATTGCAAAGCTTGTAATATTCTTTTGAGTGGGATTTCTCGTTCGGATTATGATCGTGTTGCTCATCTTCAAACTGCTCATGAGATTTGGGTTGCTTTGAGTAATTTTCATCAAGGAACAAATAACATTAAAGAGCTTCGTCGAGATCTTTTTAAAAAGGAATACATTAAATTTGAGATGAAACCTGGAGAAGCTTTGGATGACTATCTTTCTAGGTTTAATAAAATTTTGAGTGATCTTAGATCTGTTGATTCTTCTTATGATGCTAATTATCCACAATCTGAGATTTCTCGTCACTTTTTGAATGGTCTCGACATGTCTATTTGGGAGATGAAAGTTACATCTATTCAGGAGTCTGTTAACATGTCTACTTTGACTTTGGATTTACTTTATACTAAATTGAAAACACATGAGATGAATATTCTTTCTCGCAAAGTTGATTCTAAATCGAGTGCTTTGGTTTCTTCTTCTTCTTCTTTGGTTGTTGATGCTTCTTCATCTATGCCTTCTTTTCTTGCTGCTTTTAGTGCCACATCCGATGATCAACTCGAACAAATCGAGGAGGAGGATTTGGCTTTGGTCGCTAACAGAATTGCTCGAGCTATGAATAATGCCAGGAACAGGAAAAGAGGTGGTCCAAATCGTTGCTTTGAATGTGGTTCAATTGATCATCTTCGTTCGCATTGTCCTAAGCTTGGGAGAGGCAAAAAGAGAAGACAAAGATGGTGAGAAGACCAACAACAACAAGCCCAACTACAACAAGTCGAAGGGTTCTAACCAAGGGAGGAAGATGGAGAATCTTAGGAAGGCTTGTCAACAAGTTTGCACCGCCTTCGAGCCACTAAGTGATGTAGATGGTGAAAGCGGAGATGATGATAAGGGAAAGAACGTCTCCGATGTTCGCTTCATGGCGCGTGGTGAATCTGACACAGAGTATGAAGATAATGAGGTGAGTGCTTTTGAGGAAGCTATTAATATTTTGAGTGCAAAAAATAAAAAGTGTGAGAAGATGTATAAAAAAACAGGAATTTATCATTGAATCTCTTAAATCTGAAATTGATAGGTTAAAATCTCTTATTCCTAATGATGATGATTGTGAAAATTGTGAGGTTTTAATGAATGAGATTTCAAAAATTAGAGATGTTAATGCTGCACATGATTTGAAAAATAAATCTTCTCTTGCTTGTAGTTTTGCTTTGCACACACGCACTTTGGATGAGTTGTTTTTAACTAAAAAGTTATTGCAAAAATATCAAATTGCTTTTCATGATAGTTTGATGTTTAACATGATTTCTGCTAAAAAGTTAAAACAACCTCATGATGTTTTGGATCAGGAATGCTGATGGGCGATCGATCGCTATGGGATGGGGTAGCGATCGATCCGCTCACCCCTCCACATGGTTTCCTTTTTTGGCACCGCATTACTTTCCTATTTTAGTAAATTTATACACCTAAAATTTATACACCTCAAGTTTACGTATCTAAAGTTTAGAGACCAAAAGTTTATAAGTCAAAAGTTTATATATCCGATTCAAATTTGAATTTGAATTCAAATATTTTTTTATATATAGTATTTCTATACATCTAAAGTTTATACACCTAAAGTTTATAAGTCAAAAGTTTACATACCCGTTTCAAATTTGAATTTGAATTATATCCGATTCAAATTTGAATTTGAATTCAAATATTTTTTTATATATAGTATTTCTATACATCTAAAGTTTATACACCTAAAGTTTATAAGTCAAAAGTTTACATACCCGTTTCAAATTTGAATTTGAATTATATCCGATTCAAATTTGAATTTGAATTCAAATATTTTTTTATATATAGTATTTCTATACATCTAAAGTTTATA
>CM020184.1:11199124-11210492 GCA_009805545.1 Oryza longistaminata
CCACCGAGCCGCTCGGTGCCGCTGGCCGCGCCCGCTGCAAAGCCGTTCGGTGCCGCTGTCCGCTCCCACCGCTGTTCATGCCCGCCGCTGGCCGCGCTCACCGCACACACTCGACGGCGAGAGGATAAATAGAGAGGAGATAGAGTGAGAGAGTGAGGGAAAGGTGAGAGAGTGAGAGGGGAGAGAGGATAAGGATGAGGATGAGGATAGGTGGATAAGAATGAAATTTTGAAGTGTTGAGGAGGGAAAATAGGAGGAAGGATAGACTTATAGGCGGGCCTTTAAGAGGCCCGCACGCGAAAATCGAATAGGGCAAGGTCGGGCTGGGGATATATATCCCACGCATCATGACGTGCGGTTGGGTTAAGCGGCCCGCACGGGATAATCTATTATCCCGTGCGGTTCTTAAGCTGACTGCACGGGATGATCAATATTATCGAGTGCGGTTGTATTAAGACACCCGCACGGATAATAGATTATCCCGTGCGGGCGATGACTCGGCCCCGGTGTACTGGTTTTTCTAGGCAGCGCCACTTACGGCCCGCCTGGAATCTACCGGGGGCCTCATATAGAAAAATCTTTTCTATACTAGTGATATACTCCCTGGTCCAGATTCATAGTCTACTTGTGATGACCTTTTTCATTTCCGAGTGTTGCGTAGATATCAGGATCTAGTGGCGTAGATTTCTAAAAGACAAAAAAAATATAAATACCCCCTAAATTTTGGATTATTTAACACGATCATGTAGGAAGTCAGTATAATCAAATTAAATTGATACGATACTTAACTAGAATTTCATGTAATTAATCAAACCTTATCCTTTCATTCGAGAAACTCTTTGTTTTTATGTACGTAGTGGTTGCTGTTGATTTGCTTGGAAGTATCTTTGTAGAGCAGTTCTTTTTTAAGGAAAAGGTGAATATTATTTATTGTATTAAATTGTTATTACTATCCCTCGTAGTATACCAGAACATGAAAAGAAGTTTTCCTCCGTCCCGTCCAAATATAAGTACTACAACATATCGTAAATATGTCATATCCTAGTACTGAGTCCAGACAGCTATCTATCTAAATTTCTCCGCAAGTAAATCGAGAAATATATTTCAACGAAAGCATGATGCTTTCAATCTGACACAGTCTTAGTTTAATGCATATGTTTTATTATTGTTTTCCCAAAGAAAATATCAATATATGAAAAAAGGTTTTCAATACAGATTTGCTACTATAATTATCACATTTTAAATCCGAACATTTATTTTCACCTGATTGAAGATTTCGATCGAGGTTCGGTTCGACCGAACACATTGTAGGGGGGATGACTAGCTATCGGTCGCCCGACCAAAAACTTGAAAAATCGGGCGCTGAAGTCAGCATACGCCCGATTTTTTTAAAATGTTGCGCGATGTTCCACCAGGTATAATGTAATTGTTTCACTGAGTAGATCGAAAATGTTTCACTTGTTTAAATTGAGTGTTGTTTCACCTTATATAAAAACAATGTTTCAGCAAATAGCGAAAGAATGTTTCAGATCACTGCAACATTTGATCTATACATAGTGAAACATTATGTGTACAATAGGTGAAACATTTTTCGGTGGAACAAAAAATAAACCAAATTCCTTTAATAGGGGGTTTCCAAAATATGTGGTTTTTTGTTGCAATGGAATATTTCGTTCACTACAACATTAGATTTATACACAGTGAAACATTGTGAGTACACTAGGTGAAATATTTTTTATGGAACAAAAAATAAACCAAATTCCCTTAATAGAGAGTTTTCAAAATATGTGGGTTTTTTGTTGTAAAAGAATATTTTAATTCACTGCAACATTAGATTTATAAATAGTAAAACATTATAAATACAGTAGGTGAAACTTTTTTTTTAGAAAAAGGGAAGGGGGAAGTGGGTGGAAGTGGGTGGGCCCAGATACGCACGTGGGAGGGGCGCCGGGGGGAGCGCCCTATCTGGCTCCCCCGCGCCGATCGCCCGGTTACAATTATTTTCGCATTTGTAGGGCGTCATCTTTTGAAAAGGGAGAACTACATGGTGTCATCTCCACCACTGTATAAAAGGAGAAAATTGACATTGTGCCATTCTCAAAAGTGGGTTTCGCCCTAATGCCACGCTGAGAGTAGACTTCGTTAAAATGCCACTTTCAATCGAAGACTACACGCTATAATGCCCGAACGGACAAAAATACCCCTGTTACTACCTTCTTCCACCTCTGACAAGGGATGCCTTGACAAGGGATGCCTCGCCGGCTCGCCTCTGCCGCGCCCACCTCATCCGCCTCCACCTCCGCTCCCCTTCCTCCCCGCCTCGACCGTCCCCAACCGACGACCCCGTGGTCACGCTCCACGCCATCCGCGCCGCCGACGCCGACGTTGGCGGTCTCCATCTTTCGTGCCAACCCGTCGTCCCAGCCACTCCCGTTCTTCCAGGCGGCGGAGTCGTTGGTGGGCATGGCCATGGCGAAGGCACGCGCGCGGTGGTCATCAGAGGTGGAGGCGACGGCGGCGGCGGCCGCCTTCGTAGACGTCAGGAGTCCATTGATGAAAAGGGGCTGGGGAAAGCTTGAACCCAAGTCCTACAGTGATGGATATAAGCGCAATTGAAATTCCTGGGGAGTTATACATTTGTGTATTGATAAGACCGTTCACAATTTCTTGAAGCTCGATCTCCCCCCCAGATGAACCATATAGCCAAGAGAAACCATGAACCAGAATAGAAGAGCTTGCCCCACCCATGAGTAAATATTTCATAGTAGCCTCATTAGACCGTAGATCTCTCTTGGTATATCCAGACAATAGGTAGGAACATAAACTGAAACATTCTGGAGCTACAAAGATAGTTATTAAATCGTTAGCACCACATAAAAACATTCCCCCTAGAGTAAATGTTAATACGAATAACAGAAACTCTATTGTAGCCATTTTTGTACATTCAATGTACTCTACAGATAAAGGAATATATAAAGTTGAAAATAAAATAAGAAATTGAAAGATTTCTTTGAAATTGTTCGTTCGAAAGTTTCCCAAAAAGCTAATTATATAGGTTATTCTCTCCATCGAAATAATAGGGCCATTATGCTTATTACTATTGAAGAGATGAAATAGAACCAAGATCTGGTGAGACGTACTGATGCGTCTTGGAGGTGATCGGAGTTAGAGATGGAGGAGGGGAGGCGGAACTCGTGCATCATCCAGTCGGTCTTGGTGCCTTTACCGGCGCTGCCGCGGTAGTAGACGAGAGACTTCTTGAGGCCAATGCAGTCGCCGGCGGCGAGTGAGGAAGAGTAGATTGGCTTGTCGATGCCGGTGGCCTTCCAGAAGCCGGAGCCGGTGACGCGGTTGGGGCGGATGCTGTTCCTGTACTTCCTCCCTCGAAGGCAGAAGAAGTAGCCGCACTCCTTCTCCGCCGCCGCCGTCGTCGTCGACGACGACGACGAGCCCTGCAGCGCCACCGCGCCATGGCTCACCTCTGCATTCACAAGCACAGCATTAGAATTTGGTTGATATGCATGCATGCATGGCTCGCTGTTCATCATTTTTATCGTCTGACTTTGCTGATATAGATTAATTATTCTCTCAAATCTCTGGTTATGTGTTAATTGTTCAGTGTTTACTTTTATTCACGATCAGAGAGGATTATTCAGAGATACAAATTGTAACTGATAGCTAGTACTACCACTTATGACTGAATTTCCTTTTCTTTTTTCAGTTACAGAACCAACTAAATTTAAATGACACATAGGTATGATTTTATGAATGTTTCAATTGCAGGAGATAATTAGTCATGCATATATAACGATACGCCTATACTAGTCATATTATTAGCCTTCACCACCAAGTGTGACAAAAATTTAACCTCTGGTATCACAATTAATATATCTTGCATCATATTCTTATAATCTTCTTGAAATTAAGATGAACTAATTGATATGCACAAAGGAAGAACATGAGATCAGAAAAGTATTACGGTTTCATGCCCTGAATCCTGATTTTATCCCCTCTTACTTTTCAGTGCACATATAATGATGCGTATACATGTGTGGATATGTTCAAATCAATTAAGAACATAACTTGCACGTACACCAGTTTTTTTCTAAAAATTAAGAACAAAATTGAAGTAACATACTTGGAAGATCCCAGGGATCATGCTTGTAGATATCGATCTCCTTGATGATGTCAATACTGAAAGGCTTCTTCTCCACCTTCCTTGTCAGATAAAACCCCACGAGCTCTTGATCCGTCGGATGAAATCGAAACCCTGGAAACACCAAATCATCATCTTCTGCTAATAAAGCTGCTCCTCCTCCTGGGCTAATTATTGGACTGTCAATCTCCTTAATAATCCTTTCCAACCTCTTCTCCTCCTCCATGGCTTAATCTTGTAGTAGCTAGCTAGCTAGCTTAATTGGACATATCTAATAACTTGTTTGATCCTATATACAGCTAGTTATATATAGTGTATGAGGTTTGGTGTGAGCTATACATAGTTGCTTACGTATGGTGATGGAGAAGTATGGCCATGGCTGCTGTATTAATAAATTAAGAGATAATCCATTATATGCCACTGACTTTGTCACACGTCTACGATTTGCCACTGACTTTATCATGTTCTACAATATGCCATTGACTTTTGCTTAACTTCTATAATTTACCATCGCCGTCTGGTTAGTCTCCGTTAGTACTGTACAAATTTGTCGAAATGACCAAAATACCCCTGGGAGAAAAGGTTTCAAAATTTGGATAAAAATTATGAAATATCATATTTCAAGTTTTTGATCAAATTTTGGATGTTTACAATCTTATGTTTATAATATAATATTTTGATAATTTTATCCAAATTTTGGAAGTTTTTGTCATAGGGGTATTTTGGTCATTTCGACAAATTTGTACAGTACTAACGGTGGCTAACCAGACGGCGATGGTAAATCGTAGAAGTTAAGCAAAAGTCGATGGCATATTGTAGAACGTGACAAAGTCAGTGGCAAATCGTAGACGTGTGACAAAGTCAGTGGCATATAATGGATTATCTCTTTACTATATCCTATATACCATCTAATAGACATTAGATTATGGTTCTTTTTAGTACAAAATGACCATGTGTTACCCTTGCAAACGATCCTAGGCCACCACGTGACACACTAATAAATTAAAAAAAATCCTGGAAATTTTGAGAAAAAAAAGCAAAATATCTCTCTATTTAAACCGTAGACCCATTATTTTCAACCGTAAGATCTATCTTATATATAAAAAAAACAAATCCCCTCCGCCTCCACCTTCCCCTTCTACGTATCATATTCAAGCATGTATTTATAATACATCATATTCCAAAAATTATATTGCACAATTATATTTATCGGTCGAATTATATTCACACTAGATCACGTAGAGCCTCATGTCCCACCCAAACCATCTGTTAATAAAAACTAACAACATATATCGGTAGTCCAATCAAAAAAAAGAAAAACACTTTACTTTTACTTTATACTTAATTCGGTAGACATGTTTCATAAACAAAATAAGTCTAACATATTTGTAGATGACGAAGGAGATTATAAATAATAGCTTATGGGGACTAATCAAATAAGCAATGTTAATAAAAAAATGTGGAGAAATCATACTTTCGAAGTGTGGCAAATATTCTTTGGTTTATATTCCACTCTTATTAGTGTCTCGAACACAACCTATAATGCATGCATGCCCGTGCGACTGCGCGGGCTATCTTCCTAGTTGGGGTAAATGCGACAAAGAAATATAGTATCAGAAGTGTCTAGTATATCTCATAAATATCAGAAGTGGTGATTAATACGTAGTAACTTAAAAATAACTTGATTATGTATGTCCAGGTTACCTCTGACGGACCCAAATCGTGATCTGTGACCGGTGGTGCTCGTGCTCTCATTAGAGATGTGGTCAGTGATCACTCCACTTACCTCTGATATTGTGACAATGGTAACCACCTATATCTCACAAACGGTTCACAGATTATGACTCGTCAGTGAGCAAAAGAAATAAAGGATGTGTTTAGTTCTTAAAAAAAGTTGGAAGTTTGGGGAAAGTTGATAGTTTGGAAAAAAAGTTGGAAGTTTATGTGTGTAGGAAAGTTTTTGATGTGATATGATGTGATGGAAAGTTGAAAGTTTGGGGTAGTTGGGGGTGAACTAAACACGGCCAAAATAAAAAACTTTGTGACCCATCAAAAGTGTGAATTAAAAAAAACGGAGCATGCTGTGTGCTCGGTCCTCACCGTTCGTGTCCCTAAGTATGCTCCACTCCACTAATCACATTTCGAATATAAAGATTTAGATCATAAACATGAACAGCTTCATCGCAATCACAAAAAATACATGACAAATTCACAATCACAAAAACATCCAAAATACACATTCATCATGGGATCTCAATCATCATACTACACATTCATCAGCAACAGTCAAGTAGCTGGCCACAAGGACGTACGCCAGGCAGCCGATGGCCTCAAGCTTGGGGACCTATCACTAGTACAGAAACCGCCATTGGTGCCAGTTGGAAATCGGCTATAGGTGCCGGTTTTCCAACCAGCACCAATTGGTCGGCACCAATAAGAAAAACCGACACCCATGCACCAATAGAACCGGCACCTTTAACTTTGCTCGAGCCTATATGAAGAGTTTTTCTATCGGATTACCTATGAGGAGGTCGAAGTCATAAACTTCAAACACGTGAAAATCTAAGATGACCTTGACATCATTGTGCCTAATTGGCACTCTGCGAATAACCCCACACCTAATCTCTAATCTAACTACTTAAAAAGTTAAAAATGTTTCCATCAAACAGCGAAAAAAGACCGATTATATGGTAAAGGGGCGAAAAAACACGGCAAAAAAACATCCAATTTCTATTTATCTCCGTCATCTGTATATATCTCTTTATCTCTAATCTAATATAATCTATCTAATCTAACTACTTAATTAAAAAAAGAGAAGTTTCCATCGTCCGTTAAAAGGAAAAAAATGCACGAGAGAAAAAACAGTTTCCAAAAAATGCGCGAGAAAAAACACATGATAACAAGAAGCGAAAAAACGCAAGAAAAAATGTCAGAAAAACACGCGAGAAAATTAGGGTTTCCGCCGTCAGTAAAAAAAGGGAAAAACATTGTCAATATATGTATATTCTCTATCGCTAATCTAATCTAAGTACTAACTTAAAAAGAGATGTTTCCATCGTCAGTTAAAAAATAAAAATGTGCGAGAAAAAAAGTTTATAGAAAACAAGCGAGAAAAAAAAAAGCAAAAAACGCTCGAGAAAAACAAGAAAAAATGCGCGAAAAAATTTTCAGAAAAAAGGGGCAAAAAACACGCAAGAAAAAAAAGGCAGGAGAAAAATGCGGTTCCATACCTGGGCCGCCCAATGGTTACTACCAAACCAAAAAAATCATTGACTTTGCCTCACTCATTGACAAAATTGAAAGGAGACTCCCATCAACCACAGCTTTTTTAACCATGGTCAAAGATTAACAATGGTTAACTCAGTCTTATCGGCACTCCCAACATACTATATGTGGACGCTAAAACTCCCAAAGAAGATAACTCAATACATAGACAGAGCCAGAAGACACTGCCTATGGAGGAAGTCCACTGATCCAAGCTCTTCAGTTCAATCTATGGTAGCATGGGACCTAGTATGCAAACCAAAAAACAAAGGAGGCCTAGGAATTGTCAACTTGGAATTCCAAAACATTGCCCTACTTGCAAAAAACCTTGACAAATTCTTTAATAGACAGAATCTACAGTGGGTTAATTTGATTTGGGATAAATACTCCGCAGATTCAGACCAACCTCCTCATGCTCACAGAGAAAAAGGCTTATTTTGGTGGAAAGATATTTTCAGACTTATTCCTATCTTCAGAGCCATCACATCAATTACAATAGGCTCAGGAACAACGACACTGTTTTGGAAAGATAACTGGAATGGACAACCCCTTCAGGAATCTCACAGCCTCCTCTTCTCCTATGCCAAACAAAAAGATATTTCATATAGTAAGCTCATCTCATCAAATGATATAAATGATCTTTTTTATACACCTCTTTATATACAAGCTTTCAGACAATGGCAAGCTTTGGAAAATCACATTCATTTAGCACACCAATCTGATGATCGAGACCAATGGAATTATATATGGAATCCAAACACTTACCAATCCAGAAAAATGTATGAACTCTTCTTTTCTCACATTCAACCTGACATTCCTCTCACTTTGATTTGGAAAAGCAAATGCACATTAAAAATAAAGATCTTTCTATGGCTACTACTTATGGACAGGCTCAACACAAAAGATATTCTCCAAAGGAAACAGTTTAACACTCAAGGAGGAGTAGTATGCTCTATTTGTAACTCAACAATCACAGAAGACTACATTCATATGTTCTTCTCTTGTCCTTTTGCCCAGCAATGTTGGAACTATATTGGAATATCATGGGACTTATCAATGGAATTCATGAACATGATAATGTCTGCAAGAAGTCTCTTTTTGCATCCTTTCTTCATGGAAGTAATAGGAATAAGCTGTTGAAACATTTGGAGCAGTAGAAATGATCTTATATTTAATAATGTCCCCATCAATCTCAACAAGTGGAAGTCAAATTTTAGAGAGGAATTTACTCGGCATGTGCACAGAGTGAAAAATGCAGACGAACCCAGCTGGCAATCATGGATACAAAGCCATAGCTAACTTGGATGATTTGTAATTTTATTTTTCTCTCTTTTTGCTCTCTTTTCCTTGTACATGCTCTCCTTGTACATACTTTTCCCTTTTTAATATAGCGCAGTAGGAGCCTCTCATGTTGTTTAACCGTAAAAAAAACGCCATTTATAAAAAAAAATTGGGATCGAGAAAACAATCGGACTCAACGCGAGAAAAAACCGTTGTTTCTAAAAACTGTTCACGAAAACCGTCCAACTTAATGCGAGAAAAAAATCACCATTTCTAGAAAAAGGTTAGAGAAAATTGTGCAACTCAAGATAAGAAAAAAACGCCGTTTATAAAAGAACCGATCCGAAAAACCGTTTGACTCAACGTGAGATAAAATTGATGGACGCTTGGGTCAGACAGGATCCACCGTTTTTTTTTCCATTTCCTACATGACATTTGTTTCCTCATCTATTATCCTGTATAGGAGACCCTGCACGTCACTGTATACAATTATCAGATTATTTTTGTTAAGTGTTGCTACTATTCTTGATAACATATTATATAGAAATAATATTAAAAAATATATATATTTTTAGTTGTCATTTAGAGAAGAGTGCAAGATGACTGTTTTGTGTAGACTTAACCATGAGTGTAGAATTTTTTGTGTAGACTTGACCATGAGTGTAGGATTTGATTAATCCTATTATTAGTTGCAAGAATAAGACTGAAAGAGTATTTTAAATTATATGGACGCCGTCACATTAAATAATCCAATTATTTTGGATAAAGCAAGCGTTGTTAAGGTTACCTTCGTCAAGGCTGGGTCATTACATTGAAGATGTTCCATATTTCTAATTGTGTTAGCTACAATAATCCATACAAACATATTATCATTTATATGGTTATACATGAAAAGTGTATATTGTCATTGGATCTTTTTTTACCCGTTGCAACGCACAAGCATTTTTTGCTAGTAATTAATAACATTAAATCTTTATCTGAAAAATTAAACTTTACTAAATTAGAACGTTGTCCTTTACATAACGAAACATTAAAAAAATAACAATATGAAGTATTTAATTTTAGTTATTTTATACAATAAAGATCAATTAAGTTATTACGTGTCTTCTTTTAAAGTTTAAAAAATAAATTAAAAGAAAAAACAAAGCACTTAAATTTGAAATCGATAGACCCATTATTTTCAACCATTAGATTTTTGAGAAACATTAAGCCACCACATACCATATCTTAAAGATTAAAAAAATCATTTCAATCTGAGACAAAAAAAAAACCATCAGTTTTCACTAGGATTGTTTAGAAACATTTGAAAAACAAAGTCCCCTCCACCTCCAAATCCAGTTACATGTGCAAAATACTGTCCATACCCTCCCATCCCTCACTCGAGTTCTACTCTATTCATTCTTCTCTAGTCTCTCCCTCCCTATTCTCAGTTTAAACTAAAAAAGTGAGACAGCATGCGATAATAGTAATTATAGATATTAAAAATATCATAGTTTTAAGCTATACGTGTGGTTTCTAATCCAATTGTTGCTCTTTTTATAATTGAACCAACTAATCTACATGTCTAATTAAACCAACACGCATAGCTATATTAAATCAATAGTATCCAAATGAAAGTTATAAATTTATGTTTCAATCAATATTTTTATGGATGGACAACACCCAACTATTTTATATGCTATCCGATTTGTTGTTAAAAACTATGAAATAATTTAACAACACATGTTGCACCTTCATATATTATTTTGTAAACATGCATAACTAAATTAAACATTCCACATATTATTTGAAAACATGCATAATTAAAATAGACATTCAATACATAAAAAGTAGCTGAAATATGAATAGTCTAAGCCACTATAAAAAATAATTTGGAGAAACAAATAAACCGCTTCCCTTTTACATGTTATCAGAATTGCCATGTAAAGTATGCAACAATTCAACAACACACAGGTTGCATCACTATGCATTGTTTTGCAAATAGGGATTACTAAACTAGATATCTCATAAATATGAAGAGTGCAAGCTATTGCAAAAAGAATATGATGCCTTTACTCAGAGAGAATAGTCTGATTACTTCATATATATTTTTTTTAAAAAAATAATATGCTCAAATAATCCAAACAAGTCAAATGATCTATTGCGTAAGTGCTTTAAACTAGAGAGAATCCATTATATACCACTGACTTTGTTACACGTCTACAATTTGCCACTGACTTTATCATGTTCTACAATATGCCATTGACTTTTGCTTAACTTCTACAATTTACCATCGCCGTCCGGTTAGTCTCCGTTAGTACTGTACAAATTTGTCGAAATGACCAAAATACCCCTGGGAGAAAAGGTTTCAAAATTTGGATAAAAATTATGAAATATCATATTTCAAGTTTTTGATCAAATTTTGGATGTTTACAATCTTATGTTTATAATATAATATTTTGATAATTTTATCCAAATTTTGGAAGTTTTTGTCATAGGGGTATTTTGGTCATTTCGACAAATTTGTACAGTACTAACGGAGACTAACCGGACGGCGATGGTAAATTGTAGAAGTTAAGCAAAAGTCAATGGCATATTGTAGAACATGATAAAGTCAGTGGCAAATCGTAGACGTGTAACAAAGTCAGTGGTATATAATATAATATTTTGATAATTTTATCCAAATTT
>CM020184.1:11210517-11237895 GCA_009805545.1 Oryza longistaminata
CGTTAAAGAATCTATGCCTTATATATAAAAAAAAAAAAAAATCCCCTCCGCCTCCACCTTCCCCTTCTACGATATCATATTCAAGCATGTATTTATAATACATCATATTCCAAAAATTATATTGCACAATTATATTTATCGGTCGATATAATTCACACTAGATCACGTAGAGCCTCATGTCCACCCAACCATCTGTATAAAAAAACTTAACAACATATATCGGTAGTCCAAACAAAAAAAAGAAAAACACTTTACTTTTACTTTATACTTAATTGGTAGACATGTTTCATAAACAAAATAAGTCTAACATATTTGTAGATGACGAAGGAGATTATAAATAATAGCTTATGGGGACTAATCAAATAAGCAATGTTAATAAAAAAATGTGGAGAAATCGTACTTTCGAAGTGTGGCAAATATTCATTGGTTTATATTCCACTCTTATTTAGTGTCTCGAACACAACCTATAATGCATGCATGCCCGCACGGCAAATATTCTTTGGTTTATATCCACTCTTATTAGTGTCTCGAACACAACCTATAATGCATGCATGCCGTGCGACTGCGCGGGCTATCTTCCTAGTTGGGGTAAATGCGACAAAGAAATATAGTATCAGAAGTGTCTAGTATATCTCATAAATATCAAAAGTGGTATTAATACGTAGTAACTTAAAATACTTGATTATGTATGTCCAGGTTACCTCTGACGGACCCAAATCGTGATCTGTGACCGGTGGTGCTCGTGCTCTCATTAGAGATGTGGTCAGTGATCACTCCACTTACCTCTGATATTGTGACAATGGTAACCACCTATATCTCACAAACGGTTCACAGATTATGACGTCAGTGAGCAAAAGAAATAAAGGATGTGTTTAGTCTTGAAAAAAGTTGGAAGTTTGGGGAAAGTTGAGAGTTTGGAAAAAAAGTTGGAAGTTTATGTGTGTAGGAAAGTTTTTTGATGTGATATGATGTGATGGAAAGTTGAAAGTTTGGGGTAGTTGGGGTGAACTAAACACGGCCAAAATAAAAAACTTTGTGACCCATCAAAAGTGTGAATTAAAAAAAACGGAGCACTGTTGTGCTCGCGGTCTCACCGTTCGTGTCCCTAAGTATGCTCCACTTCACTAATCACATTCGAATATAAAGATTTAGATCATAAACATGAACAGCTTCATCGCAATCACAAAAAATACATGACAAATTCACAATCACAAAAACATCCAAATACACATTCATCATGGGATCTCAATCATCATACTACACATTCATCAGAACAGTCAAGTAGCTGGCCACAAGGAGCTACGCCAGGCAGCCGATGGCCTCAAGCTTGGGACCTATCACTAGTACAGAAACCGCCATTGGTGCCGTTGGAAATCGGCTATAGGTGCCGGTTTTCCAACCAGCACCAATTGGTCGGCACCATAAGAAAAAAACGACACCCATGCACCAATAGAACCGGCACCTTTAACTTTGCTCGAGCCTATATGAAGAGTTTTTCTATCGGATTACCTATGAGGAGGTCGAAGTCATAAACTTCAAACACATGAAAATCTAAGATGACCTTGACATCATTGTGCCTAATTAGCACTCTGGATGCGATAACCCCACACCTAATCTCTAATCTAACTACTTAAAAGTTAAAAATGTTTCCATCAAACAGCGAAAAAGACCGATTATATGGTAAAGGGGCGAAAAAACGCGGCAAAAAAAACACGATTTCTATTTATCTCCGTCATCTGTAATATATCTCTTTATCTCTTAATCTAATATAATCTATCTAATCTAACTACTTAATTAAAAAAAGAGAAGTTTCCATCGTCCGTTAAAAGGAAAAAAATGCGCGAGAGAAAAAACATGTTCCAAAAAATGCGCGAGAAAAAAACACACGATAACAAGGAGCGAAAAAACGCAAGAAAAAATGTCAGAAAAACACGCGAGAAAATTAGGGTTTCCGCCGTCAGTAAAAAAAAGGGAAAAACATTGTCAATATATGTATATTCTCTATCGCTAATCTAATCTAAGTACTAACTTAAAAAGAGATGTTTCCATCGTCAGTTAAAAAATAAAAATGTGCCGAGAAAAAAGTTATAAAACAAGCGAGAAAAAAAAAGCAAAAAACGCTCGAGAAAAACAAGAAAAAAATGCGCGAAAAAATTTTCAGAAAAAGGGGCAAAAAACATGCAAGAAAAAAAGGCAGAGAAAAAATGCGGTTTTCATTGTCGGTACAAAAAAGCAAAAAAAAACATGCTAGGAAAAAACTGTGAGAAAGAAATGCGCCAATTCTTAAAAAATGTTTGAGAAAAACCACATGGTCAAAGATTAACAATGGTTAACTCAGTCTTATCGGCACTCCCAACATACTATATGTGATGCTAAAACTCCCAAAGAGATAATTCAATACATAGACAGAGCCAGAAGACACTGCCTATGGAGGAAGTCCACTGATCCAAGCTCTTCAGTTCAATCTATGGTAGCATGGGACCTAGTATGCAAACCAAAAAAACAAAGGAGGCCTAGGAATTGTCAACTTGGAATTCCAAAACATTGCCTACTTGCAAAAAACCTTGACAAATTCTTTAATAGACAGAATCTACAGTGGGTTAATTTGATTTGGGATAAATACTACGCAGATTCAGACCAACCTCCTCATGCTCACAGAGAAAAAGCTTATTTTGGTGGAAAGATATTTTCAGACTTATTCCTATCTTCAGAGCCATCACATCAATTACAATAGGCTCAGGAACAACGACACTGTTTTGGAAAGATAACTGGAATGGACAACCCCTTCAGGAATCTCACAGCCTCCTCTTCTCTATGCCAAACAAAAAGATATTTCATATAGTAAGCTCATCTCATCAAATGATATAAAATGATCTTTCATACACCTCTTTATATACAAGCTTTCAGACAATGGCAAGCTTTGGAAAATCACATTCATTTAGCACACCAATCTGATGATCGAGACCAATGGAATTATATATGGAATCCAAACACTTACCAATCCAGAAAATGTATGAACTCTTCTTTTCTCACATTCAACCTGACATTCCTCTCACTTTGATTTGGAAAGCAAATGCACATTAAAAATAAAGGTCTTTCTATGGCTACTACTTATGGACAGGCTCAACACAAAGAATATTCTCCAAAGGAAACAGTTTAACACTCAAGGAGGAGTAGTATGCTCTATTTGTAACTCAACAATCACAGAAGACTACATTCATATGTTCTTCTCTTGTCCTTTTGCCCAGCAATGTTGGAACTATATTGGAATATCATGGGACTTATCATGGAATTCATGAACATGATAATGTCTGCAAGAAGTCTCTTTTTGCATCCTTTCTTCATGGAAGTAATAGGAATAAGCTGTTGGAACATTTGGAGCAGTAGAAATGATCTTATATTTAATAATGTCCCCATCATCTCAACAAGTGGAAGTCAAAATTTGAGAGGGGAATTTACTCGGCATGTGCACAGAGTGAAAAATGCAAACGAACCCAGCTGGCAATCATGGATACAAACCATAGCTAACTTGGATGATTTTGTAATTTTATTTTTCTCTCTTTTTGCTCTCTTTTCCTTGTGACATGCTCTCCTTGTACATACTTTTTCCTTTTTAATAAGCGCAGTAGGAGCCTCTCCTGTTGTTTAACCGTAAAAAAAACGCCATTTATAAAAAAAAATTGGGATCGAGAAAACAATCGGATCCAACGCGAGAAAAAAACCATTGTTTCTAAAAACTGTTCACGAAAACCGTCCAACTTAATGCGAGAAAAAAATCACCATTTCTAGAAAAAGGTTAGAGAAATTGTGCAACTCAAGATAAGAAAAAAACGCCGTTTATAAAAAGAACCGATCGAAAAACCGTTTGACTCAACGTGAGATAAAATTGATGGACGCTTGGGTAAGATAGGATCACCGTTTTTTTTTTCCATTTCCTACATGACATTTGTTTCCTCATCTATTATCCTGTATAGGAGACCCTGCACGTCACTGTATACAATTATCATCAGATTATTTTTGTTAAGTGTTGCTACTATTCTTGATACATATTATATAGAAATAATATTAAAAATAATATATTTTTTGTTGTCATTTAGAGAGAGTGCAAGATGACTGTTTTTGTGTAGACTTAACCATGAGTGTAGGATTTTTTGTGTAGACTTGACCATGAGTGTAGGATTTGATTAATCCTATTATTAGTTGCAAGAATAAGACTGAAAGAATATTTTTAATTATATGGACGCCGTCACATTAAATAATCCAATTATTTGGATAAAGCAAGCGTTGTTAAGGTTACCTTCGTCGAGGTTGGGTCATTACATTGAAGATGTTCCATATTTCTAATTGTGTTAGCTACAATAATCCATACAAACATATTATCATTTATATGGTATATACATGAAAAGTGTATATTGTCATTGATCTTTTTTTACCCGGTTGCAACGCACAAGCATTTTTTTGCTAGTAATTAATAATATATATTTATTTATTTATTATTTATTTATTTTATTTATTTATTATTTACAAACTTAGTCAGACTTGAAACGAAGAGTGTAATAAAATCGTTTTATAATTCTAGCTTAGTCCCAGTTTAATTCCCACACAAAAATTTTACGGCTGTCACATGATTGCTGTTTGACTTGAACGATTTCTGTTTTTCTGTTATCTATGTTTGTTATTTTTTTTTTATCTCTTCTAATTTGAACTTTTGTTTATTCTTTTTTCGTGTTTATTTGTTTGCTTTTGGTTTTTTTTTATATTTTGTTTTTGTTTTTTTTTTTTTTTTATTTTTTTTTTTTTTATTTTTGCTTTTTATTTTCTTACTTTCCCTTTTTTGCGGTTTTTATTCCTTTTTTTTTTTTTTGGCAATATTTTTTTTCTTTTTATTTTTTGACGCTCTTTTGTTATTCTTCAACTCTTTTCTGTTGTTTTTTTTCTTTTTCTTTTTTTTTTAGTCTGTTTTATTTTTCATTAATTATTTTCTTTTGTTTTTTGTTCTTTAATTAGTAATTGTATTTTATTATTTAGTATTTGTTATCTTTTTTTTTTTGTCCTTTTTTTGTATTTTTATTTTTTTATTGTTTATTTCTTGTTTCTGTCTTTTTTTTTTTTTATTTATTTTTTTTGTATTATTATTGTTAGCATTATCTTTTTTTGTTTTTGTGGTTTTTTTTTTTGTTTTTTATGTTTATTATTTAGATTATGTTATATTCAATTATTTTTCTTTTTTTTTTATTTCTATTTTGTTTTTTTCGTTTTTTTTTTCTTTGATAATTTTTTTTTATTTTGAACACCTGCAGAAGTATTAAATATAGGCTTAAAAAATAACTTAACTTGCACAGATTGTTGACTAATTTGCTAGATAAATCTTTTAAGCTACATTGCTCCGTGATTTAAACAATTGTAGTGCTGTAGGTAAACATTACCTAATTGATGCGATTAGGCTTAAAAATTTGTCCGCCTGTTTACTGACGGATTCTTTAATTAGTTTTTTTATTTAGTACCTGATCCACCCCAATGGCGACTCGCTAATAATACCGATTGTACCGGCCAACGACTTTAACAGCCTGTTCTCACCACCCCTGACCGTCACCTGCGCTGTATAACACGCCAGCTCAGCCACCGCGGTTTAGTATCGATTATGGCGCTTTTCTCCTGCTCACTCGTATCATCATCTTGCCATCGGTCGTGTGGCAGCCCAGGATATCGCCGTGCTGCTGCTACGTCACATGACCCGACGAGCGGCTTCCACCTGGGCCGCGGGTGAGGCTCCGCTCATTTGGGCAACCTCTTCCTCCACGCTCCGACCATGCGCGTCCCTCCGTAAGGCGCTCCGCCGGCTACGGCGCTCGCATGGCCGTGGTCGTCACGCTCTGGCCGCAACCGCCCGGCCGTCTTCGTCAGGCCGTAGATCTCGCGCACCGACCCTGCGTCCGCGCGGGCCGCCCGCCCTCGCGCACCGCCCGCCGTTCGCCATTCGCCTCCTCCTCCCGCGCGCTGAGCTTCAACCGGCACGGCGTGAACGCCGCGGAGTACGGCGATCGCTGGCGCCGCCTCCGCAGCAACATCTGCTCGTGCCTTGCTGCCACCGAGGCGCTGCGGCGTCGGTCGGTGGACAGGCTTGTCGCGACACTGGAGTTGGAGGCGCGCGCCGGAGCCGGCGCCACCGGCGTTGTCGCGCCGACCGACGCGTTCCGGCACGGGGTCTTCTCCTTCTTCGCCGTGGTCTGCTTCGGCGAGTGGGTGCGCGACGGCGATCACGACGCTGCGCTCCGTGATCTCCGACGTGCCCACGCCGACATACTCGCTCTCACCGTCGAGCTCGGCGCGTTCCTGCACCTCGTGCCCGCGGTGCTGATGGTGCCGTACTTGCACCGGTGGTGGAAGCTCTCCGGCCTCCAGAGGAGACACCGTGACATTGTCGCGGCTCTCATCGATCTCCGCTCGCCGGCTCCGGCGGGAGAAAGTAGACGGAGATGCTGGCTCAGCTACCTTGTGCTACGTCGACACGCTCCTGGAGCTCGAGCTTGGCGACGACGAGATGGTGAGCCTGTGCTGGGAGTTCATGAACGCCGCGGCGAAGACGACGTCGACGGCGCTGGAGTGGACCATGGCGCGCCTGGTGCACCACAGCGACATCCAGCGGAAGCTCCGCCACGACATCGCCAAGGCTACCAACAGCGGTGGCGTCTCGCCATCGCCGTACTTGAAGGCGGTGGTGCAGGAATCCCTTCGCCTCCACCCGCCGGCGCACTACCTGCTGGCGCACACGGTGGACCGCGACGTCTCGCTCGACGGCGGCAGCTACGTGATCCCGAAGAGAGCCATTGTCAACTACGCGGTCGCGGAGATCGGCCGCGACGCGACGGCGTGGACGGACCCGGACGAGTTCCTGCCGGAGCGGTTCATGGAAGGCGGGGAGGGCGCCATGGTGGACGCCGCCTCGTGCGGTGGCGCGGAGATCAGGATGATGCCGTTCGGGGCAGGCCGGAGGGCGTGCCCCGGCGCAAGCTTCGCCGTCTCTGCCCTGCACTTGTTCGTCGGGAGGTTGGTCGAACAGTTCGAGTGGTGGCCGGTGGCCGAGGACGAGAAGGCCGCCGCCGTCGACTTTTCAGAGAAGACCGGGCTCGTCACTGTTATGAAGACACCGCTGCGGGCTCTCCTTGTCCCGACTACTTCGTCTTAGGTTAGGTAGCACCTGCACTGCATGCCGCAGGCTTACTAGCGGAGACTGATTTTAAAACTATTTACAGATATTTGCATGTCAATCAAAAAAATATAAATAAATTTAGAAAAATTAAGAAAATATATTATTATATGATATATTATTCCCACAAATATATAAGTTAAAATTTAACTTTTACAAGTTGCAACGGAAAACCAAATTAAACTACAGCTAATTAACGTATATTTATAGGCAATATTGCGAGACTTAGAAGTTTAACTTGATTTTACATGTTGGTGAAGTGATGTATTAGGTATTAGTCCATTTTGTTGAACGTCACCTCAAGTTTAGAATAGTTTCCTTTATTATTAGTGTAGTATTTTGAAAATAAATTCTTTATCTCTCTCTCAACTTTAGTTTAGTGCTCTAGTGCTAAGTGGAGTAGAATAGAATAGCTTTCGGAGTCCTTGAGTCTTCGGAGGAGTTCGGGTATGGTTCTAGTAGTTTTCCTTCCGTTTTTATAAGACTTTCGGAATTAATAGAATATTCTTCTTTATGTACTTTCGATACTTTACTTTAGTCTAAGTATCGGTTCTATCTATGCCGTTATAACTGTGTGGTTAGCTTGCTAGAGAGGTGCAGTGGTGTGGGTTTAATGTCCGATATTCAGTTACTCTATGTCATCCATGGGGATATAGAGTAGTATTTAATAATGTGGGGATGGTGCTTAGATTATTAAATATCATTATCTGGGCATATTTGTTGCAGGACAGTAGAGGTGGGCCACTGATGATGACAGCTCAGTATGGGTATTTCTGCACGTTAGCATATATTCCTAAGACAATTTCCTAGGGAGGGTACTCCTATGTATTTAGCCCCGGTTCGACGGCCATGACAAATTGTCATAAGAAACTCGGCAACCCGGGGTGGTCTCTCGAAACACCAGGATAGCACTGCTAGGGGGTAATGGCCGCACAGTTGTATATGTAAACTAGAATTGAGTGTATATTAGAAGTATAGGAATTGATTGTTTTTATATTTCTTCTTCCACAGCCGATGATTAATTAATGAGAGAATCAGAGTTCTTTTGTTTTGTGTCAGTCTACCCATACACTTGAATTAACCCCTTCTTAGACTTTGATTATACAACTAATGCATATAAATTGTTAGCATAGTTCTTTCTTATGAATCTTCCCTTGGAATTAAATAAATACGATACTTTGGAATACTCCCGGGTGAAATACTACAATGGTATATCCGTGCGCTTGCGAATTACTTCTGTAACCATAAATATACCAGAATTATTTCTACGCCATTATTGGGAATTTATATTCCAAGTAATGTCGTTAAGAAATACCAACACATGTCTGGCCTTCAATCTGAGAAGTTCAAGCACAAAATGCAACACCGTATAATCCCTATCACATCCTTTCTATTCATCGTAAAGAAGTTCCCTCGCTGCTTTTTCAATGCTTCCCAATTGTCAAACCCTCGATCGTCTTGTACTAGTTAGAACCTCTAGTTCAACGTGCCGCATCATATCCTCCATATCAAAATAAATATATGCGTCATCTATACCAGAGCCACTATTCCGGGATTGTTCCCTGTGACATCTCTTCGATTATAAAATTTTCTGCCGCATCAAAGCAAAAATCATCAGCCTCTTCGTTACGACCGGCGACTTCTCCGTGCAAAGTCCATATCTTGTAATCATCCTTAAATCCACGCTCTACAATATGCCCCAAAATATATTTCGGGTCTTGCATCATCTCCCCAATATCCTTAAATCCTCCCCTTACTCCCCGCCTCCTTGCTCACGCTTGCCGCGGCTGCCGCCGCATTGGTTGGTCTCGAGTCCTTCCTAGTGGCGACAGCAGCCCGTGACCTCTCCACCGGCAACCTTCGGCACCTTCCCCACATCGATCCTCCACCAACTCTCGGCCTCTTCACCGCCCGCCGTCGGGCGCCGTCCTCCTCACAACCCATCGCCGCCCTTCTCACAGCCCGCCACCGACTCCCGCCCGCCGCCGTTCCCCTTGTCCTCCCACTAGGGGATCCGGCCCTTGCCCGCCCGCCCTCCCACGCGCCTTGCTAGCCCCCGTCCCACTGCTGCCACTCGCAGAAGGAGAGAAAAGAGAGAGAGAGGGGGAGGATGAAGAGAGATTTATGTGGGCCCAACATGTCATTGGGTCCCACTCATACTTTTGGTGAATGACAAATGGGTCCCATACATATTTTTTTTTTTTTTTAATGCCATCTAAGCGCCACGTCAACAACACGTGGAAAGAAGATCTAGTCAATACTGCCACGTAGGCGCCACGTCAGCAAAACCGCTCTCCAAAACCGTCGAGGGAGTCAATTGCACTGGTTTTAAGAGTTGGGGGCTGGGGAGTCGAGATATCCGGTTTTGTGGTTTAGGGTCAACATATTAGATTTCAATCACTTTTGACGGTCACAAAGTGAACTTATTCCTCTGGATAATTACTAGGAAACTTTGCTAAGGAGTTTGAATTGGGATTTGAATTCAAGACTTTGCAAATGGACTGTATAACTGGACATTCAATTTGGCTCTCTACTCGGACTATATAATTGGACTTTTTGAATTTTGATTTGGCTAAATGGTCGCTCGAGGATTCAATCTAGATTTTCTTGCATTCGCTCAAAAGGGCGACTTGCGATAACAAAGGGAGCTTAGAACTGTCGTGGGCACACCAATCCATTGAACGTGATAGGGCTTCGAAGGTAGAGATGATTTCAAAGATATTCAGATCAACACACGGCATTCGACTTCGATGAACGATTTTAGGGTGAAAAGCCGAACTTAAGGATTTTGAGAGATCGCTTAGATGGATGGATTGATTCTTCCACAAAGATTTAGAACCGTCGTCCGGTAAATGAATTCATCAGAAATCGTAGGACTTATGATGACAAGACCTAAATCAGGGTACTTAGTATTAAGTTGGAATTAAAGGAAAGGGATCTGAGGAAAGCAAACCCGAATAAACGGAGTGGGTTTCGATTCAACTTAAAGTATCCCAAGGGTCCAAGGAAGGATTGCGACAAATGGCAAGGGTTTCGGGACTTCAATTAGCTTAGCACCGAAATGCTTAACGAAACCGACGGAGAGGGGAGAGGTCAAGGAAGGGACATTCCCTGGGTGGCGATTCTGTAAAAACTACTGGGTTTGAGTATTCCTGGATAATGGAATAAATTGTTCGGGAGGGGTTCAATTAAAAGGATCGAATTACGGAATTCGAATCTTGAGGGATTTAATGTACGGCATGAGTGGGGATTTACAAGGATTGATTTAATCGAGATCTTGGGCACATAATCATAAATGCACTCAAATAAACACAGGACCTATTGTGCAGGCTGGGCTAAGCCCTTCAAGGAGGAAAACCAGACTTATCCGTGCATTCTTTTGAAATAGTTCTTTTAAGATTTAAGTTCGTAAGTAGGATTTTTATGACAAATCCTCACTAGTCTTTATTTATAGAACCAAACCAAAATATTATTTCTTAAAAGGGACTTTCAGATATCCATTAATATTAGATAAAATAATTCCTCCGGGAATTATCCCTAAAAGGGGTTTCTAAAATATTTAGTGATTACAAACACTCGTAAAATAAATACCCAAAAGGGTTCAATTTATAGGAATAACGTTTTTTTAGGAAGATAATTTATAATTACAAATATTTTCTTATTTCATAATCATGGTTCTTTTAATAAATAACTAGGAAGGTAGCCCGCGCGAATGCGCGGGCATGGCGTTTATACACTATGTTTGAGACAGTTATAAGAGCGAAATATCAACGTAAAAACATCTACCATAATTTCTTCGTAAATTGTTTTCGTCGACATTAATTGCTGTTTTAATTTCTAACCTAGTAGCTTTATATTATAGGAGTATCATATTTACCTGATATTTATAAGCAATTATTTATAATCTTCTTCATCATTTGAAAAGAAGGTAGACTTATTTTCTTTAGAAAACATGTCAACGAAAAGTAAGTGTAAGGTAAAACTAAGGTATTTTTTCTTTTTTTTTCAATTGTATATGTATTATCATGGTTTATTCGATGATGAATTGGGTGAGACATGAAGCTCCACTAATATATGGGTTTATATAGCCTAATATGGTTGATGTAGTTTGAGAGTTAGTCAATCTATGAACATTTCATGTAGAGTGGGTAAGAGGTTCCACGCAAGCTAACTTGCATACGATAACGATAAATATAATTGTACAATAATATTTTATATAATTGGTACAATAATTAGCGCCATATTTTTCATCAAAAAATAGTAAAAAAAAAGTCGGTATGTATTTACATTGTAATTCCCTAAATTACATATGTAATTTTAGTGTATTTATAATGTAAGTCTCAAAATTACATATGTAAATCTTAAATTTATATACTAATTATATATATAAGTGGGGTGTAACTACGGTGTAAATTCGTATAAATATATAATAATTATTAATTTTACGACGGAGGTGAAGTGCTAATGAGTTTAGAGCTTAATTAGGTGCATTTGGTTCTTTCGCATAAGCTGTAAGATGGGGTGCAGCTGCAAGTGCTTGAAAACGAATCTTACCGGACGATCTCACGGTTAAAACATCCGACTGTACACAAATTTAGCAATACCGTTTTTTAATTGTACCAACGTAGGGACATTTATTTTCTTTCCTTTTCCCAGCCACCGGTTGCATATGTTTTTTTTAAGGAAAAACTATCACCTTTTTTAATAATAGATCTAATCTAATGGTCTAAATAAACGGGTCCACCAATTTAAGTGAAAATCGATGATGAGATTAGATAGTGCCACGTGGCGGTCTAGGAGCGTTTGTAGGAGTCCCACGTGGCGGCTTGAGAGCATTTGTAGGAAGTTTCATGGACTTTTAGTATATAATAGATATTCGATCCAAAATAGATTTTATTCCTAGATTTCCGTCCTTGTGGCCAAGCACAACAGAAAAAGAAAGTAAGACGCAATAAACTCCAGCATGAAGGATTTTGAAAAAAAAAAGATTTTGGGTTATTCCAAATTTTGATTCCGTATTTCAAACTCGAAATTTTCAGGGTGTTACAAGATCGTAACATACACGCATAATACTGTCACATACATATCCTATACAAACATTTAAATATAGTAAAAACACCAAAAATAATCATCTATATCCAGTGTGGCATCCTCATCAATGAGTTGATAATAATAGTAAGGTTTACTTTCAGAGAGGGTAACTCATCCTTCACGTGAACTCGGAATAGGTCACTATAAAATTTAAACTGAGGTATTCCCCACCCACCCCCCCCCCTCCCCCCGCGTTATATACTTAGATAGCAAGGTCATTAAAATCCCAATTCTCGCATGTCTGACCTCCATTCCAGCATTCAAATTCCGAATCGCAAAACCTGATTGGTTTTGCGAAAAATCGACGGTATAAGTGGGGAACCTATTCCGAGTTCCGACAATTTATCAACAGTTCTGCAAAACCTCGTTTGCCTGCCCAAATCAAAACATTCACCCATGGGAATGTTCACTGGCTTAATTATCCTATGGATATACTTAGCTTTTGAGTTTCAACGGGCATGCCATCCATGGAGGCTGGTTGCCCCCATACTCTGCACGCACGAGGATATATAATGACAAACCCAAAAACAGAAAGCAAAGTTGGTGGCGCCATCAAACATCACACAGGCTGCACCAAAGACAAAAGGAGCAAGCAGAGGAATTAAAACAGCACGAATTCAATGTACAAATGCTGTCATATAGTGTCATCCTCGTTGTGCAAACATTGCAACGCAACAATTTATTTTTTAGCAAAAAATACTCGCTGCTGTAGCTGGCATTGGGCCCCACCAAACTTATGACAGTACTGGTGACAAAATGGGGGGAAAATATTGCTTTTCCCATGAAAAAATGGGCAGATTTTGCAAAGGAAAAAATAGGAAATAAACGCAACAGGAAAATCTGTTCAGGTAGAGCCACCACCAAAGGCCAATATAAGGGCGCGTCAAGATGACAAGAAGCAGCAACTCGCCACCGTAGAGGAGTTTTGCTCCAGCCACAGCAGCTAGGTACGTAGTTTTGTGAGGGAAACAACCAAAAGAGAGCCAGGCAGCCAGCTCGCTCGCAAGGTGAACGGAGGTGGTGTGGCCATGGGCTCCTACGCTTTGCCACGGCGGTCTCTCGTCCTCTTCCTCCTCGCCGCCGCCGCCGTCGCGTCGACGGCAGCATGGGCTGCCGCTTCGTCGGCGGCCGGCGGTGGTGATGATGCCGCTCGCCGCAGCCTCCTCGACAACGGGCTCGGGCGGACGCCGCAGATGGGGTGAGAGGGTTTGGGTTTTCCCTTTTTTTTTTTTCCTTTCTTTTTCCTCCATGAGAAGAAGGATAGCTAGCGTTGAATTGATTCCATCTGCTCTGATCTATCTCGCGTGCATGCGTTCATGTTCGATCTGTTTTTTTTTCCAGGTGGAACAGTTGGAATCATTTCGGGTGCAACATCAACGAGAACACCATCCGGAGCACCGGTAAATTAAGCTTTAAATTGATGAGCAAACCTTATGGATATACACGTATCTATCATATTGATTATTGATTGACTTGATAATACAATGTTGAGTTGAACTAAACTTAGTCAATATGTATATATGAATTCTGTGTTGAGAATAAAACATGATAAGCGGTATGCGAGTAGCGAGACACCGAAAACAAACTGAGCATCAACATGGGAAACGTTCTTTTCTTTTTCAAACAGAAACAACATATAGGAGTATATGTCTATAATATTATATGTCTATAATATATCGGAGTAAGAATACCGTCAAAATTTTAGAGCCCGAAAACAAGAGTCACAGAAACGTTAGTTTTCCCCTTTTATTAGTTGTAGGTGCATGTATGAAGCCCTGCAATCTGTTTACATTAAGGCCTTGTTTTCTTGTGATCTACTATTTAAGTGGGGTTTATATCTATATCTGAATATATCTATGTCTATGTCTATCTCTTTCTTCAGCTCTATCTATATCTATGCATTTATACCTATATCTCATTTATGAATTCCCATTTTTGGAATTAAAAACTATATATATACGATTGGGACTCCAAACCGAATATATATAGCTTAATAGTTATTAATTCTAAATTCGATTTTTGGTTTCTTTTGAATTATAACAATTCTGATTAGGTATAAGGCACATAAGTAAATAGTTTATGATTGCACGGGTCACCAACTAGTTAACCAGTTCCTCCGTTTCATATTATAAAACTTTTTAGTATTGCCACAATGAGGAATGGTAAGATGTTACCATATATCTCATCTAATAAGTCGGTGGTCTTCATTATTTTTCCAACTAGCATGGGAATTTTCTCGAAGTGTCCAATCATATGAACATATTAGATTATCGCCGTAATTACTAGGAAACTTTGCTAAGGAGTTTGAATTGGGATTTGAATTCAAGACTTTGCAAATGGACTGTATAACTGGACATTCAATTTGGCTCTCTACTCGGACTATATAATTGGACTTTTGAATTTTGATTTGGCTAAATGGTCGCTCGAGGATTCAATCTAGATTTTCTTGCATTCGCTCAAAAGGGCGACTTGCGATAACAAAGGGAGGCTTAGAACTGTCGTGGGCACACCGATCCATTGAACGTGATAGGGCTTCGAAGGTAGAGATGATTTCAAAGATATTCAGATCAACACACGGCATTCGACTTCGACGAACGATTTTAGGGTGAAAAGCCGAACTTAAGGATTTTGAGAGATCGCTTAGATGGATGGATTGATTCTTCCACAAAGATTTAGAACCGTCGTCCGGTAAATGAATTCATCAGAAATCGTAGGACTTATGATGACAAGACCTAAATCAGGGTACTTAGTATTAAGTTGGAATTAAAGGAAAGGGATCTGAGGAAAGCAAACCCGAATAAACGGAGTGGGTTTCGATTCAACTCAAGTATCCCAAGGGTCCAAGGAAGGATTGCGACAAATGGCAAGGGTTTCGGGACTTCAATTAGCTTAGCACCGAAATGCTTAACGAAACCGACGGAGAGGGGAGAGGTCAAGGAAGGGACATTACCCTGGGTGGCGATTCTGTAAAAACTACTGGGTTTGAGTATTCCTGGATAATGGAATAAATTGTTCGGGAGGGGTTCAATTAAAAGGAGGATCGAATTACGGAATTCGAATCCTGAGGGATTTAATGTACGGCATGAGTGGGGATTTACAAGGATTGATTTAATCGAGATCTTGGGCACATAATCATAAATGCACTCAAATAAACACAGGACCTATTGTGCAGGCTGGGCTAAGCCCTTCAAGGAGGAAAACCAGACTTATCCGTGCATTCTTTTGAAATAAGTTCTTTTAAGATTTAAGTTCGTAAGTAGGATTTTTATGACAAATCCTCACTAGTCTTTATTTATAGAACCAAACCAAAATATTATTTCTTAAAAGGGACTTTCAGATATCCATTAATATTAGATAAAATAATTCCCTCCGGGAATTATCCCTAAAAGGGGTTTCTTTAAATATTTAGTGATTACAAACACTCGTAAAATAAATACCCAAAAGGGGTTCCAATTTATAGGAATAAGGTTTTTTTAGGAAGATAATTTATAATTACAAATATTTTCTTATTTCATAATCATGGTTCTTTTAATAAATAATATTCGATCCAAAATAGATTTTATTCCTAGATTTCCGTCCTTGTGGCCCAAGCACAACAGAAAAAGAAAGTAAGACGCAATAAACTCCAGCATGAAGGATTTTGAAAAAAAAAAGATTTTTGGTTATTCCAAATTTTGATTCCGTATTTCAAACTCAAAATTTTCAGGGTGTTACAAGATCGTAACATACACGCCATAATACTGTCACATACATATCCTATACAAACATTTAAATATAGTAAAAACACCAAAATATAATCATCTATATCCAGTGTGGCATCCTCATCAATGAGTTGATAAAAAAACTTTTGTGAGATATGTAAAATTATATGCCTACATAAAAATATATTTAACAATGAATCAAATGATAGGAAAAGAATTAATAATTACTTAAATTTTTTGAATAAGACGAACGGTCAAACATGTGATAAAAAGTCAACGGCGTCAAACATTTCGAAACGGAGGGAGTATATCACTATATGCATATAAAAAATTATAGATTTCGCCTTATAATTAAAAAAATAACCGTAGATACTTTAATAAACTATAAGAATGTTTCTTATATTCAAACAAAAATCACTTTTGTTCAGATTACACGTAAACTCACCTATTGTCACCATTACTAATTATCATTGTTGCTAGATATCTTTTTAATAATGGAACTACATCTGTATCACCAAAATAAGCCTAATACATAATTAATACATCGTTAATACGTAAAACATTAATCTCCACGACATACATACCTAAATATTTATGTCAACTCTTCTTTCTAAATATATAAATAAATATTATGTAAATACTGCTTCTATTGGTTATTGGGATAACATTGTTAAAATTAGACATGAATATCTCCTCTAACGGGTAGAGCTACCAAGGATTTATTGTTCTGTTGCCTTCAAACATGGGTTTCATAGCGACGTACTCATGCCTCTCAAAGCTAGCGTGGAGCATGTAAGTTCTATTTCACTATCAACACCCTCAAAGATGATTTCATTAGTAAGAAGGAAGTTAAGTACTATTGTCAACGGTGGCCTCTACTAGGTCTGCCTCAACTCAACGATATGTATGTCCCTCCTATACTTGTGTTAACTGCTCGATGCCTTTCAAGAAAGAAAGAGAATATGGATGTGGTGAAAAATAATTATTTTCATAAAAGTAGTAATTTTTTACCTTTTTGTGTAGACACAATTTGTTTATAGTGTTAATCAGTACTGCTTAAATTTTTATATGGTATAGATACAATATTTTAATCATTAAAACATATATCTCACAATCAATGACTCATATAAATTACTTAATGGAAAATGTCCTGAAGAAGCCCAACGAGAAACTAAGAATCCTGTTATACAGAAAAAAGTGGCGCTTGTTGGTTAGTTGGAACAACTAGTAGGAAAGCTACTTCTACTTGGACAGCTCAGCAGCCCTATATTCCCTTGTTCCAGCAAGCAAACTAGACAATCTTCAAAGTATCATATCATTGTTTATGTTTTGATAAAGATCTATACTTTAGCGTCTAGTTTGTTTTTGTCACCTATTGTTCATAATGGGTCCATCGACTTAAATGAAAATCGATGGCGATATTACATAGTGCCATATGACGGTCTAAGAGTGCTGGTAGAAGTGTTACGTGGCCATATTTGTGTACTAACAAATTTTATTTTGTTAGTATAGAAAATCCTATTCTAAAAAGGTCGTCTATTTTTTCACGATGGGTCTAACATGTACATATATTTTTCATTTTTTACTGTACGTGCGTCCTGTTTTTCAATGAACAGTAGGTAGTAGGTAAAGGTATTTCTTTCCCATCGTACGTTTTTCGGTAAACGGTAAGTATGTCCTTTGTTTTTTTAAAAAAATGAACAGTACGTAAAGATATACTTTTCCCATCGTACATTTTCTGATATGCGGATTCTTTTTTTAGGTAAATAAAGATTCTGTGTATACAGGAAGTATAATTTTTTTTTAAATAGATCAAATCTAACGGTCTAAAATAACGGGTCTACCTACTTAAATGAAAATCGACGGTGAGATTTTAGAATGCCACGTGACAACCTAGGAGTGTTTGTAGGAACACCACATGGTGGCTTAGGAGTGTTTATAGAAAGATTAATGAACTTTTAGTATATAATAATAGATAGATAGATAGATAAATAGATTAGAAAGACCATGTTGTTGCTTCGACCGTAATGGCATGACCATAATCTTAACTGTAAATGGACTTTCTTTAAACCTAGCCAACGTTACATGTGGGCCAGCATATCTTTGAACCTATGTGGGCCAACATATCTATTTGATACTCTGTGCACGCGAAACGACTATTTGGCGTGCGCGGCCCCCTCCGTGCGACTGCACACGTGGCACGCGCAGAGTGGGGGGCCGGCGGACGGTGCGGTCCCTCTTTCTTTTAGTTTTTAATGGTTACAGATGTAATCCGCAAACACATGGATATACCATTTTAGTATTTCACCTGAAAGTATTCCAAGGTATCGTATTTATTTAATCCCAAGGGAAGGTTTATAAGAGAGAACTATGCTAATAATTTATATATATTACTTGTATATATCAAAGTTTAAGCAGGGGTTAATTCATTTACACGGGGTAGAGTGACACGAAGTAAGAAGAACTCATATTCTCTCATTAAATAAATCTAGTCTATGTGCGGAAAGAAATAGAAAAGAATTCATTCATATACTTCTAATATACATACATCTTTAGTTTACACCTGCTAGTATACAACTATGCAACCAATACCCCATAACAGTGCCCTCCTAGTGTTTTCGAGAGACCACCCCTGATTGTCGAGTTTCTTACAACAACCCGTTATGGCCATCCAACCGAGATCAAATACGGAGGAGTACCTATCCCAGGAAAGTGTTTTAGGAATATATATTAACGTGGAGGAATACCCGTATTGAGCTATCACCATCAGCGGCCCACCTCTACTGTCCTGCAGCATATATGCCCAATTAATGATATTTAATAATCTATATTAAATATTACTCTACATTCTCTAGAATAACATAGAGCAATTATTCGCATGAACATTAAACCCACATCATTGCACCTCTCTGGTAAGCTAGCTACACAATTATATCGAGACAAATATAAAATAAAGCTGGTACTCAGTTGAAGTAAAGTACCGAAGATATATAAAGAAGAATATTCTATTAATTCGATAAGTCTTACAAGAAAAGAGAGAAAAGCTGCTAGAGCCAAATCCGAAATCTCCTAAAGACTCGAGGACTAAGAATATTATTATATTCTCCTCCACTAGCACTAGGGTACTAAACTAAACTAAACTTGAGAGAGAGAGATCAAGAGCTTCTTGCTTGAGTGTGTGTTGGAGTGGCGAAGGTGAGATCCTTTTGTAGCTGAGCTATGATGGTTATGACAGTTGGAATGGTCGGAAATACCCTCCAACCGTCATTGGGAGTTGATCCTAGACGTCCACGCCAAACCCAGCACCAACGGTGTAGGTGTTGGTTTGGACAAACCAACCCTGGACTGACCCAACCAGCCCAGTTTTGGGCATGCCGTCTTCCTGTTGGCTCCTCACTTCAATGACATGGCGTCTTGGGCCTTTTGACGTTATTTCTCTAGTTTTGTAGGCCCATTTACCCGTAAATCTACTTCTCGATAGCGTCCGACTGATCATTCATTAGTTTTCCTGTCGATTCTCCTCCATTTGTGTAGCAATCTCTGCAATCGAATAGAATCCAAGTACAAGTGGAAATAGATTATTCTAAAACAAATATGCATTGCAAGCATAGCTAGTTCTCCTTTATTTTAGTTACATTGACGGTCGAAATTGGTCTATAACGACTGTCAACAACGACGAGGCGTGGCGAGGCGACCCTAAAATTATATGGGTCGACCCATAAACCTTCTGGAGCCGAATTTTGAGGGTCGGGCCAGCGGTCCAACGGGCCGACCCGCCCCATTTGCAGGCTGACAGCATACCAGTCGTTCCATGGCATACAGTCCCATACTCCCATTGCACTTACCTTGAAAGTTCCTGGTGAAATTGAAACTGGATGATAGGACAGGAGAATATGGGCTTTCTGGCCCCATAAAGGATTCAATAATTACTGGAAGACAACTGATAGAGTTTCAAGTAGGAGCATATTAATTTAATGCATCCTTTTATTTTTCAAGTAAGGTGTAATTTGTGCAAAATATAGGAGTAGGTGCATTTGTTAACTTAGTCGCACATTGGCAAGTTAGTGTGAAACTCTCTCTCCAGTCACAAATACTTGTTATTTTCAGTACACTTCCGATCAAGCTTTTAAAGTTTGTCCTTTGTTTGTACCTATTCGATGTTATGGAAGGCAGCATTAGTTATATTATTTGCTTAAGGAGCTGTTTTGTTGAATTGCAAGTGATTTAAGATTGTTATCTTATTTTTTTCTGCTAGGAACTTCAATGTAGTGATTGGTCATACCGTCCCTTAAGTGAAGGTCAAATACAATATGCTGCATCTGATGCCTACTATTTACTCGACATATTTGATCTATTCCATCAAAAAATCAGAACTGAAGGTACATCTCATGCTTAACTCAACTGTTTAATCATGGGATTGGAAATATCACATGCATGCATATTTCTCGTAAATTTGAAACTATTTTTCGCATTTCATGCAAACATGATTGATAGACACAATCTTTCCTTCCCTTCAATTCCCTCTTGAACTAGATTATATGACCAATGTTTAGAGGGAATATGCTTTAGTCATTTTTTGGTGTCACTGTCAACATAGAGCCATTCATGACACGAGCAATGCATTATCATGGTGGGTTAAACATTATATGGAAGATGGACAAAAGGTGGGTGGGTTCAATGGCGAGGAACTTAGGTAAACTATAAGACTGGAGGGAGAATGTCTTTGAATTTGCTGGTGCTCTGCAGTTCTATGAGCTATATATCCCTTTCAAGTTAGCATGTTGACAACTGGCTCTCAAACAAATGCCCAAAACAACTTGCTCCAAGACTGTTCAGCTTAGCAAAACGAAAAAGAAATTCAGTGCATCATGAGCTGACTAGCAATAATTGGATCTTTTCCTTTCGACAGATTACTACAATTGAAGAGATCCATGAATTGATTTCTCTAGGCGCACTAATGCAGAACGTGCAACTTGTTCCAAGTGTGCCAGATGATATCCGTTGGAGGTTCTCATCTAACGGTATATACACCTCAAAAAGCGCATACTTGTTGCAATTTCAGGGCACTTTTGCCACCACCGATTTTATGAAAATTTGTCTCATGCTTAACTCAACTGTTTAATCATGGGATTGAAAATAGCTGTTCGAGAGGCCTGAGGTGCTGAAGCTGGGGTTCCGGTTCAAGCAGGACCTAGTGTACCTCTCGGCCACCTTCGCCGCTGCCCTCGGCTCCAGTGCAGGATTCGAGAGAGTAAGTGGGGATCGATCGAATTGCTGTCGTGGAACACGCCTTGAACCCTTTCTTCTACGCTTTACCTCATGTAATTTGGACTTTTGGAGGGTAATAATTAGTGAAACCAAGTAGTGCTAGTTGGCAATTCCGTAAAATTAAACTCACTCTGCCTCAGGCTCCCTATTGAACATTGTTTGATTACTCTCGTGGTAATGGGATTAAACTTCGCTGCATTCGTTTTCGCTAGGTGGAGCCTTTCTTGGATGTCACCAACGTTTATTACTACCTGAAAGGCCATGACATGCAAAAGAGGCTTCCAAGGGAGACCAAGAGCTTGGCAACAATTTGTGAGGAACTGCTTGGTGTTTCTTTATCAAAGGTTAGTTTGGTGGACACTAATAGCTTTCTTTTGTGAATATTTTTGTTTGCTGGACATTCCCTGATGACCATCTGAATCAATTCTTTTGGAAATATTTCAATTTACTAGAGAGCTTACATAGACTTGTATAATTCTAAGTTAGCTAGAATTAGGATACCCAGATAAGGATAATGGTTAGTTTTTTGTTCATTGAAATAAGGGCTACTTACTGTTCAGTTCACTGTAATTTCAATTAAATTTCCCAGTCGCTCGCAATTTATGCAAGGGCCATCGAATCAGCATACTCAGCCTGCAAATGGGGCGGGGCAGGTCGGCCCGTTCCCTATACCCTCTGACCCATTTGCTTTTGGGCACCAATTGAAACCAGAGACAAACATTGGCCCGCCCCTCTCTGGTGGCACTGGTCGCCCCGTTAGGTTCCTACTCCAGACAACATAACAGTGCACTTGTCCAAGCAGCGATATGCAGCGACAGCAGAGTTCAGTAGTTGATAAGCATCAAATAAAATGCAGCCGGACAAGATGATAATATAAATTGACAAATCATGGTTAAACAATTCAGAATAGAAGCAAAAGCAAAACAAATTGAATTAGATTCAGAAAATTCAATCTAGAAATTTTAAAGAAACAGATATAACTCCATTAACTTTCCTAGATGTTCCATTCAGAATTTGTGATTCCTTTGCACAAATCTTCGCATTCTAAAACACAAACATCACTACTAGCAACCAGTAGTACTTCATCATCGCCATTGGCCGTGCGATTGGATTTGCCCTCTCTGTAGGGAAGCTTTTGAAGACACTGGTCATCTGTTCAAAGAATGCTATTTCACCATCGACGTGTGGAACAAGATCTGTGTTTGGAAGGGTTTAGGTCAAAATGCTTTGCCTAACACCTTAGATTTAAAAAGTTGGTGGAATTTGCTCTCGGCCATTCAACCGAAACCCCAGCAAAAAAGAACTCTAGGCTGCCTTATCACCTCCTGGTGGAACATTTGGTTGGAGCGGAATAAACGTATTTTCCAAGACATCTGCACGACGACCGATAGGGTGGCTTCTCTAATTCTGCAGGATCTCGATTTGCGCCACTCGGCTTTCCAACCCCCTTGATGTTTTCTTCTGTTCTTATTTTCTCTTAGACTTTTTTGTTTTTGCCTGTACATAAATTTTTGCTTCTCCTAATATATTCCGGCAGTCCTTCTGCCGTCGTTTCCCTCAAAAAAAAAAAAGCATGTTGACTCACAGCACTTACACTGAAGATATGAGATGGATGCTAAGAAGCTGCTGCCCTTGTAAACAACTGTCAGATCAATTAAGATGGCTATAACACGGTCATCTCTCAAGCCTGTAGTAGAGAAGGTACATGGAGAATGGAGATGATGTCACCCTGCACATGCACAAAAGCTCGTCCAGAACTCACAAGAGGGTATAATGAAGCTGTTCACTATGCTGGTTGCACACTCACATTCACTGCTCAGAAACTTTTGCCTCACCTCTGGTGCAGAGATTCAGGTAGCCAACACAGCAACACTCCACTTACAGGCTTTGTTGCAAGACATGTAGCTAAGCTGACTTAGTACGGTTGACAATCACAATAGAGCTCTAGATGGGAAGTATATGAAGGACATAGGGTGTTGCTGCTGTTCTTTTTCTCTATAAAATACATTTCTCTCCACGGTTTTCTTTGTTCTAGACGATTGAACCTAACAGCCAGCCGATCACTTTCCCAGTAGTAGCATAAGGGTGAAGAGAGGCATACAAGTTTGATAGTGAGAGAGAGAATGTCTCGACTCTACAAACATTCTGCATGCAATGCAACAAAGGTTTGAAATTTGTGGGCGACATGCATGTGCTTGTGTGCATGTTATTTCCAGAAGTTAGACATTCTTTTCTTTAATGTTTACTTGTGGGCAAATATTTCTCTTTTGAGAACGTGGGAGCTATGAAAGTGTGAATGAGTTGATTGCTAATAAATCATGCGGGTTGTCTTTTCTAAACTTATCAACAAATATTGCAGGGAAGTGTTTGCCTACAAATGAGCTAACATCAGATGGCCATTGCCCCCAAAGGGACGCAGAATGTTCTTCATCTGAAGATGCTGTTTGCTTTGATGACTATTTTACATCCATTGTGATGAAGTACGCTGAGAAGATTTTGCTTACGGAATCAGATACAAAACCACGTTCATCAAGACGAAAAGAAAAACAAAAACTTGCAACCAATGCCAAATGCAAAGAGAAGTTTGAGGGCAGTACTGAATGGCAGGGTCTTCCTCCATGGGATCCTTCTGCTGGTGGAGATGGCTGCCCAAAATTTTTGTGTGATGTGATGGTAATAGCTTCCCTCGTCCCTTTACATTCAACAGTGCTTTTTATATTTTTATCCAAGTACTGTTTCATGAGATGAACTTGAAAAAGAATATGATTCACTCTATACAAAATAGCTTAGTTATTTTCCCTGTTTGCAAATGCTGCAAGGGTTGATATGGAGAAAATTTGGACAGATTGAGGGTTTAGCTAAGCACTTGAGATGTGTTGGAATAGATGCTGCTACTCCATCCTCAAGGAAGCCTGAACCAAGGTCTTCTCTAGAAGTTTTGCAAAAAATGTTATAACATTCTTAATGTCTCTATGAATTGTCATTTTTATGTTTTCGTTTATGTGCTTATCTTTATCATGTAGGGAACTGTTAAATCAAACCTATAAGGAAAGAAGAGTATTACTTACAAGAGATGTCAAGCTCTTAAAATATCAATATTTGGCAAGTAACCAGGTATACAGAGTGAAGAGCCTTCTCAAACATGATCAACTGGCAGAGGTATGCACATTTTTTTTCTGTCTTCAGTTTTATTGATCTGCAAAAACTTAAGTTACTGTAAATGCTTTATGGCCCAATCTTATTGATTACACAGCAAAGAATCAGAAGATTGATTTCAGTTCTCTTTCTTTTGTGTGTGTGCGACTGTCTCTGTGTCAACAATCACTCAAGGCCAAGTGAACTTAAATTTCTGGCAGGAACTGGTACAATGTCAGCCAAATCACAGAAGAAACTTTTCTACATTACCAAGAAAAATGTGCAACCACTTTGACAGTTTTGTCTAGACTCCAGAACTTCTGTAGTTATATACATATGGTGTATTAACATTTTATTTTTTTGAAGTAAAATATAGACATAACATTGACTAGAATCATACTGCGGATACAAAATTTTCCAGCTGAAACCACAGTATAGTACGCGTACTTATCTCCAACTTCCAAATGAGGAGATTCTGAAACTCATTGATTGGCTTATTAACTACTGAAAATACGTGTTGCAGGTGATTGATACTTTCCAGTTAAAGATATCCGAGGATAAGCTTATGTCGAGATGTACAAAGTGCAACGGAAGATTCATCCAAAAACCGCTCACACTCGATGAGGCTATTGAAGCTTCAAAAGGTTTCCAGATTATCCCCTCCTGCCTCTTCAAGCGAAACTTGGAGTTCTGGAAGTGCACTGACTGCAACCAGCTCTATTGGGAGGTACTTATCCGTTCCTGTTTCCCAAACTACCCATATTCTCTTTCTTGTATCCAACTAATTTTGGACATTCACAGGGTACTCAATACCACAATGCAGTTCAGAAGTTTTTGTCAGTATGCAACATTAGCGACTGAGGAACGCAATACTAATATATACTATTGCCGTATTACGGAGGAGTGTCAAGCTGCAGAGACTGTCTGACCTTTGGGGTTTTAGTCGCCCAGGATGGTGAAGATTTTTCATTTTATCGGTTTGCCATTCATCGTTTCTTTTTTTTCTCATTGCCCCGCAGTTGTTGTAAATAGCCAATCACTTCATCCGTTTCAAATAATAGTGGTGTGGCCCCCTCAGCCACCTGGGATCGAATTCCCACTAAACTGCAAAAAGAAAGACAAGGCTGAGAACGAAAGGAAACTGCTTGTTAAGTTGTACTACTACTGTACTTGAGACATGCAACAATACAGTTTAACTTGGGAAATTCCATACGTTGCCCATCTCCGTGACTCCATTCCCAGCCACATTGGTAACACATTCTCTATCCTATGTTTTTACCTATCCTACATTTTTACTGTCCTGCGTTCCAAGGAGGAGAAGGATTTTTAGTTGCTGAAATGCTTAGGGCCTTTTTATTTAGAATTATAAGCCAGCTATGAGTCAAAAAGTATAAATCTAATCAAATAAGTTCTTTTGTTAGGTTGTTTTCAAGCACAAGCCACTGTTATACTATTAAGTAAAAACAGGTTGGAGTAGCTTTTTTTAGTAATATGAAATGGAAGGTATGACTTTGGCTTCGAAACCACCGGCATATAAAATATATAAGAAAAAAAATGGTTTAGAAGTTTAAACCAATAAACCTAAAGCTAACCAAACCATGGTGCACAAATCAGAATGGATGTCATGCTTAATTTTGGGTTGCTGGAAGCTAGAATATAATATAAATTTCTTTTGACTTAAATATGATCGTATCTCATGCATGTGTCCCCAAAATAGTACTCCCTCCATCCTAAAATATAAGTACTTTTAGATCCTGACATGGTCCTCGAGATGGTACTTTGATCAACTATATTTATAAAAGTAAAATATTTTAAATAAAAAGAGTTGAATATTATGATAGTTCATTTAATGATAAATATAGTAACATCAAAATTATATGATTAATATTTTTAAATTTTTGTGCTATTAACATTCAAAATTTAAAAAGTTTGACTTTATATTATTAAAAAATACTTATATTTTAGGACGGAAGGAGCACGTGAAGGAGACACTGTGTCACCCTGTACTGTGGACGTCAGTTCCATTTCATGGTCCATGCAGATATGAATATACCTATGCAATATTTATGATGAAAGCAATTTGTGAGCCCCCATCTCTCGTGCCATGTTCCGGCCCGGGGTTCCTTGGCGCTCACCGTGTTTGGTCCCTGGTCTTTTCTGCAGAAAGGCTTTAAAACTGTGCGCTCAGTATAGTGCAGCCAGCAGTGTGGAGGAGGCACAACAAATACCTAACTGCTTCGAGCAAGGCTGACCACCGTGGTCCTCGCTCTTTAGGTTAAAATCTCCTATCAATGTAATCTACCGCAGTTAAACCTTCGAGCATTTTTATACACGGATAATTTGTTAAGATTTTCACATGAATGAGTCATTTCTGTTAGGAATCAGAAGCAAAACTTTGTGCTCCAAAAAAAAGGCTCAATTATTATGGACGAAGCCAAATCTCTAAATATCGAAATCCGTGCGGATTCGTGTGCAAATAGCCCATCCACGTGGCACCATACCATTCCAGCGTTCGTTCCCCTCCCGCTACCGTCAGATCACGCATCAACGGTGAAAAACTGCTGCGATGGACCTCGTTGTAATATGCGAAGTTTTTAGGGGCTACTTGTAATAGGCCAATTTCCTGCCGAGCCGGCCCAATCCTCTCCTCTCTCCTCTCGCCTCCCTCGCATGCGCCGGCGCACGAGTTCCAACGCCGCCATCGCCTCCCTCCCTCCCTCCCCCCACCCACCTCTACGGTCCCTGCTGAAGCCTCCGCCTCCTCTTCCATGCCCCCGCCGTCGCCACACCCCTCCATCCCCGCCTACACGTCCCCGGTGAGAGCACGGCGAGGCCCTCTCCTCCCATGCGCCGTTTCCTCCCCGCCGTCACTGGATGGGGAGCATCTATTTCGGTGACGGCGCGCGGAGGTCGGGGAACAGCTCATCGGCACTCCTCTCGTCCTTTCCTCTCCGGCGAAGGCCACAACTCGGGACG
>CM020184.1:11237920-11288851 GCA_009805545.1 Oryza longistaminata
ACGCGCGGCTTCACCGCTCAAGGTGGCGGTAATAGCTAGATGGGGCGGCGCGCAGGACGAGCTCGACGGCGGCGGCCTTTCCTCCACCGATGAAAAAAAAAATCCGGCTCCGCTCGTGGAGTTGATTTCTTCTACCGATTTGCTCCTCCACATCTCTCGCTCTATAGAATCTCCCAGCTCCGCCGCCGCGTTACTATAGGCGTCCGTCTCCGATCCTTCCATAGCCCAATACTTCCTCTTAGTGGAAACCCAATCATCTGCTTTGGGAAGAAATGGACTTGTAGTATTTGGGGATTTCTGTTTTTCTTTTTCCAACTATTTCATTGCTTAGTCTTCTTGCAGGTTAGTTTGGTTGTTTGCCCTTGTTGCCTTGTTGGATGAAGGTTCTTGGTGCAGCTAGCTTCATGGACTTCTTGAATCAAGTACTAATATTAGATGCTTCTCCAGCCTTATTCTTTTTAGTCTTTAGGAGGGAGTTGGGAAGAAGCTCTGCCGCCGCCGCTGTGGTTGTTCCCCATCATCGTGGATTTGCAACCCAGAAACAGAGACATGGAGTTCGTCAAGAGGTGACGGCTCTTGCTTCCTCAAGCTGCTAATTTCCTATGCCTTTGATTCAGTTTCGGAATTCAGTTCATGCAATTTCTGAACTTCATGTTTAGTATCTGAACTTTCTTTCTGTACTCATGCGGTTTCTTTCAGTCATCCAACTCTTGGGTGCTTTTGTGTTGTAGCATACGAATGGTGTCTTAGTGTATGTTGCTCTCCGAGTCTCTGTTGTTTGTGATTCACTTAATTGCTTCAAGTTCATACTCTAAATGCTTGTCTGATATGACCTGACTGACTTCTGTTTTCCCCATCAGAAAATTTGATTTGCCTTATATGAACTCCCAATATTTAGATAACTAACTTTATGTCACAACTTTGTATTAGTATTGTTTTAAAAAAGGAAGATAACAGAATTACACATCTCTAGCACTAACTCTGTATTCTATAGAAAAGATATTTTTTTCTTCAAATAAAGAGAGTTTTTGCTGTAACCTTGAAACCAAACCATTTCAGTTTTGATTCCAACAAGTCAAAAAGTGAACGGTACAAGTGGCTTCATAGAAGTCTGTAAAATGTTTACAACACATTTCATGCATTATAGAACATAAAGACGAACCCCACTATTCCTTGGATGCTTTGCGTGAACCCTGATGGAAGAAGGATGCACAACAATGTGGATGGAGGAAAAATAAAGCTCATTGAGCGATGGAAGAAGGATGCACAACAATGTGGATGGAGGAAAAATAAAGCTCATTGAGCGATGGAAGAAGGATGCACAACAATGTGGATGGAGGAAAAATAAAGCTCATTGAGCGATGGAAGAAGGATGCACAACAATGTGGATGGAGGAAAAAGATAACAGACAATGTAGTGGTATATAAAGAGCTGAAGTTTTAGCCGTTGGATACAATTTGAATGAACTAACCATCAGAAAGCTAGTTGTTCAACATATCAATTTGAAAAAAATGGTTCACTCATCACTAGCTAGCATAGCAATTAAAATAACCCATTACAAATATATTTGTCAAAATGTACTCATTTCAAAAAGATTATCGCAATAAACAATACCGTTAAAATTAAAATGTAGCCCTTAACAAAATAGTACAAATGTATGATTAGTTGTAAGATATACTAAAATATAGATGGGTGTGATACGAAGGATGTACAATGAATGATCTGTTGGAGTAAGAAGGGATATGAAAGAGAAATCATTTTTGGATGGCCATCCATATAAGGATATAGAGGATCAAATTTGGATAAATGAACTGTTGTGGATGCTCTAAGCTAGGAACCAGCTTGAGCTACTTACGAGCTTACCGAACTGAGAGCAAGCAATGCCCAAAGCTTCCTAGTGTTTACAAGCGAGACTCCAGCTGCTGAGCAAGTGTCCTGAGCCACATCTGCCTCACCTTCTAGGCAGTCCGCATGGCAGCACCATCGTCGTATGCCCAAGTCATCGTGTCACCCCCAATCTAGCTAACACTCCATAGACGGAGTGCCACTAACCCACTGTTGTCTCGTCTCACGGCTATATATGCTCTCGCAATCACGGGGTCAGTGGTGGCTTGCCGCACTTGACCACTCACATCCATTGTCGTCGCTCAACACAACAAACACTCAACGCCAACGCGTCCTTGTTTTCCATGGAGGAGAAAGACGAGGTGCGAGATCAACACCGTACCTCCTGCAATCAGCATACATGGAATCCTGGAGAAAACACATGATGTTCTCCTCCTTGTTGACTGTTGCTACATTGCAACCTATAGCTGTCTTTTTAAGTTACACGAGCTAAACAAGCTAGCTCAAGCCATACTTCCTAATCATCGAATCATATACAGTACCGATGGTAGGTAGTTTGTAGCACTCCTTGTTGCATAAGCTAATATAGAACGGCGAGGCGACCCACCCAGCTGGGAGCCGGGGGACTACTAGGTGGGTGTGGATTGGGTACGGATTTGGTACTCCTCACTCCACCCACAGTACCAACAAGTTGCCTCCTCGTTGCTGTCTGAGAAATTGGGAGTAAACTAATGGAGGAGCATGGCTGGGTTTAGATACAGCAGCCAAAAGTTGTCGGCGTGTAAACATATTTAAAATATTAAACGCAGACTAATAAAAAAATTACAGAATCCGTCAGTAAACCGCGAGACGAATTTATTAAACCTAATTAATCTATTATTAGCAACTGTTTACTGTAGCATCATATTGTCAAATCATAGAGCAATTAGGCTTAAAAGATTCGTCTCACAAATTAGTCGTAATCTGTGCAATTAGTTATTTTTTATCCTATATTTAATACTTCATGCAGGTGTTCAAACGTACGATGTGACAGGGTGAAAGATTTTAGGGTGGGATCTAAAGAGGGCCTAAACACTATATTTGTACGTCTGGATTGGTGTGTCTCTATCTATCTTTCTTCACATATCATCTGGACTAAGAACGAACGTGTTAAGCTATAAACTTCACAGTACAAGTTACTTGTAATGGGTCCCACCAATACCAATCTCTTTCACATTTTATCTATCTTTCTCTCTATCCTCTCTTTCTTTCCCACCAGCAAGGAAGCTGAGGTCGGAGAAAGTGAGGCACCGGGGCTGAGCGGCGGCGGCCGATGGGGCGCACGGGAGTGAAAAATGGGCCTCCAGCGGATACGCCATCGAGTCATCCAAAAGTAGTGCATGCGTCAAAACGGAAAGAGGAATGCCACATATAGTGTGTCTGTATCCTCACGCCATATCACAAACGGCGGCATCTAGATCAAGCTCTCGCCCCTATTCGGAGTTCCGGATCGACCTCCTCACCATCGCGACCTTCCCTCCGTCGTCATCATCGTCGACTAGTGAAGGTGAGTACCCCATGCCGTTATGTATTTTTTGTATGGCTACGGTGGTAGCGGAGGGTGAAGTGGGTGTAACCATGGAGTGAGGGTGGAGAGGAAGAGGCATACCAGATACCAACTCGATAATCACGATGAATAACCTGACGACAACGAACAGAACTACCTCATCGTGGAGTATTCAACTGCTCATATTCATCTTGTGCGACTATTGTTGTAGCAATGATGTGTTCATCGTCGGATGACGATGAATCATCCAACAGAAAATGCCTCAAAATAAAGCTCATTGAGTGATGGAAGAAGGATGCACAACAATGTGGATGGAGGAAAAATAAAGCTCATTGAGCGATGGAAGAAGGATGCACAACAATGTGGATGGAGGAAAAAGATAACAGACAATGTAGTGGTATATAAAGAGCTGAAGTTTTAGCCGTTGGATACAATTTGAATGAACTAACCATCAGAAAGCTAGTTGTTCAACATATCAATTTGAAAAAAAATGGTTCACTCATCACTAGCTAGCATAGCAATTAAAATAACCCATTACAAATATATTTGTCAAAATGTACTCATTTCAAAAAGATTATCGCAATAAACAATACCGTTAAAATTAAAATGTAGCCCTTAACAAAATAGTACAAATGTATGATTAGTTGTAAGATATACTAAAATATAGATGGGTGTGATACGAAGGATGTACAATGAATGATCTGTTGGAGTAAGAAGGGATATGAAAGAGAAATCATTTTTGGATGGCCATCCATATAAGGATATAGAGGATCAAATTTGGATAAATGAACTGTTGTGGATGCTCTAAGCTAGGAACCAGCTTGAGCTACTTACGAGCTTACCGAACTGAGAGCAAGCAATGCCCAAAGCTTCCTAGTGTTTACAATCGAGACTCCAGCTGCTGAGCAAGTGTCCTGAGCCACATCTGCCTCACCTTCTAGGCAGTCCGCATGGCAGCACCATCGTCGTATGCCCAAGTCATCGTGTCACCCCCAATCTAGCTAACACTCCATAGACGGAGTGCCACTAACCCACTGTTGTCTCGTCTCACGGCTATATATGCTCTCGCAATCACAGGGTCAGTGGTGGCTTGCCGCACTTGGCCACTCCCATCCATTGTCGTCGCTCAACACAACAAACACTCGACGCCAACGCGTCCTTGTTTGCCATGGAGGAGAAAGACGAGGTGCGAGATCAATTACACCGTACCTCCTGCAACCAGCATACGTGGAATCCTGGAGAAAACACGTGATGTTCTCCTCCTTGTTGACTGTTGCTACATTGCAACCTATAGCTGTCTTTTTAAGTTACACGAGCTAAACAAGCTAGCTCAAGCCATACTTAGCTCTTTAATTATATCTTAACGAGGTAGAAGCCGAGCCAAGCTTGCTCATCGTCCACTTAGTCTCTAAACTCATGTTTTGGAGCTTGTAGAAGCTGCAAACTTCTCATAGAATATCTGGCTTCATCAAACAATGTCGATTCTTATCTAGATTTAGAGAATATGTAGTTATAAAATCAAAATGAATTATAACTAACCCATTTTTTTCGAATTATTAGAAGTTGGATAGGAATATCAACTAGCTGTAAGTTTCACAAATAGGGTCTAAGCCAGGTTTTTTCTATTTGCAAGCTTGTCTTATGTCCCATGGATCATAGTTGGTTCCTAAATATTTGACTGTTCGTATTTTTCTTTCAGGCATACATTTCTCTATAGATATACTCATATCATATATTATTACTTTCTTCAGATTTTAATAGATGACACAAATTTTTGACATATGTTTGAATCATTCGTTTTATTCAAAACTTTTGTGCAGCATAGTAATTATTATTGTTGACTGCTATATTCTACAAATCTGAAATGGAGCTAGTGTGTGTGCAAGATATTTAACTATTTGACATTCTTACAAGTGGTAATTAAGGATTTACCACTGAACCCACATGACATAGACACATGAGGGCTCACATGTCATAGACTGCGAGTGGCTAATCCTTAATTGCCACATCTTTAAAGTGGTAAATAGTTAAATACTCCAGTATGTGCATGTCTACACAACTACAAACAACTGCTGCATGCTTATGTGTTGTTCCGGTAGTACACATTAGAACAATTTTGCATGTGTGGATTGTTTTGGATAGGTTTGTACGGGATAGGCAAGTTATTGTACTAGAATGAGCATTTTACAAGTCGTATCTATTTGTATCCACCTCGCAAGTTCATGCACTATGAGTGTAATTTACGCCTGAAAAATGTATAGCCTTATCTTTTTATTTATGCTTATGCTTATCATCCAAAATTTAAATTTTTTAACCTCAAATTTGGAGATGATTTTAGGATTTTTTTTCCATCGTAGTTTATTTTTCGTTAAGAGCACATATATAAATTTTTATTCACAAATTATTTTTCCTTGGTAAATATGCCATTTCACTTTTTCCTCTTATCAGCCAAATGACGAGGGTCTTAGTTATACTTAAATAAATCAAGTTAAAGTTAAAAGAAATAATAGTTATGTAACTTTTCAACATCATCTTTAAAATCGCAGGCAATGTAATTTGATATTTGCACGTATCCTAAAGTCTTGAAATAGATTGTTTATTACATTTTATTTCAGAAGTTCTAGTCGCATTGCCGTAGGTACACTCAAAGTAATCGTGCATATTACTCCCTCCGTTCCAAAATATAACAATTTTTGGATGTATGGGACATAAACAGATGTTCCATCCGTCCAAAAGTTATTATATTTTAATACGGAGGGAGTAATATATTAAGGGTCCGGCTCAAATAAACAAGTTCGATACCTTAACCAACTCTCCTGCCCTCTTATTCCAAAAAGAAAAAAAAAGATAGCTTAACCAACTGAACAACTCGTGCTGCTATTTAACTGCAGAAAACGGAATACAGACTATTCCAGGTATTTCTGATATAAAGTAAATTTTACCATACCCTAGGTTTTAAGGCTCTTTCAAAGTAAAACCCCTGTGGTTTGTTTTAAACTGAAGTTTTTGGTGCAAAATATTTCTTGTAACGTGAAACCCCTGTGTTTTGTTTTAATGAACTGAAGGTTTTGGTGCAAAATGTTTTAAAAAACCTCATGTTTACATGAAATATTCATAATTACATTATCGCATATGATATTCTTAGTATATGTTTACATTAGTAGGCTCAAAATACGTATCTCCTACAGGTATTTTATCTTCGTTCTTACTCTTGCACTATACAATTTGAAAAAATATATCGGAAGATACATTAACCGGTTACTTATACATATAAATAATCATATTATGAATAACCGGTGCTTGTTATAAGACTAACATGAACATATACTCATCAATATTTTATATTATTACTTTTTATAATTATTAATATAAAAATATTAGGAAAAACAACAATATAAATTTAAACAAGGGTTTCTTAAAGTATTTGATTCTTTAAAACAAATCGTAATGTGTAGAGTTATGTATTATGAATACCCTAAAATTTATGTTTTTGGTGAAATCTATTATATACTAAAATTCCATTAAACTTCCTACAAACGCTCTCAAACCGCCATATGGCGTTTCTACAAATGCTCCTAGATCGTCACGTGGCACAGTCTAATCTCACCGTTGATTTTTATTTAAGTTGGTGGACCTGTTAATTTATACCGTTAGATTAGATCTATAGCTACCATCGTTTTTAATTAAATTGGTGGACCCAAATTCTTGCCCCAAATCCAATCGTTCTTCATGTTGCCTACTTCGGTGCCTTCCGTCCGTGTTGGGCTCAAGGCCTCGATAGAGGAAAGCTTTCCTGCTGCCGCCTAGACTTGGATTAGGTTTCAAATCAAAGCCTCCACATAGATTAATCAATGGGGAAAATGAGCTACATGAGACTGGGATTGTACAAGCGTTTGACTTTCAGTAGCTGGCAATGTAATCCACAAGCAGTAGCATTTGATCATTTGGTGTTATCCACAGGCAGCAGCAGCTCAACGAAATTTTACCATCTATAATTGGTGATTAGGTTTAATAAGTAACTATGCAAACGAATTTTCTCGATGCTATTCCAGCATACAGATCGGTTTCATACTGTGCTATTAGAAGGGACAAAGAATAAGTACGTACAGTTCGTAAAAAAAAAAAGCTAAAAAGCGACGTCTTTTGCTGAAAAGTCACGATATTATTCCTTCCCTCCTCATTCTCAAATCAAAAATTAAAATATCGTTATATCAGTATGTACGTACATATGAGGCCTCCTTCGTGGCACTACTAAATCTATCTGACTTAGGTCTATAAATACACTAAAAAAATATTGCATCATATATATGTTATATATAAGTAAAAGTTCACTAACAACACTACATACGTGCAAATGAATGTACTCCCTTGACCGACTTAACCATCCTCTCCTATTTTATACATGTGAAAACTGGACGAGTATGAACTTACATAGGAGGCTTCCTCTGTGGCTTGACTAGGATCTATTCAACTTAGGTCTATAAATACACAAAAGTTATTGCATCATACATCTGTTATAAGTAAAAGTTAATTAACTTTGTACAAATGCTCCTAAATGCTTCAACACTGACTGTCATTTGGTGCTCTAATAAATTACAGAAAATTATAAAAATTCTTAGAAAGTAACAAAATATCATGCTGCCATCGATTTTCATTTAAATCAGTGCCGATGGAGATGCTATTTTAGACCATTACATAGATCTATTGAAATAGTAATTAATCCTAATATCATGTATATAAACCTCTCCTAATCTCCCATACAAGTACGATAATACGCACTTTTCTCATAACAACACCACATACGTGACCAACTTAACCATCCTAGCTCTCTTATGAGTATTTCCTTGACAGTCCATTGTCTAGATCATATCAGAAAATAGTAGAATATGGAAGAGAAAATAGAATACCCATGGGTATTAACCACGTATGTGCGCACTTACGTATTCCCTCCACCTTCCCACTCTCCCTTCCTCTCCTATTTTCAATTTAACTTCTCCTATTTTCTAACTAGCGCTAACTATATAAAACAATATTAGATAGCTAAATGATCATGACTCTTGACCTAGACCATTACATCTCTAAAAAAAATTCTTCTAAATAAATGGACCCATTAATTTTAAACATTGGATCTTTAAAAAAATATGTTTTACATAAAACAACGAAAGATCGAAAGAAATTAGCTTCAACTAATTGTTGATATTTTACAGTACCAAGCCATTCATCTTATTTCGTGTAAAATAATTAACCCATAGATACTATATGGCCTCAATTAAACCACCAATTACAAAAAAAAATCTAGCATATATGGCCTCAATTGCACCACTTCTATAGGCTGTTAACACGCTAGGGAGTCACACTAAAAGATTATAGCTAATATCATATTAATCAGTGCCAACACATTTAGTTAAATTTAAAATTATGAACGATCAATTTGAAACCATTATAAATCATGATAAAATCCTCGAGTCATTAAGAAAAATAGTGATATCAAAATTCAAAGAATAATTAGTTCTATATTATCTGAAGATACCAGTCATAGATTTATTCATCAATGTTCATAGGTGAAACAAGCTAGGCCACAAATTTTTTACTTCCAATCAAGGTTTGAAGTATCAAAACAAACTGCATGATATGGGACTGACTAACTATATATATTGAACATTTTACAAAATCTTTTCATATAGATACAAACAATTTTCAGTCATCATAAAAGATTTTAACATTTAGAAATAAATAGATGCCCGCGCAATTACGCGGGCTACCTTTTTAGTTATATAATAAAAGTCCATTAAACTTCCTAGAAACGCTCTTAAGCCGCCACGTGGCGTTCCTACGAATACTCCTAGACCGCCGCATGGCACTATTTAATCTCACCGTTGATTTTCACTTAAATTGGTGGACCCAATATTTTAAACCGTTAGATTAGATGTATTGTTTTAAGAGGGTAATAATTTCCTCTGTGGGCCGAAAAAAGAAACCAAAGATAAGTATACTTTGTGTACGTACTTACGTGCTGGAAAATAATCAACGAAGCTTAAAGAAAACCTACGTACGAACTGACGATAAAATCAATAAAGTAAAAACAATTACGTAACATAGTTAGTACGTAGTGCCATAAAAAAATCAATGGTCCATAATATATGATTTTCTACTATTTAAAAACAAAAATATAATACTCTATAAACTTATGTAAATATACATAGTTAAATTAGATCTTCTACGATATAAAGAAAATATCCTATCTTTAAATTATTTTATTTTAAAATTACATATCTAAGTGATCAATTCCTTTAATTAAATAAACTATTGATGTCCATGTTCCTAAATACTACATAACACATGAGGCTGACATATAATAAATAATGTTATGATAATATTTCAAGGAAAAAGGACGAATTACCCCCTAAACTATTATGGTCAACTGAAATACCTCCATAAACCTGGAAGCTAGACATCTTTCACCTTTACCTATTAATACCGGACAAAGTACCCCGCTGACACAGCCTGGAGTGGTTTTGGTCCTACATGGCAGCCCAGTCAGCATTTTCTTAAAAAGAAATTGATGGGACCCACTTATCATATCTCTCCCTCACCCCTCCCCCTCTCTTTTTCTTCTCCCTCCACATCTATCAACAGTCAAGGCTAGGGGCAGTGAGCGGGTCCTCCTCGGTCCCCGCTGACACGCGCCTCCTTGATGGCCATGTGGCTTCTCCTCAACATCCACTGGCGCGTGAAGAGGATAACAACGGTGGAGGCGACTGAGGGCGGTGAGTAGTGGAGGCGGCTCCTCCTCTGCTATCTGGGCCGCCACATGTGCACTCCGATGGAGGCTGTCTTCTCCATCCTTTCCGTCACATCTCATCATCACGTGATGGCCGCCGAAGGCGAGCACCTACGCTGGTCCTCCATGGTCAGGTTCAGCTGCGCCCCCTTAGGTCTGTCTACCACAACATGCCATCCCACCATGGTTCTTAATCGATCCCCACCACCATTGCCTCTCTCCTGATGAGACAGAAAACACCAATCAATGAAAGAACAACAAGGTGGATCAATTAAGCAAGTGCAGGGGAATAGACGAAGGAGAAAGGAAAAGAGCGGCGGGGCGGCGGCGCGCCTGTTGGTTGGCCCCTGTAGCAAGGAGAAGGAGAAGAGAAAGTGGCTGGGGAATAGGATTGAGGAAGAGAGAGAGAGGGGAGAGAGATAGAGAGGGTAGAGATGTGACAGGTAGGCCCCACCTATTTTATTTTTTTAAAAGTGCTAACTAGACTATCACGTAGGAACAAAACCACTCCGGGTTGAGTTAGGGATAATTCGTCCGGTATTAATAGTTGAGGGTGAAAGATGCCTGGTTTTCGGGTTTAGGGGGTAATTAGTACTATTTCCTATTTTAAATAATTTCACATCATATTTCAGGTGTCAAATATCACTTGACGACTATACAATGCTAAATTAAATCTATATATGTAAAATAAATAAAAAAACACAATTTAGTTTTGTATTTTTAAGTATATTTGATTTAATTTTAGTTTGTTTGATATTAATATTCTCAATTTTTTTGGAATCTTTAGAACTATTTCATTAGTATCTAATAAGTGGGCAACATAAATGTTGTATAGACGTAAAAAAAATATTTCATACTAATGATCTCGCTATAATACAACCATTTAATCCACCATGAGATTTATGGTCATATATCTATATTTTTCTCTGTGTCAAATAATTTTGACAACAAATGAACAATCAAGTAACATGCACAATAAACTACTCATGATATATCTTCTTATAGTTGAGGAATTCCAACACATCAAGCATTATTTTGATTGACCTATGTTATACACCCTATTGAAGTAACTATAAAGTATACTTCAATAAATTAGTTATTGTAAATAAGTTTGGGAAAATAGATTCATTCTCTAAATTAATTAGTAAAGGTGTCTCAGGTGATTATGAATAATAGGTGTTGCAAAAAATCAAACGCAAAATTATAGATATTTCTCAAAATATAACCAACAATATGATGCTTTAGAGATTATTGAGGTAGTTTTTAAAAACCCTTTATCTTGGTTAAAAAAATCATATATAGTACAAATAGATATGAAACAACTTCAGTATTCCATTATTGTACCATTATCGTGACACATGTTCTTGAATTAAATTCAAGCTTGTACGATTACAAGTAATATATTCAAACCAGATATTAACGAAAACATATTTAAAATAGAGTCAAGATCTATTTTAAAAATATCACCTACACGTAAACATTCATAAAAAAATTCAAGCAACATTAAATAAGTACCCGCGCATATGCGCGGGCTGCCTTCTAGTTTACTTAAAAAAGCCTAACAATGTGACGAGTCATGTATAACCGAAAACTTGCACTTTGGTTAATCTGGGCCATCGAAAATTCGAGATGCATCCAACAGCCCGGATAGACGTGTTGTACCAACAGCGTCCAATACTCCAATTCAACACAAGAAAAGTGTGAAAAGTGTAAAATTAAAAACTTAGTGACGAAGACAAATCTTAAACCTCCATTTTAAATGAACAACAGTGTTTAAGTTTCCAGATGCATATATAATTTGCAACTACAAAATTTTCTCTTCAACACATAACGATGGAGCGGCCCCACATCTCTCTCTCTCTCTCCCTCTCTCTCTGACAGGTGGTCCTACTGGTACCGCGTCCTTGCACGCTGACGCCGGCTAGCCCAAACGGCAGCATTTCCAAATTCCAATTTCAAATCTCCCGAGCCGTAGCGACTAAGCGAGTAGTGATGCGGAGAAGAAGCCCAACCCCCCCATCCATGGCGAGACCCAGGGCGACCACCGCCGCCGCCTCCAGGCCTAGGCGGGCCAGCACCAAGCCCAAGGCGCACTCCTTCCTCTCCCCCGTCGCGCCGCCGCCGCCATCCGCCCGTGGCCCGCCGGCGCGCCGCCAGGCGCAGCAGCAGCTCCTCCTCCCGTCGTCGTCGTCGTCGCCGTCGCCGTCCACTCCCACGGCGCGGGCCTCAGCTTCCTCTCCTCCCCGGGATCCTCCGCCTCCCCGAAGCCCGCGCCCAGGTGCAGATCGTCGAGGCGCTCGCCGCTCGCCAGCCCGCGCACCGGCACCGCCTCCCCTCTCTCCGCCGCCGTGGCGCCGGGGGCCCCCGCCCCGTCCCCTGCATCCGCGGCGGTCTCCAGCGTCGGGGACCTCAGGGGCGCCGCCGCCTCGCAGATGGAGGCCCTCAAGCGCCGCCTCGACGAGCTCCACTCCCGCGCCCACACCGACCTCGACGCCTCCCTCTCCCGCGCCTCCAAGCGGTTCAAGGTGAGAGCCTCGTCTCGTGCACCTCTTTGCTCCCATTTCGGCCGCGCTGATCGCTAGGGTTTCCCTTCCTTGGTGCGCTTTAGGTCCCTCGGTGATCGTTATCGAGTATCGACTAGAACGTTTTCCTTGGTCCCTTACTTTACCTGATGCTTTAGAGCTTTATCCTGTGAGGAATGAGGATTTCCTAGCGTCTCTGTGTTGTTTCATATGGCTGCCTAATCTAGTATGGCGAGCAGAGTTTTGTTCCATTCTGTTGATCCGTGAGTATGTCTCGGTGCATCTGATGGATTATTTTTGAGGCGGGATTTTCTAAATGTTAGTTGGTGTTATTTGTCTCTATCAGATCCGAATCGGTATAATAGATATGCTCTGAAATCTGGATTGGTGTTTCATCGTGACAGCAAACTTTCATTTCTTAGATTCAGCGACAAGGGTGAGCATTTGAGCCCCCTGCAATTATGTGTCATGTAAGCAAGGACGACTTGCAATGAGTTAGTAAGCCTGATTTGAAACTGTGTAATCCGGGACCTTGCAGGAGGGACCTTTGAGATATTAGATATTTGCTCATGGCATATGCATTTTTATGGATGTTCAGTTTAGTGGTTAAGGTGGCTAGAGGGCTGATCCCTTAGAATGATGTTGGATTGTTGGGCTAACTTACATGGGCTATGTTTCTAACCAGTGAAAATTTTATCATTCTAGGATGAAATAACACTGAAGGTATCATCCATTTGTGTTCAAAACTCTTAATACCAGTATGTCTGTGTATTTTGTTCATCCACAGAAGATGTCAACAAACAATGAAATATGATTAGATGCTCAAAGATATCTGATAATCAGCCTTTCGAGTTCCGCAGAAAATTATAACTGCAATAAGAAAACTAATATGTTCAGATGATTTTCGTGTACTCCCCTCACTGAAGATATGTTCAACTAAGCTAAATGCATTTGGAGTAACTTATATTTTCTGCACTTTTTGAGATAACACCGTGTGAGATTTCAATATCTTTTCAGATCCAGGACCACACCTGTCAGCAGCTTACAGATGAAGTGGACAAGGAGTACAAGAAGATGTCTGACAGCATAGAGGAAAATACAGAGATGATCAAGGTCAATTAAATCATTTGTTCACAATAGGGTTTTCAATTCCTTGTTTGAGCTAAAATTTATTTCCCTTTTTCAGGCAAAGTACAAGCAGATCATGGCAGAGGCACAATCATCTACATCTCGTGGTATTAGATCCATCCTTTGAATTTCTTATCCACAATATTCACCTTAATTACACCCTTGCTTCCAACAATAAACTCATGACCTATGAACCGGCATGAGTGAAAAAAAAAAAAAAGAGTGATGGTTGATTAGTTTCAAGTGGTCTGTTTCTAACAGAAAAGCATTTCTTGAACTTGAATTATGATCATGATTCTTGAATACAAATGTTAAAGGCTAGCTGATGATGATATATGCTATCTAAAGGGCACTGCTAGTTCATTCAAATTTGTGTCTATGGTTATTACTTCATTAATCCCCACGTTTGAAGTTATTGTAAGAAATGTATTATGTTCTGTAACCTCAACAGTTCTCATATGTTCCTAAAAATTAGTGTGCAAGGTGACAATCCCTGAAATGACGAAGTCTGTGGAGAAAGCTATCGATGGTCTGCGCAGCCGTTATAATATCTCAATGCCAGTTTAGGTAGCAGTTCAAGCTCCACATACTACACTTCTGAGTAAGAACTACTTTGCACTTTTTTTTATTGAAACTACTTTGCACTGTTTAGCTGAACTATTATGTTTTCAACCTTGTATGACTGCTACTTCAATTGATACAAACTTGAAACTTGTATTTTAGTTCTCCACATGGATTGAGCTGTGATCTGTCCATTTTTAGAACCCATCCAAATAATGTCTGATTCTTGCAAGTTAAATCTGGGAAGTAGCATTAAAGTTTGTAGGGGGTCTTAACTCTTTCAAATCTCATGGAGGGATAATAATGAATCTTTAATGTTGGCAATTTTTTTTTGTGATATCAACTTGAGGCCGGAAGTAATTCTTCCATTACCTAAAAGAGATGTTGCCGAAGGACGACATACATGTTCTTGGCAGTTCTACTGGCCTACTGGCTATGCTGCAGCTAGAATTTGGAGCTCGTTTGTGCAAAAGAACTGATGTCTTAGAAGTTAGAACTAGGGATTATATGTTCTCTTTATGGTTTAGGAGTTTTGCCGAACAAATGCATTCCTATTTATGGCATTCATGCACTGTTAAACTCATTCACTGGCCTGTCAAGTACTTCTTTTCTATCTTGCTCTATTTAATACAACTTACAATGGTCGAGAACACGCTAGTGTGTGTAGAAGTGAGTTATAATTTTCCCCCCTTTTCTTGAAGAGTAGATATTCTGGTAGATGTCCGGGAAATGCTCTATCAAGTGCATAAAAGATGCAGTTTTCTCATACCGTTTCCAGTTTTACTTACACAAGCACATTTCATGCAACAAATCTAACATCTGATGATGCAAATGTCTCTGAAACCTGACAGTTTGAACTTGTTTTCCTTGTCAGATAGGCATCTTCACTTGACGTGATCGTATGGACCGTGAACCCTTGCCTTCAGCATGGCGGTGGTCACTACTGTTTGGACATATGTAGATAAAAGGAGTACACAAACATCACGCCGTTCATATATAATCAAGAACATAGGGTGGTAGTTCATCGGTATAGAAAAGAGTACAGCAAATAGATAGTTCATCAATTACCTTTCCTGCCTGCTTGTTTTGTGAAGCAGATCGTACCTCATGTTTTCATTTGCTAAACTGGTACGTCCTCCGACCAACTTCATTATGTTCTCAAAACCAATGATATAGACTCGTACATAGCACCATTTCCAAAGAGGAAATTAACTGAAGAGAACTTCCGCAGAGCTGGACGATCCTGTTTACCTGTTATGTTTTAATTAATGCCAAGTTTGATAGATTGCGTTTTGTTGTAAATTCTATGTTGTTTTAGTTTGATCTGTTTTGTGGCATCAATGCGTCACTCCGCCGATTTTAACATAGTGATCAACGAGATACACGACGGATATAAACTAATTTGGACACGGACATTTGCCACATCTTTATTGTTTCGTCATTCGTCAATCAGGTTTCATGAGGCAACGCACAAGCATTTGGAAATGGAAAGAAAGAACTTAAGATGTGCTTAGCTGCGAGCAAGCCTTTTATCCTACCGAGCTGGATTCTGGAAGCATACAAGAGTATTGACAGATCCTGAAAATACAAGCAACCAAACATCAATGGGACCCTTTCGAGTTTCATGACTTTCAAAGCACAGCATGAGCACATTCCTGTTTGCAATACATCTTCTATTTTCATCAGAGAAATTCACTTTGTGCTGACAAGCTAGCGATGAAGCAGTGATGTGTTTACAGGGAAAGCTACTAAAAATAACCCTACCTTAGCTCTAGCAGTCTAGCCTTTTTTTTTTTTTTGAGGGGACTTAATCTCTAGCTTAGCAGAACCAAACAAGCCCATGTGATGTCATCCCAAATAAAGCTGACCGGAATCACATTACAACAAGGTCTTAGCATAGGAACAATAAGCAAATCTGCATGTAAAGATGATTCAGCAGAGCAGTTCATGTTCAGGAGTTTAATGGTTGCGGTGATGCTTCAGGCTTGATCAAGCTTCTGCAATCGAGATTTCGCCATGTCCAGTTGCTCTATGAAGCAGGAACAAGATGGAAGAACAGACAGGCATGTTAGCAACAGAAATTACTGGCATTAGCTATGCGGAATCGACGAAACGATGCAACGCAAATCGCCGTACTCTGCTCAGACGTGACCGCAGATTTGACGCTCTTGCGGAAGAAGAGGTTGCAGGTCTTCTGGTACACCGCCTGCATCATCGATCCAAGAAGAGTTTTAGAGCAGGAGACATGCCAACATAAATCTTGTCAGTTCTGATGTAGCAAGAGCAGCTAATGCTGGATTTCAGAGCAGGACAAATGCCAAACATGAATCTATTATCAGTTTGATCCAGCAAGGATAGCTAATTTTGAACTTATTACCAGTAAATCTTGACCTAATTTGGTGCAGATATCGTGACATTTGCTGCTATTGGTGACCAAAGATCTAAAATAGTGAAAGCAGCAGGCTTTCTTGCAAAATACTGCGCCATGTCATCCAATAAATATGGGCCGCCCGATATCGGTTCCGGATGATGCAAGCCGTAGGATCCTTTGATTGGCGAAATTTCTTCTCCACCCTTCAGGAAACTTCTTTTCGATAAAAAATCCTTCCACGTCCCTGACCGTAGGTATGAAAAAAAAAGTTTGCTCCATTGACGCCTACGCTCCAGTGTAGAATCGCGATAGGCCGAGACACCGGCGACTAGTCCCTGCTGCCGCCGCCACCTCCCCACCTCCTAGTCGTGGCCCTCCGCCCTCAGCCCCCAAGGGCCCGACGCCACTACTTCCTCCTCCTCTTCCCCTCTACCAATGCCGCCTCTGTCTCCACTACCTCGTCCCCGCCCTCCACCCACGGATCGATCTAGCCACCGAATCCCGCTGCGGCAGGAGGCTGCCCTGCTCGCCGCGATGAAACGGGGCGCCAGCTTCTGCCGCATCTCCGAGGAGATGCACCGTATACTGCACCGCCTCGCCGGTAAGCTCTAGGGCATATAGCAAACTAGAGATGTTCTTGCTGATTGCCAAGAAGCTGCGTGAATTCCACCCAACAACGTTTCATTATAGCAGAGGCTGATGTACGCAACTTCGTTGATTCTTTGTCTCCATTAATGGCGAGAGCTGCCAAAGATCCTCTTCCGAAAATTAATTGCACAACACAATACTGCCTGAATCTAGGGGCGGATTGAGTAAGAACCACAAATCCAGTTTGTCAATAAAATTAGCATGTCCCTAATTTGTAAAATTATCAACTATAGACCACTTGACATAAACAGTGAACATATACCTCAACGCCATAGCTCATATTAAAAATCAGCATCTACTTTTTTCCTTCACCATGATACATGGATAGTCCATTAAAGGAATGTAAACTTGCTGGTTGAAACAAAACTTTTGTTCTTCAAGAGCAGAAAGGCATTAGTACTGCAAAGTAATAACTCCTCTATTCACCTCCCATTAGTGCAGAAACAAGAAAGCATAGCATATCTCCTCATTCAGCAAGAAAAGGGGCTAAGGGCATGTTCAATGGTAGAGGCGAGTATGGTCTCTTAAACAATACAAGATTATTTAGAGACCATGTCTTTACAATAGTTGAGGCGACAAAGGCTCTAATCATCAACTCAAAAAATATTCCTTTCGTCAATATTCTTTCCATTTTTATACCCTCATGCAACCATTGATTAAGAGTCGTTGTTAAGCCGTTGTTATGCATAACAACGATGTTTTGTCTCTCCTCTTTCTCTTTCTTCCATGTCAACAAGTATTCCTAATTAGCAACACGAAGAGACCGCTACTGACAGTCATTGTACATGCCCTAAGGAGCCTGAGGAGTTCAGTTTGGAGCTATTTAGGTAATGAGATTGCAGTGCTAGACAATGCATTGTCAGGGATTGATCAGAGAGTAGAACTTTGCAATAATATGGTAATATTATGATATATGACAGGACCAAATATAGGATTTTAATTGTAATTGATTCAGTAGCTTTTCAATCCATACATATATTCTGAAATCAGGCAAACACTAGCTACGATACCAAATCATTGTCTCTGCATTTTCTTCTACATTTCCTCACAGCTACCTTGCTTAAATTGTTTATATGTTTAAGCACACCTATTGGATGTCTCATGATACTCATAATATAACCAAGAAAAACTCAGAAAAAATATCATGCAATTTTGTCATTGCATTTGCAACAAAATTTGAAGTTGTTCAGATTAAAACGGTTAATTTTTAGCTAGGTTCATTCGGTTTCATATCAGCAGTAATCTTCAAACATCAGTCAAAATACTCTGATGGTACCATGGCTGCAATATGCTGATTAAAAGTGGTTGTTTCCTCTGTCACTAAATTTTATCTGATGATTAACATGACCTGCATGCCAACCTTCAGAATTTCTGAGCATAAATAAGCCGCCTTCCTAAATAGTTGGAATGTGTATAGTTAAATGCTTCATTCACAATATGGTTTTTAATCATTATATAAATGCTTTTTTTTTCTTGATGGGTGTCTTAAGGACAGTCCTAAGAAGTCAAGTATAATCTAATTCATCTCAGATTATATGCGACATATTAATGTTCTAAATCTGAACTACTTTCGGCTTTATCTCCTTCAAAAGGGAAGATGATGAGCTCTTTGCTATGCATATATAATATGAACTTGATATAGCACTGGCACAGGATGGTCTGAATCTACAAGTCATGATAAGGCGGTTTGAAGAACTTCCTAGCTAAAGGAATAAGTGTTACAGTATTATTTTTCCTATTATTATTTTCCTGAATTAGTAAAAGTTGTTTTGTAGTCATTATTATATTTACTTTAAAAGTAGCATATTGGTTACAAGCAGCACAAATATGTTTTTCCATGTGAACGGATAAATGGGATGTAGGATTGTTTTGAGTTTATGTTGAACATGGGATCGTACATTACAACATCAATTGTGTAATAAAATTTTTAACTATACTCCTAGGTAATGCATCAATGACGCTTAATGATCAAAATTCAAAACAAACCAACCTATTATAACATTTCCAGCATAAGAGTTTTCTTATATAGGGGGTTTAAAATGGGTATCCAAAGTCGCGCGTTGCGCGACTAGGTGGCTAGTTGATGTGAATTGTACAAGCACATAGTGAAGTGTACTTGGGAAGAGGAAGAAAGGGGAGGCTAACCCGGGAGGGAGGCAGGTTGTTGAGCTCGCCGATCGCCACCTCGTGCGCCCTAATCTTCACGGATCCAAACCAATTTCAATCCAACCAGAAAAAAAGTCTTAGCCTCACAAATCAAATCCCCAAGAACAAGAATCGATTGATTACACGCAGTGAGATCGCTGGTACGGTGATATATACTACCTCTTTCATGAGCTGCACCTTCTTGTCCACCTCCTTCGCCGCCGCCGCCGCCGCCGCCGGTGTCGCCATGGGTGTCACTCTGCTGCTCTCCCTCGAGAAACCCTCGATTTGCAACGAGCGAAGAGACAAAGACGACTCGATGAAGCCCACAGGATGCAACGCGGCCCAAAGCCCGGCTCTCGTGAAGCCCAACAAGGCCCAATGTTGAGAGACCCAGGTCCCGGCGCGGCGGCGCCTCCGACTCGCCGTCGCCGGTGTTGGGTCGCGACGGCGTTCTCTCCCGCCGCCGCCGCCGGTGACCTCGCGCCCCCACCCGATACTCCCCGGCAGCCGCTCGTGGACCAGATCGACAGTGTCGCCTGAGAAGCCAACCCTACGGCTACAGCCACTGAGCCACCCTGACATGAGGGCGAGCGCCGGGAGAACGGAGGAGAAAAAAAAAAGAGAAGAAAACCTCCGTTCCCGGCGGCGGAGGAGGTCAGCGTCAGCGGCGACGGCGTCGTTCCGATGGCCGACGGGCCTGCCACGGACCCACGGTGAGTGTTGGGGAAGACGATGGTGGCGCTCTGAACAGTGAATGCTTTGTCTTCGTTTACATTGGAGGCGATTGCGAAATTGCATGTTAATTTCCTGCCGCGCCGCCGTGTCCCCTCGCGTTGTGGAGGCTAGGATTAGGGGATGGGGAGAGAAACGGATGGCACTTGCGGGCTGCCGGGCTGAGGCATGAGGAGGAGAGGTGGAGGCCCTGGAGGGGAGTGTGCACGAGTGGGCCAGCGACTAATGGGCCAGGAAAGATGAAGAAGGCCTAGGAAGAGCAGTTTGATTGCTTATTGTGTTGTTGGGGGCTTTTTTTCTATTTTTTTTAATACTCCCTCCATCTACTTTTGATAGATATATTTTCAAATCTGAAAAAAATATTTTTGATAGGCATATTTCAATCCAACAACCTATCCTCTTAATGACTTTCTCGGATTTAATGCGTGACTCTCCATTCTTCCACACAAGATTGGCTACATGGGCATCGAGAAATATAAATATTAATGAATCGCTGGTTTACGAGGAATAACTAGTAGCATGTTTAAATAGATGATAAGTATAATTACTTATCCTTGGTCCGTGTGCTAAGATGAAATATGACTATCAAAAGTAGATGGAGGGAGTACATTAGAAAAAATGCTCGAGCGTTGCAACGGGTGGAGGCTATTTTAGTTTTATTATTGCTATACGGTTTAGTTAAGGTGATATTAACTATAAGAATTCGCTTGGATATATATTTTTTCCTAGAAAATCATGTGCTGCGGTTAGGAGCTCGATCATCTCAAGTTAGCATGTAAGTTAATTTTTTAAAGAGATTTCTTATGCATTGCTCCTGTATTTTCAAAAGCGAACGAATTTAAAACCTAACTCAAATACAAATCCATGTTTCCAAAAGCAAATGAACTTAAAACCGACTCATACACGGATGACGTAAGTACCAGCAAAAGTATCTTCAATCTTTATAATAGTTTTACCGTAACAATTCGCTTGGATATATATTTTTCTAGAAAATCATAAGTTGTAATTAAAAATCCGATTATCTTAAGTTAGCATGCAAGTTTTTTTAAATAGATTTCTTACATGACTCCTCCTGTATTTTCAAAAATGAACAAATTTAAAACCCAACTCAAATACAGATCTGTATTTTCAAAAGCGAGCAAACTTAAAAACGAACTCATACACGGATGACGTACCAAAGTACCAGCAAAAACAATTTCAATTTTTATAATAGTAGAGATAGAGATATATGAAATACAGAGTATATATACTTTTTTTTCAAAAATTTTGGGTATACATCTGAATGGGGCTGGCTAATGGGCGATCGATCGCTTGTGATCCCCATCCACCCCTATACACTCCTCTTCCCCCTTCCTCCTCTCTTTCTTCTCTTCCTACTACACCATACATTCAAAGAAAAATAAAAAAACAAAGTTGGAAAAAAATTATGTATAGAAATACTATATACAAAAAATATTTGAATTCAAATTTAAATTTGAAACGGGTATGTAAACATTTGACTTATAAAATTTGGGTCTATAAACTAATATTTGAATTCAAATTCAAATTTGAATCAGATATGTAAACTTTTGACTTATAAACTTTGGGTCTATAAACTTTAGGTGTATAAACTTTAGATGTATAGAAATACTATATAAAAAAAATATGAATTCAAATTTAAATTTGAAACAGGTATGTAAACTTTTGACTATAAACTTCGGTCTATAAACTAATATTTAAATTCAAATTCAAATTTGAATCGGAGATGTAAACTTTTGACTGGGTTTATAAACTTTAGGTGTATAAACTTAAGATGTTAAAAACTCATATATATAAAAAATATTTAAATTCAAATTCAAATTTTGAATCGGATATAATTTAAATTCAAATTTGAATCGGGTATATAAACTTTTGAGTCTATAAACTTTAGGTGTATAAACTTTAGATGTATAGAAAAATACTATATATAAAAAATATTTGAATTCAAATTCAAATTTAAATCGGATATATAAACTTTTGATTTATAAACTTTGGGTCTCTAAACTTTAGATGTGTAAACTTGAAGTGTATAAATTTACTAAAATAGAAAAGTAATACGGTGCGAAAAAAGAAAACCAGGTAGAGGGAGGGGGATCCGAATCTGATTGCTGAATACCCTTGAATCAATTGTGGGCCCGCCCCTGCGATGAAGCCCACAAGATGCAACGCGGCCCAAAGCCTGGCTCTCGTGAAGCCCAACAAGGCCCAATGTTGAGAGACCCGGGTCCCAGCGCGGCAGCACCTCCGACTCGCCGTCGCCGGTGTTGGGTGGGTCGCGACGGCGTTCTCTCCCGCCGCCGCCGCCGGTGACCTCGCGCCCCCACCCGATACTCCCCGGCAGCCGCTCGTGGACCAGATCGACAGTGTCGCCTGAGAAGCCAACCCTACGGCTGCAGCCACTGAGCCACCCTGACATGAGGGCGAGCGCCGGGAGAACGGAGGAGAAAAAAAAAAGAGAAGAAAACCTCCGTTCCCGGCGGCGGAGGAGGTCAGCGTCAGCGGCGACGGCGTCGTTCCGATGGCCGACGGGCCTGCCACGGACCCACGGTGAGTGTTGGGGAAGACGATGGTGGCGCTCTGAACAGTGAATGCTTTGTCTTCGTTTACATTGGAGGCGATTGTGAATTTGCATGTTAATTTCCACTATATTTTGCAGCTTAATTTCAACATATGTAACGCGTATTGATGCCATGAGCGGATGAATCCAAACCTCATCCACTATGAAATGGGGAATTAATGATTTGTACAAGTTCTTGTCTGCACAAACTGAAGTTTGTTGTTCCTTTTTTATCATCAGGATGTTAATTAGAAGAGAATCTGGTTCCTTTTGGAAACAAAAAGATTAAAGATGCATACTAGGTTAGTACTGATTATGCAGCTCAAGTGCCATGCCTATGTGCAAGTCCCAAGTCAGACTGTCAGACTCTGCTAAATGTTGATATTGGATAATGCAACTATGCTTAAAAAACTGCGATGATTTGGCTAAGGGACTATACTTTATTGGATAGTGTTAATATCATAGTGAAGCTAAAAGCAGCATGGGGACCAAGGGGTTGTTTAGTTTACTATTAATGGAAAACGGTTAAGACCTGGTTGATTCTGTACTCAGGTCTCAGGAAGGTCATGCAGAGTGCAGATCTGATCAGCCAGCCCTTCCAAACACCATGGCATCAATAGTTAGACACCAAGCTGTAAAGCAATACCTAGCATGTTTGAGAAGACAATGATCCATAGAAAATTATTCCTGTTATATTTGCTTGCTATGGAGAAAGAGGCTATCTGGTTGGATAGGGCTGGAAATCTCGACATTGTTGTTATAATTCAGTGTGTCAGACCCACTAGATTGGAACAGAAGTAATTGTAAGATTCAAACCAGATTCACCCACCCGCAAAAAGAAAACGAAAAATATCCATTTTAGTTTTTTCAAAATTCAAAGAGAGTGTAGGCAAGAACATTTTGAGGTGTATAACCGGTATTAACTGTTATGGATATACCTTTTTCTATGATTAGCTTTTCACAATTTATTTCTGAATATGTGCATATGCTAGTGTTTTCAGTTTTCGGTGATGGTTGGAGTTGTATGTTGACTCTGTAATTGCATAGAGAAAATGAAAGTCACAAGTTGAATTAATGATGTCAGGCTTTATTTCACCCATCAATTGTGGGTTTACCATGTGCTATCTGTTTCTTCTACCTTTTATGTAGAACCCATGAATTGTGCATTAGTTTTACTTAGACTAATACTAATTGTGGTCTCTCTTTTTTTTCCTGTTACCGTATAACATTAGTTTCTTCTATGAATATGGTTCATATTTTTTGCTAATTACGATATCACTTGATGCTTCATACCATATGGTGAAAAATCACAATTTCTTGTGCCTACTGAAACAAAAGACTGAAGTACTTATGTGTAGTAACCTGTAGAGAACTGAATTGGTATCTATTCTTATCCATTACATGTGCCAGTGTAGTACAAACTACAATCAGAAGATTTTCTACACAAATGTTCACTGAACAAAATGGAAGTCAATATTCACTAGTCCTCTGCTATGGTGGAGTACACATGAAATACCATAATCATTTTCTGGCCTAGGAATATCCATGCTATGTGTACGAGCTTGTATTTCAAATTGTTGGCACCACCTTTTACACTGAAGTTGTTCAGTTCTTTTCTACTTGCAAACATGGTAAAACTAATTAATTCTATTTCTTGCAATAAATTGCAGGTCTAGTGGAATGTATATTCAGCTCTTTTGAGGAGGCGGTGATTTAGTTAACTTGGGTCCTCTCAAAGGAAAAATAAAAGAAAGAACAAAGGTATCATATGAATTTGGAAACACGTCGAACCGACTGCACATCATATATATGTTTTTTTCAAACAACCGTTGCATACCTGCTTTTCTTTTCTCTTGCATTAATCTCAGAAGAATGTATCCATATCAATTGTTAATTATGCCTTATACAATATACTCTGGGTCAACTAAAATATGAATGCCATTAAAGATCTTTTGGTGGGGAACTAACCAAACCAAGAAAGCAGCGCCAGAAAACACAAAAAGGTATATTATTTCAAGAAAACAAAACATTATTATCTTTCTGTATGAGGCAACTATCTCAACTATCCAGCAAGAATAATTATATGTCACTCTTTTCTGCCTCTTTGCTTGGTTGAAGTTGCACATCATGGGAGTAGAAACGGAGGATGTGATTCCAACAAAAGAACAAAGATTTCTAAGTAAGAACTTACAGTTTTGCAGCTACCACAGAACAAAAGAGGACACGAAGTGATATTGGCTCGGCTCACCTCCAGCGCTGCATGCAGTTTGCTGTTGCTGAGATGAGCCAAGTCAATACCATGCCATGTCTTCCTGTTCTTTGCCTCCCTTCGTCTGAATGCTTCTTCAACTTCATTACTTGCTTCATCTTTTATAGAGCAGCTTTGAATAGTTTATGGCTACAACTACAAGGGTCATGTGTGGTGCAACTTGGGCTGAAGACTGGGGTCTGGGGATTCAGACTCAAGATCCTGACGATGATGGAATGGATGACAATCCCCTTTTATGCGATCGAAAGGTTCAGATGGTCAGTTCTTTTAGTCGCATTTTTCATTAGGCTTTTTATATTATTAACTTATTATTTGTACCAAATACTAAATTGTTCAAATTTCAAATGTTTGTCCCAAAAAACACCAGCTGGATTGTTGACTGTGTGGTTTGCATGCATCATTGGAATCAATCAAACATTAGCATCCATTAAAAAACAGAGTGAACTTTGAAAAATCCTCCATGGTCCAATTCTTGCTGGAAAGAAAGCAACAAGAATGCAGCACTAGTGTGTTGTGAAAACGAAGCGTCTGCTTTGTTTCCTTCCCTTTGACATGGTCAATACTGTAACTAAAAATTTCCAGGCCGGCTGTAACATTGTCCTCTTGTGAACATGACCTGGAGATAACGTAGAATAGCTCGAGCACAGCAAACCGACCAATGTTACCAATGCACAAGCACAATGCACTGTCTCATCAATTGATTTATTTTGGTCACTTTACATACTTTTTTCTGGGTGGCTGCTATGGGGGCTTGCCAAGCACAACTTTCACGCTACTGCCATCGGTCACTGAAACCTGTTTTGGAATAATGTTTTTGTAATCACGATAATAAGTTTTGGATATTATAAAACTTTAAAGCACGTTTTGAGACAGACACATGATTTTTATGCAGCAAAACATAAACATTTAAATAGGCATCAGTGTTTAAAGCTTTAAAATTTTGATTAGGACATATTCAAAGCTGAAACATGTTTTCATTACTGGAGCGAGTACACATCAGCTTGGCAAAAAGACAGTGTTATACATATGCGTCAGATGACATATGTATGCATGCATTTGTTCTACTTGTCATTTGTACGTTTGAACTTAGATTTTCTATCATACAGAAAAGATTTTTAAAAAAACATAGCTTTAGTTATCTTTAGTTGCTTCAGTCTGTAAAAGAATGTGCCGGTGATATGGTAGTTCTCTCTCTACCACTTCAAAATTTGAGTTGTGGTTTTTTTATTAGGAGGGTTATGCTTGTATATGTTACATAGGATCTTGTGTTGAGGATTGGACCTCTGGGTCATGTATGTCTTGCATAAAGATTCTTCATGTATTTCTTATTCATCATCTGCAAACTATATTTCGAATCGAAAATTAGAATGAATCAACATTGCATGTTGATACTCTGAATTCAGAGCTTTGTGAACCGTGTACATTTATTTAAAAATAACAGGGTAACTTCACTGTAATTAATAGAACATTAATTAATCATCATTGCAAAGTGATCTATGGAAAATTCCATTGAATTTAAGAATAATAGGTGTTGTGGATATCAGTTATATACTAGTAAGTAGTTAGAAATAGGATGATTAATGAGCAATATTTAGTAAACTAGGAATTTTTTACTTTATTTCCACAATTTCTCCAATCCATTGCTCTCTTTGTTTTTTGGCTAATTACAAGTATATGCACATATGTGTGTGTATCATCACGTACACACGCTTAAACAGATGGATGCGTAGGGATAAATCCATGAACCATTAAAATTTGTCATTGAATTGCACTCATGTATGCATAATTTTAGGCACCAGGATTTGAACTTTGCTCAAATGATTTTGAAATTGGTGAGGGTAAAATATTGTCAAGAGAATATACAAGCAATAGCTAGGTATCAGTCCTACGTACATTGCATACATCACCCCTGTTGACACTTCTGAGAATCAAAATAGTTTAGACCTACCTCCAGATCACCACTGTGAACTTGCTATGCCATACCAGCGAATGTGAACCTCAAATTGAGGTATATAATTATGAACGTATATACGGTTTCCCCACAGCTAGCTGGCCAAAGTAATATCATACATAGACATGACACTGCTATTTCAAGTTAGCGTGTAACTAACCATGCGTTGCATAAAGAATTGCTACCTAATGCAGAAGGATTTTTTTTTTGAAGTAAAATTCAGAAGGATATTGCGTGGGGGATTGGATCGCTGACTCATGTGCTTTGTACAGAGATTGTTCTTGCATTGCTTGCAAACTACTACCTATGTTTGGAAATCCCATAATTGGACTTGAATTGACACTGCATGGCATTCTCTTAATTTAGAACTCTTAGTGTACCATGTACAGTTAAATATTTGAAAATTGCTTCATCACACTAGTACTTGGCTAGTAATTAATAGAAAATATCATCTAATCATCAATGTGGAAGAAGGATTTTAGAACGGCTATCTTTGGTGTGGGTATCGTTGATAGCAGTAGGAAGATTATGAGCAAAATGTCACACACTCACACTAGCAAAATGACTCTATACGAGTCATTAGCTTCCCCTCCCCTGTCGCTGCCACCATCAGGGTTCTGGTGGTATCACGGCTCGGATTGAAATCCTCTAACTTACTTCCCTCTAGCTTGTGTGGCTCACATGTCAGTGACTCAAAGTCAGAGGGAAGTAAGTCAGAGGATCCTCTTCCGTCGGGGCTCTCTTTCTGCTGCCCGCCACCAGGTCCGACTTCTGAGCTTGGCATTCGCCTTTATTTTCTACAATGTTTCCAACCCATTTTTATGTTTATCCATTTACAATATAAGCACACCTATGCGCACTCACCATCACACATAATGGATGGATGTCATGGATAAATTCATCCACCAAAAAGATTAACATCGAAGCGCACCTGATTGAATTTGAGCTTTGATCCAACGATTTCGAAACTAGTGGGGTAAAATTTTGTTGATATATATAACTATACAACGACGAAGTGTCATCAAGTTGAATTAATCCTAATAAGTGCCGACATCACACACACCTATTGTAACAGATAGCATCAAAATAGTTTAGACCTACCTCTAGATCACCACTGTGAACTTGATGAGCCATGCCAGCGAATGTGGACCATTAATGGATCAAATTGAGGTATACAATTGTATTTGTGCTGTATTATTTACATGTATATACAGTTGCCACACAGCTGGCCATCTCAATACATAACATACCCATGACTGCTAATTCAAGTTCGTGTGTAACTAACCAAGTATGGCATCAAGAATTAGACTAACTAATGCAGAAGGATATCATTGTATAACATTTCAAAAGCTATCATACAGGTAGCATATTTCACTGGATTGGTGTCCCAAGTGATTACCACGTGCTTGTGGGCGCAGCAGTCAATTGATTTTGTGAACTCGGTACAGTTCACATGCATACCTAAATTAGAGTAAGTTCTAGGACGTTTAAACAAATTTTTCGATAGGAATCTTTCTGCTGCCACTCTATTACCTACGTACAAGTCAAAGCATGCAGTATTCTTGAGATAATCTTTTGGACAAGTAGATCACTTAGTTTTTGGAGTAAATTGCATATATGACCTAGCTCTTCGATTTCCTAAACTTCCAAAAGCTAACCTTTTCCGGAATCAGGAGCCTATAGCCAATTAACCTTTTTCAGATTAAAGTTGTATAAGGGAGTAGAGGCTGTGTTATGACAATACATGGTATTCTAGTAAGAAAATGTGAACTTTGTTCGTCTCTTTTATATTACTTCCCTGCCCCAAAATGTAAGTATTTGTGACCTCGATATTGCCTTTGAGATGCTACTTTGACTAACAATATCTATAAAAATAAGATGTTTTAATAAAGAGAAAGTTGCATATTACGATAGATTGTTTAATGATAAAACTAGTAAAGTCAATTTTACATGATTAATCTTTTTTTATATTATTAATAGTTAAAGTTAAAAATATTTGACTGAACACTATTCTAAAAATGCTTATATTTTGGGACGGAGGGAGTAACTATTAAGTAGCATTTCGTTGCTCTTTTTCACAGTATTAAGATTTAAGACTGAGGCTAATCTGTGTTCTTCGATGTCTTGGTACTTATTTAGTGCAGTAAGAGCAGGTACAATAGCAGGCTATAAGCCAGCTGCAAATATAATTTAAGTAGATAAATGAGGAGAGAGAAGGGCAGCGGGCTACAGATTTGTAGCCAGCTGCAGCACGGACTCCAAGACGCAATGTGTGTATGACAGGTGGGACCAGGTATTAATAGTGTAGTATGTAACTATTGTATAAATGAGCTATTAGATTGACTATAAATGAATTGGAGCTAGTAGTTGGCTATACTATTGAACTTGCTCTAAATACAGCCTACAAGTGGTGTGTGGTGTGCATGCATGCATATTTCTTTTAATTAATTGGCCTAATTAAAAGCTTCGGCTCGAACCCTAGCAAGCTCAGTAGCAATGTACTGATCCAGTGATCCTGCAATTAATAATTAAGCTGCTCAACTCTTCTCCAGTGGTTTCATCAACATTCAGGATGGAGAAGGACTCTAAATCTTCATAAGCAATTTTGTGTCTATTAAGTCTATATTTAAGAAAAATGTTTATTTTGTATCCCAAAGCTTCCATTCATGCTTAAAGTTAATCCCTAAATCAAAACCGAACACTGTTCATCCTTGAAGTTTTCATATCGTTCACATTTCATTCTTGAGAAAATTTCATGTGTATCTCCGAAAATTTGCCCAATCTTTTCAATGCTTATGAGTTTTGCTCATTCTCTTGCATGCCTTCAAATTTCAGTATACATCACTTCCATACCTTGAAATAGTATGTAAGGGATCCATAATAAAATTTGGATGTATATGAGGGAATGAGCATAACTCGGGGTATAGAAGGGACTAAAACAAACTTTCAGGAAAATATAGGAAATTTTCTCTTCATTATTTGGCCATATTCAAAGTAGTTTTCACTTTTCAGTGACATGTGACATTGTGATTTAAGGCTAACATATATGGTAAATTTTGAAATTTTGTAAATGAAATAAAAATTCTTTAAAATATCGTTTATTATGTATGGTATGTACAACCTAAATTACCTTTTTGTGAGCTCTATAAAAAATAATTAGTCCGCATAAAATAGTTTTATAACATGTTTAAAATAAGTTTTTGTGCTTGGAATAACCTTTATTTTGAATGGGTCTAATTTATCTAGGTTTAATATATAAAAAGTCCAATTGAAATTTTGTATATTTTATTGAATTAATTATGTATTCCCAAATTGTAAATGCAATTTCAGCCATGGGTTATTTATTTGAAATTTTAAAAATTAGTAACTGAATAAAAAAATCTGCAAAAATTTCTAGTTATAAATTGGAAAAAAAATAGAACTTACATAAATTTGGTCCAATGTGAAATTAATTTTAGTTGCATCTTACGATTTGATTTTATTCGGATTTAAGAACTGTTTTTTTCAGGTTAGTAGTACTACGTTCTAAGCATGTGTTCTTTTCCTCGAGTTTTTAGCCATATTGTCCAAGTTGATTACTTGTAAATTAATATCCCCTCTCGCTGACAACATTGATATCTTACTGTAATAGCAAACTTATTTAGGCCTTTTATTTGTGTAGAAACAATGCCTTTCTTTTTTACTTTTTGCCGAATAGTTTATCGAGGTCACTATCTCCTCTTATTGGATTCGTAGTAATGCGTGACGATGATACGTCAAGGAGTATTCCTGAAAACAGAAATATCTACAACCAATATCGTGATATAACAACATATGTTTGGAAAACATCGTAATAAGTTGAATTTTACATCGTTTGCGAAAGGTTTTGTGTATGAATATTTCTCAGACATAAGCTGTTGCTAGCTTTTGTGAGCTGGATATTCTCCCTAGCCCCTAGTTTGATGTCGGGGAAAGTGTTCCCGATAACAAAGCTCTAGAATAAGACATCCTAGTTGAAACTTTGGTTTACCTAGACCCCAGTCGTGAAGTTGTAAAACTCAATTTCCATTTACACAACTTGGTTAATACGCCTCAATTGAACACTCTGACATGACCGATTCTGACATGGTCGTATGGCTCTAAAGCATCTGACATCGCCTTATCAGCTCTGGGCGTCCCTAGCCGAGATCCCCGTAGGCACCTCGGAGGCTATGTCAGAACGGCATAAAGGGTCGTTAGGTGTTATCGTGATGGGGGATATATGGGCAAAACACAGGATTTGAGAACGCCAGAAATCCGCCGAGTAGTGGTATATATATATGTATTGAACTGTAAGAGAACTTACAGATGTGGATACATTGGAGCTATACATAAAAGTTACGTAACAGATCAATGTTCCAGGAATTAGATAATTTGCGTCCTTCACCATCTGCAATTTTGAAAGCGTCTGGCCGCAATACTCGAACCACTGTGTATGGTCCCTCCCATTTGGGGGAAAGCTTGTTCTTCCCTGCCTGGGATTGAACTCGTCGTAGGACATAATCACCGACGGCAAGTGTGAGGGCTCGAACACGTTTCTCTTGATATCGGCGTAGGGACTAGGGACTGCTGGTATGCAGCTGCTTGGATTGCAACTCGTTCTCGATGTTCTTCGAGAAGATTCACATCGTCATTGTGCCTTTCCTCTTGTTCCTCATTTGAGTAATTTTGGACTCATGTGCTCTGATGTCTTAACTCCGAAGGGAGTACTGCCTCAGAGCCGTACACGAGAAAGAACGGTGTTTCTTTGTTGGACAAAGTCGGAGCGGTGTGGATGGCCCATAAGACAGATGTGAGCTCTTCGACCCATTGTGTATCATAAGACATAAGCCTATCGTAGACGCGGGTTTTGATCCCTTGGAGCACGAGATCGTTGGCTCGTTCGACTTGTCTGTTACTTTGAGGGTGGGAAACTAAAGCATAGCAAATCTTGATCCCTAGTTCTATCGAGTAGTCTTGAAAATCTGCGCTGATGAACTGAGGACCACTGGCTGTGATGATACGATGAGGTAATCCGTATCTACCGAATACCCCCTTCATGAATCTGATAGCGTTCTCGGCTTTGATCTCTTATGTGGGCTCTGCCTCGATCCACTTTGTGAATTTGTCAATGGCGACAAACAAGAATCGTTTGTTGCCTCGTCCTTTTGGAATTGGTCTGATTATGTCGAGCCCCCAGCACGAGAACGGCCATGTGAGGGGTATGGTTTGGAGCACTTGTGCTGGCATCTTCGTGTGTTTGCAGTATAGTTGACAAGCTTCACATCGTCGCACCATGCCGCAAGCATCTTTGAGGGCGGTTGGCCGAAAAAAACCTTATCGAAAGGCTTTTCCGACAAGGGTTCGCCCACCGGCGTGTGATCCACAGATGCCTTCGTGGATGTCCATCGTCGGTCGAGACGCATTTGAGCAACACACCGTTCAGGGCCTTTTTATATAGATTATTGTCAGTTAGACAATAAATTTTTGTCTGACGGGATAGTTTTTCTGCCTGAGTGTCATCTTCCGGTAGCTTATCGGCGCCAAAGAAGTCGATGAGCGGAGTCCGCCAGTCTTCTGGTTTCTCGATGGTGGCGACAATGTTATCAATTGTTGACGACTACTAATGTCACATTTTATGCCGTCAACGCCTGCATAAGCATAAAATAATAAAACATCCAACCTAGTAGTAGGAGTTATTTGTAACCATTTCCACAAGTGTTGGTGAAATATTTGTATGCAGGAATAATATACCAAAAATGGGAGAATTCATCCTAAATGGAGCTTACCTCACTTCCAAGCAAGTCCAATGGATAAGAGGGCCCACCCGATAGGCGTAACCGCCATAGAAACTATCATCGCATCCACAACCACCATGGGGATCCACCTGTCAGAGACTGACCAAGGCTGAAATCGGTTGGCGACCAGCCTGGTTTGGCCGAACCAGTGTTGTGCCACCTGGCCCCCATCTTCCACGTGGAGGGCCAGGATCACTTGCTGATGGCGGTTCCAGAGGGCATGGTGGTAAATTCCCATCAGAGTTGCCACCATTTGAAGCCTATTTAAGGAGCTCTCATCCCATACTTAGAACACATACTTGAAGCTTGAGCTGAATTACAAGAGGCTCTATTGTACACTATATCTCAGTTTATCTTAGTAAGATTAGGGAGAGAGTAGAGTAGAAGTCGTCGGAGGAGTCCCGGAGTTGTCGGTAACTTCTTCTTCTTCTTTTACTTTATTGAATACTATGATCATTAATAGAAATATCATTATCAGTATCAAGTTTATCTTAGTAAGATTTATATCTCAGTTAGTTCCTAAGTAGAATACTGGATTACTGTTCACTATAAACAACCAACTTATAGTGATTGCTTGGGTGCTTAATTAACACTTAAGTAGTTATTAATTGCTTAGACGAGGTGTTTAGGTAGATTAATTTCCAGTAGTTGCTTCACATCCTACAGATAGTTCGAGGCAAGTATAGAGGTGGTGACAGCCCTCGAGATCACGTAGTCCTCCCTGTGTGGGTGTGTAGTAGAGCGTTTCATCTGGGAGCAGCGAGCTGGCCAGTGCCCGAAGTATCTCATTAGGATTAAAGTTAAGCTTCCTGTAGACATTGTTTCTTGCTAGATAAAACCTCTCTACCCATAGCCGACCTTAGATTTGTGTCCTTGGATAAGCTAGAGGAGGAGTTGACACACACGTTCCCTGTGGATTCGATACCTTGGACTTATACTCCCGAGTGAAGTGCTGCAACGGTATTCCGTGCGCTTGCAGATTTATCTGTGACCGTAAGAAATACCAACATTAGTCATCACAGCTTCGGAGACATTGGCCGATGTCGGAGTTTCCTCTTCATGGGATTCCTTTACCAATGGTTTTGTCAGCACGTCGAGGAATACTCCTGGTTCGAGGGGTTCAATTCATCATGCACGCCTAGCTAAATTGTCGGGTTTGACGTTATCCTTATGATACACATGTCGCACTTTGATGCCATCGGACTTCAGCGAGATACTTGGTCAACTTGGGATTAGAGCATTTGTAATGTTTACGCACTTGATTAGCGACTAGCTCAGAATCTCCTTTGACTATTAGCCGCTTCACGCCAAGTGCTGCTGCTGCTCGAATTCCTGCGAGGAGGCCCTCGTACTCGGCTGTGTTGTTCGTGGCCCTAAAGTCGAGGTGTATTGCGTGCTTGAACTTATCCCCTGTAGGAGATGTGAGAATGAAGCCTGCTCCTGCCCCCTGGCTATTGAGTGCGCCATCGAATGCCATGGTCCAAGTCTCGTTATCCGTCTGGCTGACTGGTCTGTTTTTGGGGATGGTCTAGTCAGTTACGAAGTCAGCAACAACTTATGATTTGATGGTTGTTCTCAGTATGAAGTGGACATCGAACTGGCATAGTTCTATGACCCACTTCGCAATTCTACCGATGATATCTTTATTCCTGACGACTTCTCCCAGGGGAAAGGATGAGACGACCGTCACTTTGAGGGCCTGGAAGTAGTGACGTAGCTTCCGCGATGTCATGACCACGACATAGAGAAGTTTCTGGATTTGTGGATAACGTGTCTTGGTGTCGTGGAGGGCCTCACTGACATAGTACACCAGGTGTTGCACTTTCTCCCTTCCGACGATGATGACCGTGCTTACTGAATAGGGTGTTGCAGCAATGTATAAGGGAAGGTCTTCGTTTGGTCGGGGAGCGACCAGTACCGGGGGATTGACAAGTAGTGCTTGAGCACGATGAACTCATCTTTGGTTTCTTGTGTCCACTCGAACCTATCCTGTTTTTTGAGCAGGGTAAAGAAAGGTTGGCCCCGCTCTCCCATCCTCGCGACGAAGCGACTCAGTGCTGCCATGCACCCAGTTAATTTCTAGACTTCTTTAAGTCTTGTAGGTGACTTCATATTTTTGATGGGCTTGATCTTCTCAGGGTTGGCTTCAATGCCCCTTCCAGAGAAGAGGAAACCGAGTAGTTTTCCCGATGATACTCCAAAAGTACATTTCTCCGGGTTCAACTTCAGTCGATCTCATCGTAGGTTGTCGAAAGTTTCCCGCAGGTCGTCTATGAGTGTGCCCCCTTGCTTTTGTTTTGACGACGATATCATCTATGTAAGCTTCGACATTGCACCCTATTTGATCACCGAGGACTCCTTGGATCTCACGCTGGTACGTATTGCCTGCACTTATGAGCCCGAAGGGCATTTTGGTGTAGCAAAAACTCAAAAAGGTGTTATGAATGTCGTCTTCTCCTCGTCCTTTTTGGCCATGTTGATCTGGTGGTGTTTGATGGTATTTTGTAATTTTACACTGAGCAAGGAAGATTACTACTTGGCTAAGAAGCTAGTTTGTTGATTTTGCATGAGATGCATGGGCCATGCAAAAATGTGCACGTACTAGTGTATTTGTATCCATCTGGCTAACCATATATATGGCTCATATGCATCGATCAGTCCATGTATATGCATGTGTGCCTAATATATACGCGCATGCATGGACCAGCAAACGAAGAGACTCTCGAGTGACATGTGTGCAGTTCATACGCGAGTGCTCGTGGCCGTATTGTATGCATTCACTGTACATGTATACGTATATATGCACACCGGATGATTTTCTATTGGTTAAGAAGTAACAGCTAGCTACACGGTTAAAATGTGAGCTGCATATGGGCCGGCGGCCCGTAGCCGCATTTCATGCTCATCGTATCTACGCGGTTGTATTAGAGTATACGCGTACGCGGGATTTCTCAACTGATAAACCCAGCCAACAAACTCCATCTTATCAGGTGATTCGGATGAGGGTGATCCGCAGCAACGTCGCCCGGAGGCTTCGGAGCGAACCAACGCGTGGACGTGGCGGCGCCGGAGTATGCGCGCCCGCCCGTTAGGTCTTTCCCTGCGCCTATAAAAGAGAGCCTCCTCTCCATTCAAAGGGGCAGAACGAGGATGGGAGAGAAATCCATCTACTCATAGGGAACACAACACAAATGTAGAACCACGACGATACGAGAGAATTGAAGCCGGTGGCTGCCGGCCGGCGCATCCGACGCTCGGCGAGAGTACAGGCGGCCACCCAAGAGACGGCGCCAGGCGATCGACATTCGTCCGACTCCCTTCAAAATTCATTCACCTCGTTTCTCTACTTCGATCTACAACAGCAACTTCGCCGGAGCAGGGGCGCGCATGCCGCCGGCAGCGCTCGGCATCGGTGTCCGGACGTCGAAGGAGAGCGCAACCTGAACCTGACCATCAGCAAGCATGAAACTAGATCAATGGCTGCCCAAGGTAAAAGCTAACCAATATCATTTCTTTCTTGTTTCATCTACAGCACGAACACATGCATGCATGGAGAGCCATCAACACACAGAAGAATATTGCTCGCACGGCCTCTCCTCACCAGCGTGCACCGGTGTCTGGCCGACGGGGTGACGCACATGCTGGAGGAGAACGGAGGCAGCTGTCCAAACAGAGATGGCGCCAGATGATACACGCACAGACATCCACGAAGAAACCGGAGGCCGTCGTATCGGCGGCTCTGCGTGCGGACGGTGGTGGCTATCGATCTACACCAACAAACATCGGGCTACGGATCGGATCGGTGACCGCCGGCGTCGCTTGCAGACGACGTGGGCTATCGATCTACATAATCAAACATCGCCGGCTACAGATCGGATCGGCGAGTCGACCGGCGGCATCACGTACGCACACGTCGCAACGATGCAAGCAAAACAACGACAAGGATCAAGTTGATGCATCTATCATCGCAAGACGTACACTTCGCCAAGCTCGTTCTCTGTCCATGTTTCGCCAATCCAAGGAGTCGCCGAGACGGTCTCCACGTCACGCTCATCTCATCCGAGCCGCTGGGTACACCTCCGAGCCGCCCGTATCCGTACAAACCGACCACTTCACCGGGCGAGGGAGGTCTCATCATGCCGCCTAGACGCTGTCCCTGCCGACGATGGCGCTACTCTCTTCCTTGCGTTCTCTCTAGCGTCGCTACTACCGGAACGCCGACGGCCGCACTCGAAGAAAGTTCGTGTTCATCCCGATCGAGTGGAGTCGTTGTCAACTAGAAGGCCATATATGGACAAGGATTTTCTACACCTAGGCCGCCGATGACGCCGCCCCACCGGGCACCATATCGGTCACATTGTCCAGATACGCCGCGCATCCTCATCTTGCTGCTGACAATCCACTCACCCTCGCCGGCGTTGCCACCTTCATCATGCTCGTCGTCAAGTCCTGCATGAGGCCTTCTCTTCATCATGCCGGAGTCGTCTTGCCGTCCGGCTGTGAAACTTCCTCACGCACACCAAGTGAGATGGCTCCGTCCCGATGGAGGCAGAGCCGCTATCAACTGGGAAACCATGCCGTCCACCTCGTCGGCGACGCTCTAACGCTCGCCATCCCTGCTCAAGCTACCGGTGATGCCGTTCTACCGATGCCGCCACGTCGTCGAGATGTGCCGACGCCCCCATCTCGCCAACTGCGGCTTCTCTCCTGTAATGCGCGTCGTACCCTCGCCGGCGATCGTCGGAGCTGCCACGAGTGTCGCCCGAGCTGTTTCTGATCCAGGAGATGGTGGCAGTCGCCAGGATGCTGCTCGAGGAGCCATGACATGCCACCCTGCTGGGACGCACTGAGCAGCGCGGGACACCGTCGAGGTGCCCGCGCCGTCGTCAAGTCCAGCTGTGATTCTTTCACTTCATCACGCCGGAGTTGTCATGTCGGCCGATCTGTTGGCGCTGATCGCAAGCCTCCGTCAAGATCGATGCCACTTGTCCTTAGGACTGATGCCATCTGTTCGAGCTGCCGGTGATGATTCTACTCGTTGCGATCTCGCCGAGATGTTAAACGTCGTCGCCTTTGCCGACCACTGCCCCGCAACACCGTCAATATCTACCCACCCTCCCCGCCGTTGCAATCTTGTGCCCACACGCCCGTCGTCAAGTCCGGCTGTGCTTCCTTCTCTCATCAGGCGAGGTCGTCGTGCTGTCTGTCCACGACGCCTTCTCTTTGTCACGTCGGAGCGTGACAGTTCAGTTGGGCCGTTCGTGATGCCGTCAGGCCATCCCTTCGTCACGTCGGAGCGCCACTGCTTGGTGCCGCCCGTGCATTGTCGTCAAGCCGAGGTCGTTTCGTCCATCCACGATGTCTTTCTCTCCGCCGCGCCAAGGCTATGAGATGCCATCCGGCCGCGATGCCCTTCACCTCGTCAAGTCAGGAGTCATCGTGCTGTCCATCCGTTGATGTTTCACTTCATCACGCCAAGATGAGATGCCACCCGTCCATGATGCTCTCCCTCTTCGTGTAGATTAATGCTGTCGCTCATCCGCGTATTGGAGCGTCGCTCGTCTATGTCAACATGAAGAAAGAATGGTGTCGTCTGTGATGCCAGGGAACCATTCATGCTGAATCTACACCAACAAATGCCCTCAACGGTTCCGCTGACGAGGCATTTTTACTTCTTCCAAGGTCGCCGTCGTTACCGGCGCCCTCATAGAGCCCCTTTTACGGCTCTTATCATATCAACTGGATCAATAGTAGACCCATCATCTGAGGAGGTGCTAAGCCATGTTTATCCGGCTGTTGTCTGCACCGACTTCTTCATCAACATTTTCATTACAAGTCCCTGCCGTATAAGGGGCATGACGGGTCAGGAGGTGCCCAGCCATGTTTATTCCGGCTGCCATCTACACCAACCGTCTTTGTTCAACTCTTCGTCACTTTGATCTCACCTAGCCAGGAGGTGCCCAACCATGATATTTCGGCTGTCGCGTACACCAACTGATGTCATCAACTCTTCTTCCCTTTAATACTATCCCGATGTCGCTGCTGTGACTTCTCTACCGTCCAAGCTACGCGAGTTCCATGCATGCTGAAGATCAATCTATCTACACCACCACGTCGCTCCAAGACTGATGAGGCGGAGAGCGACGAGGGCGGGCGAAGCCGACGCTAAGGCTACGTCACCAACACCGGCGCACGGACCGACGAGGCCGTGGATCACTGCCGGCGCCCACATTTACATCACCATCACAACCATGCATGGAGAATGCGAAGCGAAGACGATGAGACGACCACTAGTAGCTTAATCGGAGGTTCTCTGCAGGCCTAGACCTGCAGAGGTAATTAACCGGGAGCTTCTCGAGGCCCCGGGAACCAGGAGACCACATTGCTCAAATCAGATCTGTCCAACGACAGGCAATGGCGCGCGCATTTTATATTATACATGGAAACTGTATCTCGTTAATTCAATTAATAAAGATCATGTGTTTCTATGTCTCTTTTGTTTGTTTTATTTTGTGTACTTAGGTACACTGGCACGCCCGCACTTATTTTCTCTCTAAACATAGAGGGATATATATTATTTTCATATTTTTCTGTCCTAAACAGGTGGTAGCCCGAATAGGCGTCTAGAAAGCTAAGGAGTTCGCATCCAGTTGTAGAGTCCACCAACTAGTCTATTCAAGGCAGAGGGAAGTGATCTTTTGGGCACGCTTTATTGAGGTTAGTGAAGTCTACGCACATTCTCCACTTTCCACTGGCCTTGCGGACCATAACAGGGTTCACCTGCCATTTTGGGTGGGGGACCTCTCGGATGAAGCCTGCTTTGAGTAGCTTATCGAGTTCTTCTTGTATCGCCTACTTCCGGCGTGGTGCGAATCTGCACAGCTTCTGTTTGACCAGTTTTACATCCAGTCGCACCATGAATTTGTGCTCTATCACATCCTTGGGGACCCCTAGCTTGTCGGACGTTTGCCAGGCGAAGATGTCCGTGTTATCGTGAAGGAAGGTGATGAGCTCGAGTTCCTTTTTGGGATCCAATGACCCCCCAATTCTGACTATTTTGTCGGGGTTCGTACTAGCCAACGAAACTATTTTGGTCGCTCCATCAGGTCATGGGGCTTTGTTGGGCTTGCTCACTTTGTTGGGTAGCTCAACTGTGGCGGCTATGGTGGGAGTGTGCTCGACCATTTCGAGGCTCCGCTTGTCACATTGCACCGCGAGCTTCGCGTTCCCCTGAACAGTGATTATCCCCTTTGGTCCTGGCATCTTGAGTAATTGGTACGCATAGTGGGAAGCTGCCATAAACTTCGCGAGTGCAGTTCTTCCTAAGATAGCGTTATATGTCGTATTGAATTTGGCGACATCGAAGGTGATTTGTTCCGTTCAAAAGTCGGCCTGGCCGAAGGTGACGGCCAGCATGATTTTGCCTAGTGGTTTTGACGAAGATTCTGGGGTAATCCCATGGAAGGGTTGATCCGACGGTGTCAACTCGCTTCGTGGGATTCCCATTGCATCCAGGGTGTTGGCGAAGAGGAGGTTGATCAAACTGCCGCCGTCGACAAGTACGCGGGAAACTGTAATATTCTGAATAGTGGGCTCGACCACTATCTGGTATCTCCCTGGCGTTGTGGAGGTTGTCGAATGGTCAGCTTCCGAGAACTAAATCTTGTGTCGTGACCACTTCATCCTGGTTGTTCCTCCCTGCGTGACCGAACAGACTTCGCATTCTGCCTTCTTGTACTCTCTCTTTGAGGAATTCGATGTAGAACCGCCAAAGATGCGTTATTGGGAGAGTGGATGTTGATTCCTGCTTCGTCGGTATGCGTCTCTTCCTCCTCCACCGCTCGTTTCCGTGCCAACGCCCTTCTAAAGATGTGGCACTCTTCCAGTGTATAGGATATGGTTTTATGTATCGGGCACCATTGTCATTGAGGACTGTCGCTATGGGGATCCAAAATACAAGGCGGATCGCTGTCGGTTATCACCTTGCGTTTCCCCCCTTACGATCTTTTTCCTCATGTAGTTCAGTTTTGGCATCCTCAAGTGCACTTTGAGCTAGCTATGGGTCTTGCTTCTCCGTTGGGTGTCGGAGTTTCCTTCGAGGGATCCTTTTGGCATCGGATCCGAATTGTGAGATCGGAAATTGGCTGCTTGAGTATTGTTATTTCTTATCGTCATCCCTGGAAATATTATTCCTAGCAACGGCGGATCAAAATATCAACGGTAATCTATGGTTTACAGAAATATACCCGCAAGCTCACGGATATACCATTGGTTTACAGAAATACACCCGCAAGCGCACGGATATACCATTGTAGCATTTCACCCGGAAGTATTCCAAGGTATCGTATTTAATCCCAAGGGAAGATTTATAAGCATGAAACTATACCGATAAATTATATGTACCTGTATACGTTACAGTCTATGCAAGGGGAAGTTTATAGCAAGGGTAGGTTGACACATAGCTAAGGACTAGCTAACTCATATAATTCCTAAATTAACCTAAGTGTATGTAGATTAGTCAAGTTTCTTTCCTATACTTCTAGTATACAAGACTTTAGTCTATTCTAATTAGTATACACTATGTAGCATAACCACTTTAACAATACAGCATAACTAGGCCTAAGCATAGCTATGCCCTCCTGATGCATCGCAAGACTACCCCAGGTTACCGAGTTCCTTACGACAACCTGTTGTAGCCATCCAACCGAAGCGGTATACGGAGGTGTATCCAACCCTACCCTAGGAATTTCTATGTAGGAATATATACTACGGAGGGACTCCCGTACTGAGCCGTCACCATCAGCGATCTGCAAATCACTCAGAGTATATACGCCCAAATAATGATAAGTGGCAACCTAAGCCCCATGCTTAAATTACTACTTATTACTCTACAGTCTTGTAACTAAAGTAGAGCAACTAAGTCTCGAAGCAATAGCTCTTGGCCTAGCCTAAGCAGACCAATGACCCGGTAGTTAGACATTATACTAGCATCAATGCAAATCCCAGAAGATTTAGCTACACATATTATACTAATCATGTATAAACTAAGTAAGGCACTCATATTCTATGATTGGAATAGAACACCAAACTTGTATAAAGAAGAATAATATATTAATAACTGGAAGTCTTACAAAGAAGAAAGGAAAAGCTATAGAACTTTACCGAACTTCCCAAATCCTCCTCTGGACTTGGAATTATACTAACTCTACTCCACTAGCACTATACTAATACTAACTTTTATAGACTAGCTAAGAGCTTTGCTTGAGTGTGTGTTGGAGAAGTGAGTGAGGTCCTCCTTATATAGGGCTTGATGGCGGCAACTTCTGAAGGAAAATGACCATCATGCCCTCTGGAACCGACATCAGGAGGTGATCTGAAACGTCCACGTGGAAGGTCGGTGGGAATGGCGGCAGGAGTGGTTTGCCAGCCTGGCCTCCCACCAACTTCGGCTTTGGCTGGGTCTCTAACAGGTGGGCCCTCATGATGGTTTGAGGTGCGATGACAGGTTTCTTGGCGGTTACACCTGCCAGGTGGCTCTCTCATCGTCAAGCTTGCTTAAGAGTGAGATTTCCTCCATATTATCTTCTCCATTTTGATTTATTATCCCTACAAGCAAATATTTACAAGTACAAGTGGAAATAGATTATTCTGAAATAAATATGCATTGTAAGCATAGCTAGTTCTCCCCTATTTTAGTTAAATTGACAGTCGAAATTAGTCGATAACGACCGTCAACATTGAGGTCGGCCCCGGGGGGTAGCTGTAGTTGCTGTTCCCTTCTCTGCCAGGGCAGGAGGGTATATTGTCGCGACATTGTTCTCTAAACTAGAGACTAGGGCAGACGAGATGGACGGGGGGACATAAATCAGGAAGATGATAGATCCGACGCAAGCCCATACCAGCGGTGTCAAGATTGAAGATCCTACGGTGAGGCTGATGTAGAGGCCGTTGTCGGGATGCGTTGAAGTCATGTCTGCTGAACCTTAAACACCAAGTTCCCCTACCTGGCGCGCCACTGTTGATGATACCCATAGACTGGATAAATAGGGTATTGGGGTACGTTGGTGTAAGGATCTACGCCAAACGACATTGTACAAACACAGGGGCAGGGATTTTTATACTGGTTTAGGCCCCGAGATGGATAATACCCTACTCCAGTTTATATGGGATTGATCTTGTGGAGTACAGAGTATATATATGGATCTTAACGATGTCGACAAGATAGTAGTTGGAAGGGTCGACTAGATATCTCGGCGATTTGGCTTCTGGCTATTTTGGCTTTGTCGATTCTGATGGATTTGCTGGTGGTTTGATTCGATGTCCTGAGCCCCTCCAGGGTTCCGCCTTTTATACTGTAGGTTACCTGTGTCTCCAAGTAAGACTCGAAGACATAGAACCCAATACGATATCCGGAAAGACCTAATCCTCTCTGAGTAGGACTACGTAATCACCAGGCCCGGGAAGATATATATCTCTCTTTATCCTTAATAAACTTCCTTGTTTGTTTATGGGAATAAACCGTATACGTTTGGGTATGTCTTATCCGTAACCTTGACAACTTGAATGATAGACGAAACAGAATTTGCAAGGCAGCATTCATTGAAAAGATGTCTAATCGTCTCCTCTTTGTGACAAAAACAACAATTCTTACTAACCTGTTAGTTTCGTTTGGCTATCCTTTGTCAATACTCCACGACGTAAATACCATAGGAAAAATCTTCACTTTGGGATTTTTAGTTTCCAAAGACCCTTGTTTACATTCGGAACATCACTGTGAACGAAGCAAGATAATGAGATTTCACAGAAAACTCCCCATTTGGGGTTAGGTTCCATCGAAATTCATCTTGCTCTTCACTTAATTGTATATTGGCGATGCGTGGTAATAAATTATTCCATGCCACCAATTTTGATCCTACTAGGTCTCTTCTCCATGAAAAGTTTAGGAGGTTGGTTTGGAAGACTTCTGCGACAGTCATTTGTTTATGCCTAACAATATTGTAGAGGCAAGGATATTGATCTCTTAGTGTTGAATTTCCCAACCACTTGTCTTCCCAGAACCTAACTTGGGAGTCATCTTTGATAATCAAGGACCCAAAATGAAGAAAATCAATTTTACCTTCACGAGGCTAGCCCAAAAATCTGAGTCCCCAGCCTTTCATTGAGCTTGCGAAAGTGGTTTATTACCCAAATATTTGTTCCGAATCAGTTGTTGTCAAATACCATCTGTAGTAAGCAGCTTGAATAGTCACTTACTGAGTAAAGTTGTATTCTTTATGTCTAGGTCATAAATTCATAGTCCCCCTTGTTCTTTGGGGCAGCACATTACGTTCCATTTAGCCAAGCGATACTTTTTCTTCTGACCATCACTCTGCCAGAAGAACCTAGAGCGTAAGTAGTTTAATTATCCCCTTGGGATAGCAAAAATATATGACATGTACATCGGGAAGCTGCTAAGCACTGAATTAATCAATGTTAGTCGTCCTCCGGTGGACAGGAGTTTACCTTGTCAACTACTGAGCCTTTTCTCAAAGCGTTCCACCACCCCTTTCCAATCTGTATTTCTTAGCTTCCTATAATATATAGGTATGCCCAAATACCGACATGGAAATTTGCCTATAGAACATCCAAAGAGCTTAGTGTATTGATTCTAAAAAATTTTAGCTTCGCCAAAGCAATACAATTAATTTTTATTGAAATTGATCTTAAGACCGGATAATTGCTCAAAAGTATAGAATAATAGTTTCAAATTGTAGGCTTTCTCCAAGTCATGATCCCTAAAGAGAACCATATCATCAGTATATTGCAGGATAGAAATACCACCATCATTGAGATGCGGTACTTCTCCTGCAGCTTGCCCAGTTGCTTTGGCTCTATTGATTAGAACAGTCAGCATGTCTGCAATAACGTTGAATAAAGTAGGTGATACAGGATCGCCTTGCCGTACTCCTTTCTTTGTTTGAAAGAAATGACCAACATTATCATTGACCTTTACGCAACACTTCCTCCAGAAATGAAGGAGTCCACCCAAGAAATCCATTTGGGCGAGAAACCTTTCATACGAAGAGTTTGTAATAGGAGAGGCCACTTGACTTTGTCATAGGCTTTTTCAAAACCGATTTTAAAATATCACCCCATTCAATTTCTAGTAATTGATGAACTGTTTCATGTAAAATGACATCAAAAACCTTCAAATCTCGATCCAAAGATTATTATGTTATAATCCTTACTATAGTTTTCTCTGTATTAAAAATTTTCTTGAATTTACTTCTTTTATAGCCTAATCTAAACTACAACAGTCAGCAAAACATTTTGATATGACCTAACAAGAATCACCTGAAGTACACGAAATTCATCCTATCTTTCGTGTCCTTGTGACGCCTTGCTAATTCCGCTCGTTGGCCTTCCAACCATACAACCAAGCCCCCCACAGTACACCATACAATCTGGATGCATTTTGACGGAGCCTCGGCCCTTGGTGGCCGTTGATCACGCCCACCGCTCGTTTGCTGGTGCCACGAGCCACATGCCTGCCGATGGTCTCGTTGATGAAACCCGTGCACACAAGTCACCAGGCAGAGACGTTGATGTACAGGTGCTCACAGTGAAGGTGTTCCATGACCATGAATACACGCGCATTACGAAACTGATCTTGACGCGACGTGGGCCTCAATCCGATCTACAAGTCGCGGGCGCACGATGATGGGCAGCGTGAGCTGCGGTGACAGAAACACTATCAATTTCTATCACGTACGGACTCTACGCGACGTACCAACAAGACTATAAAAACACCTTATTTTTATGGTATAGATATAGTAAAGACATACATTGAAATACCGGACTGTGTTTTTTTTTTGTGACTTATCTCTGTGACTGTGTTGCTAGATCTAGCTTTGCTCTGTATTGTTTCTCAAAAAAAAAAAAAAAGCTTTGCCCTGTATGTTAAACGGATGAATAATAATATCTGAATCAGAGACGGTGATGGAAACTGGGGTTTGTCACACGAGCTGAGCACCCATGGCTTTTGTGAAAAAAAAAAGACAATCAAAACAGACAATGCGATCGAGCCATGTCATTAGTTTTGCAACACATATTGCTCGTATAATGCATACAATCACAAACAGTACGTTCCGTTTTAGCTAAGGTATCCAATGGCTCAGGTAAGCAAGCATACACTGATTTTTGTAACGGGCGGCGTTGCTGTTTGTCTGGCAACAATAACTGGTCTCTTACTTTACACACATGGAGTATTCGGCTAGCGGATAAATTAATCTGAGAAGCTAACTGATACGGGCCCCATAAAGGAATTTTATGGCTTGCGATATATTGTTCTGACTAGTGAATACCAATATGCTTTGCATCACATTGTAAGGCAAGATGAGATTCAAAATTAATTGTCCTCTGGAAATTCTCCCAACCACGGTGTGTATGGAAAAGACCCTTCTATAGATGGCTGGATACCCATATCAGTTCCATAATATTTTGGACGAATGTTGCCCATGTCTTGGACCTTTCTGGTGTTTAAGTGGTATGCCAGTCCACGGGTCAATGTGTGGCTCAAGAACACAATCTCCTTGTATGGATGGAATCCAAGGAATGTTACATAACCAGTCAAATTACTCCTATTGTTAATATCGATGACATTATCATTGTCAGAGTCCCACTCAAATTTTTGCTCCTCTATTGCTTCACTGTTATCATATTCAGAATGACCAATATGTTCATAAAAGTTGATATCTTGTAAGGTCCAGGGTCCAATTTGACGAAATTCCTGTCTAGGCACATAGCAAATTCTATGCTTCAGCACCCACTCCATTTTGCCATATGATTCATCAAGAATATATACCCCGCATGGATTATCAACAAATGTACAGTAAATCCCCTTCTGTGATCGTCCCAGATATATATTTGAATCATCCATATCTCCAATATCCAAAGGTGACTGAGGTGGTTTAATTATTTGGTACTTACCAGACAGTGATATTCTGCAAATAATGGTAAACTAAGATACGTTAATACACAGAAATTTGAATAGCATAAGAAATTAATGATATCACTCATTAGTGTGTATACCTCATAACAGCATTGGTTTGGCAACGTACATAAAGTACTCCTCGCCAGTAGACTGCGTTCTGCAGAAAATGTGGAAAATTTGGTCGTATCTTGGCCAAAGTTCCTGCAGCCTCCCCTTCTCGAACAAACGACCTCTCCTCCCATTGCTTTGTCCTTGATGAGAAAACATGCAGGATGCATGGCGATGGTGGCCATTCTATTTTCTCTATCATGGGGTGGTCTAATTGAATATTGCGATGAAGTACAGAAGCATAGGGCTTGACACAAGCATAGGGGATTACAAATACCTCAAACTGTGATGACAATCTGGGGTCAAAGACAAGGTACTCCGTGCTCTCACTGTACATCCCTGGATGCGAACTTGGGCATGGGGGCAATTGTACCCACTGTCGTGTGGCCGGGTTAACCACATAATACTGTTGTGTAGCCGGGTAATCCACATAGCCATCAAGCAAGAGAAGCCCATTGCAGTGGTCCCTAACTATGGAGTTGTGAGGCAAATAGTTAAAGTTGCCTGATATCGTGGGGCCTATCGAGGGGCGGGAGATGAACTCAGACAAGATTAGGTCATGGAAGTTGATGAATATGCCACCCACCAAGTGTGGAAGGAGGTCCACACGCAGCAGGCAACGAGCATCGATGATGGTGCGCCAAGGCTTGCAGACACATCGAGATATTGCAAGGCAGCGTGGTGCAAGACGATGGAGGATGTTTACAAGGACATCTTCAGGTAGCAGGTTTTCCATGCCCACCTATTATTCCAGCATCTCTAATATAATCTATATATGCATAATGAAAGAAGGAATAAGTTTCATTAAATAGAACGAAAGAAAGAAATAAGCAATAATCTGGGACTGGCTAATAATTTTCAGGGAGAATTCAGATTTTGTTAAGAGTTTGTTTGCATTCATTGTTCTGATGTTTTCCAACATCCAAGCAATACCGATAGGAAGCTATTCATGCAGTTGCAGCTACTGGTCCGAGCTAGGACACGAGATTTTAACCCAGGTATGTTTCTCAGCAAGAATAGCACCATATTTTCCTAATGTTTTCTAATAAATTATCCATACAAACAACTTCTTGTATGACTGTATGTATGGAATTGGTCAAATTATATTATATGTAGAGATCTTGTGCAATTGTGATGCTAACAACTGATCATGTCCACACTGAATGATCCCATATAGACCATGAGCCCAACGATCATAGTTACCAACTCAACATGATAGCAGGTTCTATTTACCTCCAGTGTTTTTAAGAAAACATTAGGTGCTTTTTTCAAACCTAGTCTGCAAGGAACTGATTTATCAAGAGTATATAAGGCCAATTAAATAGTAGGCTTCCGCTCAGCAACAGAAATACAATATCTGATAGAACTGCGACATAAGATGGAGGAACAATCAAACAGAACTCCATCACTTTCACACTTTCTACAAATTGTAGCCTCACCTTTAATAGGGATTCAGTGGGTGATCCATGTCCTTAATGGATGGATCATTGACGGATGAGAAGTTGTATGGATTAAATAAATACTATAAATCACTTGAAACGTGAGGTCTCACAGAAGGTTACCGCCATAACCGCAACGGCGCGGGCAAGGCAGCCGGCGTCCTCGGATGGCGACGGGACGAATCCGGCCATCTCCTCCAGCACACGAAGCGTGGAGTCCCTGCTGACTACTCCCTCCGTTTCACAATGCTTTCTAGCATTGCCCACATACATATAGATGTTAATGAATCTAAGCACATACATATATACATATGTCTCGATTCATTGACATCAGTGGCGGAGCCAGGATAAAAACATAGTGGGGGCTAAACCAAAAGTGACCAATAAAAGTCAAGACATGTGTCATATAAATTGGCTATATGTCTAATACAAAGTGTAAATATATAGAATTGACGAAAAATAAATATTATCCATACCAAAGCTTTTTGAAAGGATCTCCATTCGCTACTTTGCCACTTACGAGGAAATGTGCAAATATCCGGTTAAGTTGGACCACTCAATGCATATGCCCATTTTAATCTCTAATTTCAGACGGATAATTCTCAATTTGTTTCTTCAGATGGATAATTCTCAATTTGTTTCCGTTTCCCTGGATCACCAATGATATCCATATGACTAAACTCTGCCCTAGGCCTCTTTGACTGACTTGCAATCTCATTATTGAGTGGAGGATCGTTGGTATTTGTGTTACTTAAACTAGAATAATATGTGAGCAGTGTTCTTTTTGACATCTTCACAATCTAGCAATATAACAAAGTAGCAAACTAGTAATCACAAACAAAATTTTCGATTCAATATCTCTATGATTTCTTGAAGACTTGAACTATTAATAACAACTAGACTTGACAATTGAAATTGATTTTAAATGACAAATCAGAAATTTTATATACCTCAAATCCTCAAATCCTCGATCTGCTGTTCTGGGTGCTTGCTGCAGCTAGCTGCTGCCGCGGTGCCGCCTTTGCCCCTTGCCCAGTAGGGGGAGTTGAACCAACTTAAAAGTGGGGGGAGCCCTCACCAGGTAAGCAATGTGGGACTATTCCCAACAATCTCCCCCGTCAACATTGGTGCCCCTTAGCCCTGACCGGCCCCACACACAGACACATACGGGCCTCACACCTACGGTCCACTGACCGGCCCCACATACGGGCATCACACCCGCGGTCCACTAGACTTTGGGCTTACACCACCCTGAGTGTGCACAAGCACTAGAGATAGATTGTGGGTTTGGCTCTGATACCAATTGTCGGCCCAAAACCGGGAGAAAGCCTTGTTACACCCCAAAAGCTAGAGCCTTGTTACACCCCAAAAGCTAGCTTAAGAGGTGAGGGGCTCCCCCACTTTTAAGTTGGTTAACTCCTAGATAAGCAATGTGGGACTATTCCCAACAATTCCCCCGTCACACATTGGTACCCCTTAGCCCTGACCGGCCCACACACAGGCACATACGGGCCTCACACCCGCGGTCCACTGGGCTTTGGGCTTACACCACCCTGAGTGTGCACAAGCACTGGAGATTGTGGGTTTGGCTCTGATACCAATTGTCGGCCCAAAACCGGGAGACGTTGGCCCAACCGGGAGAAAGTCTTGTTACACCCCAAAAGCTAGCTCAAGAGGTGAGGGGCTCCCCCCACTTTTAAGTTGTTCAACTCCCCCTAGATATAAGCAATGTGGACTATTCCCAACAGATCATTCCGTACTGCAGCACAAGGGTTGACGGCACGTGGGTTCTTCCTCAGCAGACGTACAACCGCAAGGCGGCAGGGTGGTTGATGCTCGAGCTGACATGCATCAACAAGGAAGCTGACAAGAACATGATTGCGATCCGCATCGACAACCTCTACATCGCAGGCAGGATTCACGACAGGACGGGGCGCTGGTACGTTTTCTCCAACAAGGCGCGCTTCGGCATCATACCTGGAGCAACGGTGCTGAGGCTGGACGACGACTACTTCAGCTTGGTCGGCGGGTGCAGGGCGCTGGGGAACTTGGTACTTCCTCCGTTTCACAATGTAAGACTTTTGTTATATTCATTTGGATGTTAATCAGTGGCGGAGACAGCATGGGGCGATGGGGGCTTGAGCCCCCACTACCCCTAATAAACATTAAAGCCCCCACAATACCCCTACAATTTTAATCCTGAGGGGAGCTAAGATAGAGTTTATCTGAGATTTTTAGAAGGCCCAAAAGACTAAGAAAGCCAAAAAAAAAAAAAAAAAAAAATCCCCCAACCCCACCCAACCCTAATCTCCTACCTCCAGCGCAGAGAGAGGCGTCTGCTCTTGGCCTCCTCCTATTCGCGTTAGCGTGCGGCGGCTGCAGACGAGCGCGACTCACGCAACGGGGCGACGGCTTCTAGTTCAGGCGGAGTTGCGGCGGCCGGCGGGGACCTGGGAGTCGGGGGGCACGGGCGCGCGGCAGCAAGTAGGGCGCAGGCGGGCGGCGACCGGCGGGATGCGGCGGCTGCCGGCGCGGACGGC
>CM020184.1:11288876-11301510 GCA_009805545.1 Oryza longistaminata
CATGGAGCACGATGTGCAAATGTAGGACCTGTGTAGCCCATCAATTCAAATCAGGTAATATTGGAGATTGCACGTTAATTTGATTTGCAAAAAGAAATTGGGGCTTCATGCGTGAAGGTGAAGGAGATTATGCAGATGCAAATTGGAGTATCATTTCCTTACTTCCTTGTTCTGTCAATGTCGCCGACGTGGAGCAATCGCCAGTTGTTGCTCTTGGCCCAGGTGAACACCTCCTTGCTAGTTAAGGTGTTGCCCGGCATTCGGGAGCGAGGCCCGAAGCAATGACTTCGCCTCAATAGCCGCCGGCCACCGCTCGCCGGCCACCGCCATCAACCACCACGGTGCCGTCGTCCTCCTCCATGGTGCGTCACCGATCTGTGGGCTGGGATGGTGGTGAAAGATCTATGCCCTAGGGCTGTCTTGTAAGGGGAATTTGTTGGATTTATGACCCTAAGAGTGCGATGATTGTTTTGGTGATTAATGACAACCCATTGTTGAGTTCCGGCATCAAGTTAAAAGACCGAAGCTAGAAGATGGACATTATACCTTGATGGGGAGCAAGTAAAGACATTGATGATGCGGGGTATGAAGTGGGTTTCTATGGCATGACGGTGAAGGGCAAATAAGGCTCGGCTACAATTGACCATGCGATGCTGAAGGGCAAACAAGAGGCTTGGCACCGATGGACCAAATCCGGTGGTGAAGGGTGAGTGAAGGCTTTGTCATGATGAACCGTACGAGGCCATTTGAAGCTATGAGTAATCCGTATCAATTATAAGATGAGTGGAAGATGGAATGTCGAAAGTCAAGAGGATGCGGTTCTTCGATGAACATCAAGTCAAAAGCCAAAGTGGGCATTGATCAAGGCAAAGATATAATTGATTTGGGACTAATGTGCTTAATGAGTTGTAGATGAGAATAGTCGCAATGGTAAAATGACGTTGACGTTGGCAACCCTCAAGGTGAAGCAAGAAGATGGCAAGAAGGCATTCATAGTAGTGTGTGGCAGCAAAGGATCCGAGCCAGTAGGTGTGAAACATGCTTGCTGTGAGCTGCGCGATGCGGCCGGACAAACATGCCGATATCTGCGATGTGTAAAGGCTGTTGCATTAGCATGTAGAACTAGTGATTAGTGGCTGCATGCAAGCATTTAGTTTGACGTGTAGAGGTGCATGTACACCTGCCATCCTGGTCAAAAGGCCACGAAGTGATTTCTTGGCTGAAGAATAGGTACTAGCTAGTGGGTTAACTGCATAGCATGTGCAGTTGTAGAGTGGCACAAGTTTCGGCCAACTAAGTTGGCTAGTAGTTATCTTATGCATGTACTTTGAGTCTATAAAAGAAGAAGAAAACGATGTGATCAGACTTGCCGCATCAAAAAAAAAATTTGTTGGGAATAGTCCCACATTGCTTATCTAGAGGGAGTTGAACCAACTTAAAATTATCTTCGCGCGCATCCTCGACATCAGGGCTCTGTTTAGTTCACATCAAACTTCCCCCTAATTCCCAACTTTCCATCACATAACATCGCATACAAAACTTTTCTACACACATAAACTCTCAACTTTTTTTTTCAAACTACCAACTTTCCCTAAAATTCTTCTCAATTTCAGGAAGTAAACACAGCCCAGGTCACCGAAGTCGCCGTGCGCGACATCGAACGAAATCACGTCATGTGGAAGGTGCCAGGTCCTGCACATACACAGCACGTACTCCTTACTAGTTCAAAACTAGGAAGGTACACTAAGTTTGAGACATTTATACGAGCAAAATATTAACCGGTGAACATCTACCACGATTTCTCCGTAAATTGTTTTCGTCTACATTAATTTAGTTTATAATTTTCTAACATATTAGTTTTATATTATATCATATTTAAGTAATATCTATAAGCAATTATTTATAATCTCTTCATCACTTGAAAAAGGTAGACTTATTTTCTTTAGAATACATGTCAACGAAAAGTAAGTGTAAAGTAAAACTAAGGTATTTTTCTTTTTTTGATTGCATATATATTATCATGGTTTATTCGAGGATTAATTGGGTGGGACATGATGCTCCACTAAATATATGGGTTTATATAGCTTAATATGATTGATGTAATTTGAGAGCTGGTCCATGTATGAACATTTCATATAGAGTGGGTCAGAAGTTCCACGCAAGCTAACGTGAAAGCGAAATATAATTGCACAATACATCATGTATACACATCTGGTTTTTCTTATATAGGATAGATCTAACTATTAGAAATAATGATTCCACCGGTTTAAAAGGCATATAAGTATTCCAGAAATATAGCTTAAAAATTATGGTCGGTTTAATATCCAACATTATTGCGAAGTGAACGTAGCTCAACCGGTTAGGTTCGTTGTAATGGAATTTGCCCACTCGGGTTAATGTCCCAAACTTAACAAATTCTTTCAGTAGTAGGTGACGTACCCATCGACAGCGAGACGTACGTAGTGACTTCGTCAATCTTAATATATATCACCCTAGTCACTCGGAAGTACTCATAGGGGTATATGCATGTGAGCGTTCATAGATGTGAGTGTATGCGTGTTGTGAGCGCCCGTGTTTGTACTTTGTACTAAAAAATATTAAAGATTATTTATTGTTTCTCTTTTAGTTTAATAGATCTGCCACCCGCCTGCGCCCTGCTTGATGCCGCGCGCCCGCGCCCCCGACTCCCAGGTCCCCCGCCGGCCGCCGCAACTCCGCCTGAACTAGAAGCCGTCGCCCCGTCGCGTGAGTCGCGCTCGTCTGCAGCCGCCGCACGCTAACACGAATAGGAGGAGGCCAAGCGACGCCTCTCTCTGCGCTGGAGGTAGGAGATTAGGGTTGGGTGGGGTTGTGGGGATTTTTTTTTTCCTTAGGGCTTTCTCAGTATTTTGGGCCTTCTAAAAATCTCAGATAAACTCTATCTTAGCTCCCCTCAGGATTAAAATTGTAGGGTCCCCTCAGGATTAAAATTGTAGGGGGTATTGTGGGGGCTTTAATGGTTTATTAGGGGTAGTGGGGGCTCAAGCCCCCACGCTGTCTCCGCCACTTATTAACATCTAAATGAATATAACAATAAATCTTACATTGTGAAACGGGGAAACACTGATTAACATCTAAATGAATATAACAATAAAACTTACATTGTGAAACGGAGGAAGTACCAAGTTCCCCAGCGCCCTTCAACCGCCGACCAAGCTGAAGTAGTCGTCGTCCAGCCTCAGCACCATTGTTCCAGGTATGATGCCGAAACGCGCCTTGTTGGAGAAAACGTACCAGCGCCCCGTCCTGTCCGTGAATCCTGCCTGCGATGTAGAGGTTGTCGACGCGGATCGCAATCATGTTCTTGTCAGCTTCCTTGTTGATGCTTGTCAGCTCGAGCATCAGCCACCCTGCCGGCTTTGCGGTTGTACGTCTGCTGAGGAAGAACCCACGTGCCGTCAACCCTGTTGCTGCAGTACGGAATGATCTGTTGGGAATAGTCCCACATTGCTTATCTAGGGGGAGTTGAACCAACTTAAAAGTGGGGGGAGCCCCTCACCTCTTGAGCTAGCTTTTGGGGTGTAACAAGACTTTCTCCCGGTTGGGCCAACGTCTCCCGGTTTTGGGCCGACAATTGGTATCAGAGCCAAACCCACAATCTCTAGTGCTTGTGCACACTCAGGGTGGTGTAAGCCCAAAGCCCAGTGGACCGTGGGTGTGAGGCCCGTATGTGCCTGTGTGTGGGGCCGGTCAGGGCTAAGGGGCACCAATGTATGACGGGGAAGATTGTTGGGAATAGTCCCACATTGCTTACCTGGGTAAGGGGCTCCCCCACTTTTACGAAAAATAAATATTATCCATACCAAAGCTTTTTGCCCTGCTGCGTGTTGCGCTATCCTCGTCCTCATGCCCGACGACGACGCCGGATGCGAAGACGTGCTCCGTTCCCTGCGGCGTCGGCGGGTGGCGCTGAAGTGTTGGTTGATCCGGCGTGATCGGTGGCGCCGCGACGACATCGTAGGGACACCATTGGCTCCATCCTGGCTGGATGTACGACGGCGCATACGCATACGCCTGTGAGGTCGCGTACTGGTAGTAGTCCGTCGCCGACGCTTGTCCACGTTGGTTCGTGCTCTCGCCACCGTTCGCGTCGCGGCGAGGCCAGTGTCCCGGCTTCTGCTCGCCGTTCGCTTGTGTTGGCGGTACACGGCAACATCTGAAACCTTGGCGAAAGTTCAGAAAAAAGTTGTACGAGTCAAGAACTCAAGATCGCACAAATTGCATCCAAATCAGACCAAATGAATTCGATCATCTCACAAGAAGATCGATGCAACATGGTGAATACCCTCGTTGTCTGGGGCTCTGGGCCGATGATTCTGTGCATGCCCCAGTTGGTCCTGACTCCCTTGACGTAGAACTCCAGCACGCGGATGGTCTCCGACTGCGCGGAGAAGAGACCGAGCTTGAACACCCCCGACGTGGCCTTCGACGTATCTGTCGTCGTCGAACGGCGCCGCGCCACCAGCGCCACACGAGTCTTCGCCGACGCCCACGCGGCGCGCCGCCACGACGATGTCGACCACGTCGGACACCGCCTTCGTGTCGTGTTAGCGCCTGGGAGACGAGGCAGAGCGTGAGGCGCGGCGAGGAGGCCCAGCCAGAGGCCGACGAACCTCACGCCGAGACCGAATTAGAGCACGACCGCTATGGGCATGCTCACGCCGAGGTCGACTTGCGCGGCGCGCGCCGGTCGCACGCTACCCGGATCACCCCACAGCCGACGGTTTGCGGGCAACAGCTGCCAAGCTCGCAGAGCCTCGCGGCGTCGCCACCGGAAGAGTCGCCCCCATGCGTGGCGCATCCCCGCCGCGAACGACATGGCGGCCAGCCCCATCGTGGCTCCGTAGAGCTTGGCGGGGTGGAAGTCGAGGATACGCGCTTCGTGGAAGATGGCGTCGTGCGCGCGGTCGAGCGGGGCGCCGCGGAGCTTGTCGTCGGGGATGTCGAGGAGCTCCTGGTCCTCGGGAACGAAGCGGAAGCCGAGCGGGCACCCATGCTTGTTCTTCCCGGCCATCTTCTCTTCCCCATCTTCCGGCGACGCCATGCCGGCCTCGCCCCATCGATCGATGATCGATCGGCCGGCCTCGGAGAACGGGAGGAAGTCGCGTCACGGTGGCCGGGTGGCGCGCGCGGCGGCGCCGGCGACCGAGCTATTCGTCGGGGTTGGAGCCGTGGCCCATGGGGAGGACGCGGCGAGACGGGAGCTCGTGTCTATGTCGCGTCGCGTCGCGCACGCGTGCTACTGCTATGGACTACCTCGTCCCCTAATACTAATACTAAGGGATATTCAATATTTTACTGTGACGTTTGAATACTCGTCTTATTAAAAAAATTTATGCAAACTAGGAAGGTAGCCCGCGCGAATGCGCGGGCATACGTCGTACGCTAAGTTTGAGATATTTATAAGAGCAAAATATTAACCGGTGAACATCTACCACGATTTCTCCGTAAATTTTTTCGTCTACATTAATTTCTTTTATAATTTATCTATAAGCAATTATTTATAATCTTCTTCATCACTTGAAAAAGGTAGACTTATTTTCTTTAGAATACATGTCAACGAAAAGTAAGTGTAAAGTAAAACTAAGGTATTTTTCTTTTTTTGATTGCATATATATTATCATGGTTTATTCGAGGATTAATTGGGTGGGACGTGATGCTCCACTAAATATATGGGTTTATATAGCTTAATATGATTGATGTAATTTGAGAGCTGGTCCATGTATGAACATTTCATATAGAGTGGGTCAGAAGTTCCACGCAAGCTAACGTGAAAGCGAAATATAATTGCACAATACATCATGTATACACATCTGGTTTTTCTTATATAGGATAGATCTAACTGTTAGAAATAATGATTCCACCGGTTTAAAAGGCATATAAGTATTCCAGAAATATAGCTTAAAAATTATGGTCGGTTTAATATCCAACATTATTGCGAAGTGAACGTAGCTCAACCGGTTAGGTTCGTTGTAATGGAATTTGCCCACTCGGGTTAATGTCCCAGACTTAACAAATTCTTTCAGTAGTAGGTGACGTAACCATCGACAGCGAGAAGTACGCAGTTACTTCGTCAATCTCAATATATATCACCCTAGTCTCTCGGAAGTACTCATAGGGGTATATGCATATGTGCGTTCATAGATGTGAGTGTGTGCGTGTTGTGAGCGCCCGTGTTTGTACTTTATACTAAAAAATATTAAAGATTATTTATTGTTTCTCTTTTAATTTAATAGATAAAACAATAGGGAGGGGACGACAGTGTTGTGTAGATGTGAGAGTGAGGAGGAGGTGGAGATTTTATTTTTCTAATTTTTCTAAATGATTTAAGTGAAAGCCGATGATGGGGTTTGTATATGTCCAGGAGAATTTTTTTTTCTCAATCCGGTGAATAGTAGTACGTATGGCACATTTGAGATATTTTTTTCACTTTTTTGGGTGAACAGTACATATGTACGTGTAACTCGTAACAATTAGGTGGGACCGTGGTAGGGCTAATCCTTCTTTTTTTCAATTGTAATTACATTTTTTTCCTTTTTTTTAAGTGAGTAGCAAAGTACGGAAGTACGTATATATACGTACAACTATTCACACGATTTTGTTTATTCGAGCAGGTTAGATGTATTTTAAATAAATCTAATCTAATAATTTAAAAATAGTGGGTCTACCAATAAAAATGATTGCATGTTTTTTTCTCACAATAGAACCGTTCGTAGGAGCGCCACATGGCTATATAGAAGCGTTTATAAGAAGTTTAATAGATTTTTAGTCTCTAAAGTTACCTATTGTATGTCGACCCGATGTATCATGATGTATTTAAGACCACAACAATACTTTTATATACCGACACTTTATATAATTTAACGAATACAATGGATCATAAATTGGGCATATAATTAAAAATAATTTAAAAGATAATGTGTAGAGACCGTTGATTTGATATTTGATATTTATATTATAGATATAGTTTACATGCCTATACTTCCATATATTATGTAATATTATATTTTATATTATACAAAGTCCTACATTAGATCGTCGTTTTTTCCATGGGTACTAACTACACATTTTTTTTGGCTTTATTATTTTTTATCGTACATAGATGTTTATTTCTTTTTCTTCCGCCTAACAGCAGGAAGCTTTATTTGTTTTTTTTTTCAATTATACTTGCATACGGACACCAGTTGCATATTTTTTTAAGGAAAAACTACCTTTTTAATAATAGATCTAATCTAATGGTCTAAATTAACGGGTCCACCAATTTAAGTGAAAATTAACGGTGAGATTAGATAGTGCCACGTAGCGGTCTAGGAGTGTTTGTAGGAGCGCTATGTGGCGGCTTAGGAGCGTTTGTAGGAATCTTATTGGACTTTTAGTATATAATAGAAGATTACACTACTAATAACTAGTACATTGATTGTTGCAACATGATCGACTTACTGTGCTGGATTGAGAGGATCAGTGTCGTACGCCACACACTGATCCATGGCGGCAATCATGCATCAGTATGCAGGCCACCAGATAGAACACTCGCCACGCGGGACTTCATGGTTGATCGATCTCACTCAGCTGGTAGCTTGAAGAAGACGGCCGGGGATGGCCCTGTTTATATAGCGCCCGCCCGGGCAATCTCTCTCTGTTGTACTCCAGTATAATGGTTTACTCTGCACTAGTCACTCTCTGTTACAAATTAGCCACTCTATATCCCCAGCACCAAGCTGCTAGCTAGTACGTTTACGGCAGCTCTCTCGGTTGAAGCAATACTAAAATTGATTCACTACTGGCTTTACTGCTACAAGAGCAACACCACTATTAGTTCATGGTACTTATTCGGCTTACCGCGTTTGCTTGTTTTGCCTATCAGAGCCATATGGGCAACAATACTGAAATTAATTCACTACTGGCTCTACTGCTACAAGAGCAACATCATTATCCGTTCAGTTGAGGATACTTATTCGGCTTAGCTCGTTTGCTTGTTTTGCCTATCAGCCATACAGGCAGTAATACTGAAATAAATTCACTACTGGCTCTACTGCTACAAGAGCAATACCATCATTCGTTCAGTTCAGGATACTTATTCGGCTTAGCGCGTTTGCTTGTTTTGCCTATCAGAGCCATAAAGTCAGCTCTCTCGGTTGAAGCAATACTCAAATTGATGCACTGCTACTATAAGAACAATACAAGAGCAACCAGTTACAGCCATCTCTACACGCTTCCCATTGACACATTTCAGTATTTTCCATCACTGCCTTGGTAAACTTCAGGGAACACCCCCTCGTCTAAATGCTTTAGATTTATGTGGTTTAGACTATGAAATGAACTACGTAGAAGAAATGGAAATCAATTGATCAAAACCATATATAATATGGTCACCGTATATGGTGATCAAAATTCTGTGACAAATAGTCTTTGATCCCTCACTGACACAGCACCTCATTGAGTTAACCAGTGAATTATTAATACAGATAGCATCCGGAAGAGCAAACGATTCACAGGCTCTCCTCTACTGCTACATCAAGATGTGCTATGAGTTGGTCGGCGTACTTGATCCGAACTACTACCTCCGTTTTTTAATAGATGACGCCGTTAACTTTTTCTCGCATGTTTAACCATTCGTCTTATTCAAAAATTTTATGCAAATGTATAAGATATAAATCACACTTAAAGTAGTATGAGTGATAAAACAACTCGTAACAAAATAAATTATAATTACGTAATTTTTTTAATAAGACGAATGGTCAAACATGTGAGAAAAAGTCAACAGCGTCATCTATTAGAAAACGGAGGTATATCATGACGACGCTCCTCCGAACCTCGCAAACTGCAGAAGGGATGCTCGCATGCGATCGACATGAAGCATATGGTAGTCTGATCAGTGACTGCACACTTCCTGCATTTAGCTGTAAACTGGATTAGCAAGCAGAAACTGAGTAATTTAATAAGAAATGACTGGATCGATTATATTGGCTGAGTCTCAACATATTCTCTTAAAAACCATGATTCTCGATGATGTATGACAGCGGAACATTGGGAGGAACACAAATATGGGTTGTCTGAAGGCTCACCATAGCTTACTTTTACATTCGAGTACTTTCTGGTCTCAGCAACATGTTTTCAGAGAGCCAACAAAGCAGTTAAGAAATCAGAAACAGAACCAGTACCTCTGCCTATAAAAAATATGGTAAACAATGCAATAACAACTTACTGTAGTGACTAGTGAAAGTTGTAGCAATTTCCTTTTCTGCTTGATGGTATTGACCTGAACCGTTCCTTATATATTTTGCCATTGCAGAGTTTAGATTAATGGTAAGCAACAGATTGTGATTTTTTTAATGACCTCCTGCTCTGTGTTGACTCTGTATCTAACATGTGCTTGTAAATTATAACCCTAGTTCATGATCTTTGTCATCAAGTCAGTGACCAAATATTGACCAAATGATCTATGCTTTTAGGTCAATATCTGAAGTGAACTAAAATATTTGACTAGTCATGAATCATGTTTTGCTAATTCCCAATAAGAGGTCGCATGTCTTTTTTTTTCACTAATCTGCTTTACTGTTCAATAATCAGTATACAGGTCAGACCTTCTATATCTGTTCACTCTGTAATTGTATTTTTCTTTCTGAACAACTAATAGACTCAATACAACCTGAAATTCATTGAGGACTTTAGAACCTCACCTTTCAACCTCTTACATGTCTCCGCACCTACAATTTCACTCTTTAGATCAACTGGATCAAGGTAGGCAGTTAAAGTAGTGTAGCAGGGGTGGCTCATGGAAATTTGTGGGTGATGGCAGCAGTGCAATACAGAACACATGTATATTTTTCTCTATATATATCTACTTTGATTGGTTCATCTATATTCTAGACTTGATTTCCTTCAGTTTTCTTAACATAGATTTAACAGTGGTGCTATCGTTCATCCATAAACTAGTGGATTCTGATTTGGCATGTTTGTTTACCAGTGGAATATATTGATCAGTCGTCCATCCTGTTTAGGCACATATAAAGGCTTTCTGAACATATACTTCTTTATTTTCCTGCTGCAGTGGCTATGTCAGTTTTGATGGTGGCAATATTGAACTAATCTTTTGTCTCGATTAAATGCAAGCATTACTTGCTAATGAGGGATGATTTTTAGAGGTAAGGAAGAAACATCACTCATTTACTTTATACTGAGTATTTACTTTTTTTCGAGAATACGCTTGGAATGCGTATCATTGTATTAAGATTGAGAGTAACAAAGAATTACATGACTATAATCCAACAAAAAGGATTATAGTCAGGAAAAAAGAAATAACACATCACGCCACGTGCTAGCTCCACCAACACACCCTAAGGAAGTGACCTAGTACCAAAACGGCCGCCTAAAGCAAACCGATCTTCGCTGGGACTAGAACAGACCAAGAACACCTCTAAAGCGACGCCTTCAAGAATGAAGCGACGCTAAAAACGCTGTTGTCGCCCATCCAAGGACTGGACAAGGTTTTCACCCAAAGGATTGAGGGGGGAGGGAGGTACCTCAACAGCGCCCTCAAGAAGTTTGCGGCGTCCAAAGACGTCGCTGCTGCCGGCCAAAAGAACTGGCTGAGCTTTCGCCTAGACCTGCTTGCATCCCAACTACCGCGACCTCTTAACGACCACCAGCCTTACACTACAAAAAATATGTTAATGTATGACGGATTTCCCGTGACGTATTCAGAAAACGTCATTAACTATGCACAATCTATGACAGTTATCTATTTTTCATCATGGATCTAGAGTATGGATATCAGGCCCATAATATGGTGACGTTTCACTAAATTCGTCACAATCTAGCCCCACTAACTAGTACGTTCTATAAAATTCGTCACGATCAACATGGACTAATCTTTTCATATCCGGTTAGCATGTACCCATCTAGACCTACCACTCGATATGGGTAATCCATACCCATACCCATACCCATGTTATTTGGGGAGGGTATGAGTAGGAAAAAAATTATCCATTTCAGTTCTGGGTATAAGAGGGTACCGTTTTACCATACTCATTTTATATTTTTTTTATAGCATTAACTCGGACCCTAAATTTTTAAACTCGCATTTACACTTCAAAATTTTGTCAAATTCAATTAAAATTTATAGGGCTGATTTATCTTGTAGAGAAGCAACTTTGTACAGTTTTTGGGCAAATTTTAAATGTGGGACCCACTGCTTTGCTCATACTCATTTTATACTTTGTATAGTGTTAAACTCGGACCATAAAATTTTTAAACTCGCGTTCACATTATAAAATTTTGTCAAATTCAATTAAATTTTATATGGTTGATTTATCTTATAGAAAAGTAAATTTATACAACTTTTGAGCAAATTTTGAATGTGGGACCCACATATACATTACGCATTTTTTCCCTTACCCGTTGGATAATACCCGTTTTACCCATTAATAACAATTATAGAATACCAATACTAACAAATTGCAACTTCTTTTCTATGAGCTCATCTGAAGAGAATTCTAAGGTTAAGCGTGCTGACCTGGAGTAATTTTGGGATGGGTGACCAACTAGGAATTCTTGATATCCTATAGAGCTGCCATGTGTTAGCGGGCCCCCGGGGGGTCGGGTCGTGACACTAAGTGGGCTGTTTTTTATATTGGCCCATTAATAAACACTGGGTTTGGGTTGGTCTACACGGCCTAGGACTCTTCTATGACGGTTAAGAAACGTCACAGATCGTGTTCAAATCTATGACAATTTTGTAAATCCGTCACGCGAGTTAATCTGTGACGCTCAATACATGACGGAATCTAAAAACGTCATAAACATTGGTTTATGATGGTTTTTTAGTGATCTATGATAGAATTTGTCCCTCATAGATTACAAGGATTTTTGTAGTGTTACAAGCACGAGACAACCAGAGAACCGATGCCCCTCCATCGGCCGACCACTGCAAAATGTCTGGTCGCCGGCGCGACCAAGACCACAACCCTCGACTGCGACACATGGGTAGAAGGACCATCCAATGTTGCACATCGCCCCAATCGCGGCCACGACCTCCCGCTACATGCCATATCGACACATGCTAGAACCCAGCAGCTTTCTTCCCCAACGGTCGCCCCACTGGCTCACATGGGCTCCCCACAACCAAGACGGCCAGAAGGGGAGGAACACGACGGAGAGGAGGGAGGTACAGCCGGTGAAGAAATTGACCCATCACCGCTGTCCGCGATGCCGAGCAGCAGGATTCAGGCGCGGGGCCCCAAATTCGACGGCGGCTCCACAAGACTCACCGTCGCCACCACCATCGCCGGCTCCTAGGTCCCAGCCGCCCGTCACCGCCGTTGCCGTCAGAGACGCCGGGAAAAGCACCTAGGGGCGAATCTGGGGAGGAAAAAGGAAGGGGAAGAAAAGGAAGAGGGGAAGAGGAGGAGGGGGGGTTTGCTAGGGGCGATGGGAGCTCGCTTGATGAACAAGGGATAGCCCAGCCGTCCGGAGAGAGCGGCACGCGCGCCACTAGCCGCCGGCGCCAGCAAGGATGGCCAACCGACTCCGCGGGCACTCCTTTCGGGCCGCCCCCACGCGCCACCAGCCACCGGCGCCCCCGAGGACGTCGGCC
>CM020184.1:11305529-11333040 GCA_009805545.1 Oryza longistaminata
TAGCAGATATTTAAAAATTAAATAAATAAAACGCCATTTTGGAGTGTTACAGTTCAAACGCAATTTAGGCCCGGACAGTTCAATGTGGCATTACTCCTATGGTATCCATAGAACAACATCATGGTTTTCACTAAACAAGTAAGAAAAATGCCCGTTCTTTCCTTTCTTTCTAACTCACAAAGGAACTTGGCTTTTATTTAAGCCTCCTTGAAGCAAAGGTCTTCTGAAGGATTTTCATAAGAATTGAACTAACCCCATGAAAATCCTGTAAAATTCATGAGTTCCAAAGGAGCCCTTCTCATGACGAAATACAAAGGCTGGATGGACAAATAAAAAATGAAGAATGACCAATAAAACATATTGTCCTCTTCATTTTACAAGGGCAATGCTTGGTTGGATAGAATAGAGCAAAACTATATGACAGGCTATATGAACAATCCAACTCAAAATTATGCATCCGTTCCAATATACTAATCTAGCGAATGCAATAAAAGTTGGGAAACTACCAGCTAGTTACACATGAAGTGATGTCCCTTGCTGTTGCCTGAAGCATCAACTAATTTTATTTATTTATTGGCCGGGATGGCCGAAAGATTGGCCAACCTATTTGATTAAGATTTGGGGGAAAGTTTTACAAATAAACTGGACAATGTGCTGTCGAAGGACCTGCGTAACAGAAACAACTGAAGCTCTACACTCAGATTACATAAAAACTCTCTTGATGTTGTTTATGATCAACTCGATTGGTTTGAAAACCAGATTGAAAACTCTGGCATTCTGCTTGAGACAAATTTTCCAGCAGAGCATCAACTGATTTTGTTTAAGGAAACTATCAACTATTAAATTTGTTCAACCGTTGCTAGGAACAAAGAATAATCCAAGCATAAACCAGCCCAAGAATACCTTTTTTTAATCTTGTCTGGTGCGAGATTATCTCGGACGACAAGATCAGCTTATTGTCTTTTGTCGCTCCGGTACCAATATCTATCAGTCTTTTCTCGCAAATGTATACCAACTTAATTGTCTTTTCTCGCAAATGTATACCAACTTAATTGCTCTTCAGCACCAAACACAACCAATTATCTGCATTTGGAAAAGCCTGCATAGATCTACGCAGTTAATTTGAATAGGTAGCGAACTTCATTGATCAGGAGAGTAGCAGGGCTAGATAAAGAAAAAAAATGCAGATATGCAATAAATCTGAAGAGTCCAAAAACTCTTCATTGCAGCGGACAAAAACTCTTACTGTGAGTTCTCTATGAACTTCATTGCATATCCAAAAACTCTTCAATATAGTAAGTTTTTTTTTTTTTGGAAAATCACAGTAAGGTATCAATTGATAAATAAATCTGCGCTTTTTTTTTCTGCTAACTTCACAGTAAGGTTCCAAAATAAACAAATAAATTTGAATTGCAGCAGACAGGTTGAATTGGTCATCTGAATTGGAAATATATCAACCAATAACTCATACTACATTAGTTCTTTATTTTCTTATGATATTTTTGGTGCTTGTTTACAAGAAGAGGCTGCTTTGTGCATCTAATTTACACAATCTTCTCCTCTCATCCTCGATCTAATGAAGAGTCCTCTCATCCTTTACCTATATTTGGAGCAATGTTGACATCATACATATTAGTGTATTATGCAGAATTCAGAGAACCAATGCGACAACCTAGATAACATGAAAATATTGTAGTGTAGTACTTAATTATTGGCTCACCCTGAACATACAAGCATCAAGGTCAACAATATATTAATTATCAAATTTCAGACACATAAATGAACAGTCGGACAATTATATATGTTTCAAGCTTAACAGGCACACTCAACCTGCACTTGACAGTGCCAAAAATACAGACAAAATCATGAATAATGTTTTGCAACATAACTGCATTGTGGGCGGCGGCTTCTTGGGCCGTCGGTCAGGCCTCTCGGCAGTGGTATCTCAAATTACTGAATTGTTGTAGGAAAATTAAACAGTAAATATAGGTGTGACAAGCAACTATTGTAACCTATTCAATGTCTTGCTTGAGGAGCCAAACAGCAGAACTGATATGCTCAAATGATGAGGTGAAACAGTGAAAGAAACGTGAAAAACATAACATGATTCATAATACCCCCAAATATTTAATGCATTATTACAATAGGCTCAATCAGAGCATGTCATCAGATAGGTACATTCGGCAAATTCATTTCCCTGAAAGACAATTGTTTCATAACATACAGTAGTACTCCCTCCGTTGTGCTTAAAGTACTTTTGATAATAAAAAAGTAGGTCACAAATAAATTAAATGATAGTTTCATAATATTTTAAATAAGACGAATGGTCAAACTTTACGAGTAAAAAAGTCAAAACCCTTGCATTACGAAACGGAGGTAGAACCTTTTACAGTTGTAGGGTGCTCCTCTCTCTTGTCACAAAGAGATATGCCGACAGGCAGTAAATCTCGAATCGGCTGTATGCAAAGGATAAATCATTCAATAGTCAATCTTCATTAGAAATAATTTTAATAGGTCGGACCTAACCGATGCAGCACAAGATTACAATCAATAAAGATAAACTATTTCAGATCTAATGAAGTAAAGCTCTTAGCCGATGCAAGTGAAGAAAAGATAACATAAAAATATAAACTATTGGCTGAAACCCTGATAGAACCATACGCATCCTTAGCCAATGCATCTAAACCAATTAGCTTTGATCTTAGCCCGAAGGATCGGACCTAACCAAGACAGCTTGCACCAATATCATCACTAGCCGAGGCAAACCGATTGGAATATTGGACCTAACCAAGGAAGTCCTAACCGAGGCAAACCGATACAGATGCATCAAAATCGATCTAGAATCTAATGATGTATATGATACGCGACATGCGTATCAGTAGCTGAGTATATCGGACCTAACCGAGGAAGTACCAGCTAGCCGACGCGCATGAAGTTTGACGAGACATACCTCCTGCCGTAGTTCGAACCTAATCGATGCAGCACGACCCAAAAGCACGATCTCGTCGAAAAACCTAGCGAGCTAGAGTGGCGATGCGCCGAAATTGTTGTATTGATTGTGTGTGTTTACAATACCCGGGTGTACAACATTTATATATTTCGATTTGCACAAGAACAGCGTCATACACAAAGTCAAAGTCAAATTTAATAGGGGGTTGCATTATTACCGATAGTATTTGTGTACTGGCCTCCCTCTTTTTTTTTTTTATCTCTTCCAAAGGATACTTGCGATCAGGTTTTTTAGTAGCCTATTACTGTAGCAGTAACAAGGCACTCATATGGGCACCATGGTGCCCGGGCACCATGATATGAAATACACAAATTCGCCCAAATTTTTCAAAATTTTTAAATTGTGAGTATATAACTAGTTATAAGTATTCGATTCATACCTATACCTAGCAATAAAACAACTTAAATCTAACTTCATTTCACAATCCAATATTACATACCTAACTAATTATATGTTTGGATGCTATATACCTAGAATCAAAATATAATAAAAACATGTTTAAATTCAGTTAAAACTTGTTTTGAACTAGTTAGTAAAGTAGTTAATGTTAATACCTAAACATTTAAAAAAAATTCATACTCATTTGAGAATTGAGTATGTACTCAATTTAAATCATGGAGCCCGGGCACCATGGAGCACCACTCTCGCCCCCATTTCATTTTTTTCCTCTTTTTTTTCGGATCTGAATCGATCCACCTGAAAGGACCTTGATGTCGCTTACAGGGGGTGAATAGGCACTCATGAAATTTACTTCTCATCATAGCGGTTAAAATCAGGGCCGGAAACTTACTGGCAAAAGGCCCAGAACTTCCTGGCAGTTTTTCCTACCGAGCAGAGAAAGCTGCCCGGAACTTCTGTGATTCTTCCTAGGAACTTCCAGGTAGTTGTGAGTTGCTCTTTCAAGCACCTCACAACAAGGAAATTAATTCACAAGGAAGCCAAAACCATATAGAGGTATAATATGTATCAAACAAGAGTAACACATATGAAACTACACAAGATAGCACAATGATCATACAAGGGGAGACACGATAGCACAACTTAGACAAATAAGGGGATAAGCATCACAATTATAAAGATTAGGAGAGTGAGAGGAGACAAACGATTTGTTTCCCAAAGTTCGGATTCTCCACCGAGAAGCCTACGTCTCCGTTGAGGAGCTCCAAAGAGCCGAGTCCTGATTAACCCCTTGCCTCACTAAGCAAAGGCATAGGAAGAGGTCTCCAGTCTTCAAACCAACACCCCTAGGTACTTCTCTTTGGTTTCAAATGACCACTAAGATCCCCAACTAGAACACCAAGAGAACACCACAAGTGAGGCTTGCTCTACCAAGACGACCTCCTAAACCTCAGCTCGGAATCCGCTCACCGGGTATTCCATTTCCTTTCAGAGGTGGAATAACGCCCTCACAAACTTCCTGCAACTCACCACAAGCTTGGGAGCTCACCGGGCAACGCCTAGCCGTCTAGGAGGCTTAACCTCCAAGAGTAATAAACACAAACGATAATTTACTTGCTATGAACTAAGTGCTCAAAGGATGGAGTGTATCTCTCAAGCTCTCAACCTTGCAACCTCTCAATCTCTCAAATCTCTTCCCAAATCTCACTCATAAAGATCTACCACTAAGGTAGGAGGTTTGGGAGGGGCTATTTCACTTTGGATAGGTCTATTCTTGCCCAAACTCAGCAGCCAACACAGGAGAGGGTGGAGGGGCTTAAGAACCCAAGCCCTCCAAAAACTAGCCGTTACTCACATAACAGGGCCCGAACTTCCTATCCAGACCTAGAACTTCCTGGCACCCTCCTCGGCCAAACAGATAGATCTAGTCGAAACTTCCTGGCTCAGAACCCAGAACTTCCGAGCTTCCCTAACAGCACTTCACAAAAACGGTCATAACTCCTTGCTCCAGAATTCGATTTCGATAAACTTGGGCTCTATGGAAAGCTTATTGAGAGGGCTACCCAACCCAACTAAAAACAAGCTATAAAACCACTCATAGGTTAGGTTAAAGCTTTGGTTTCTCTCAAGGTAGGACTTGCATAGGTCACTTTGAACACCGAGACATAAACAAAGACATCAATGTTGCATCCCTCTTAATAGTACGACATTCCTATACTCAAATGCATATAGAAAAGTTATACCACTATGAATGCCTTCTTGCCATCTTCTTGCTTCACCTTGAGGGTTGCCAACGTCAACGTCATTTTACCATTGCGACTATTCTCATCTACAACTCATTAAGCACATTAGTCCCAAATCAATTATACATTTGCCTTGATCAATGCCCACTTTGGCTTTTAACTTGATGTTCATCGAAGAACCGCATCCTCTTGACTTTCGACATTCCATCTTCCACTCATCTTATAATTGATACGGATTACTCATAGCTTCAAATGGCCTCGTACGGTTCATCATGACAAAGCCTTCACTCACCCTTCACCACCGGATTTGGTCCATCGGTGCCAAGCCTCTTGTTTGCCCTTCAGCATCGCATGGTCAATTGTAGCCGAGCCTTATTTGCCCTTCACCGTCATGCCATAGATACCCACTTCATACTCCGCATCATCAATGTCTTCACTTGCTCCCCATCAAGGTATAATGTCCATCTTCTAGCTTCGGTCTTTTAACTTGATGCCGGAACTCAACAATGGGTTGTCATTAATCACCAAAACAATCATCGCACTCTTAGGGTCATAAATCCAACAAATTCCCCTTACAAGACAACCCTAGGGCATAGATCTTTCACCACCATCCTAGCCCACAGATCGGTAACGCACCATGGAGGAGGACGACGACACCGTGGTGGTTGATGGCAGTGGCCGGCGAGCGGTGGCTGGCGGCTATTGAGGCAAAGTCATTGCTTCGGGCCTCGCTCCCGAACGCCGGGCAACACCTTAACTAGCAAGGAGGTGTTCACCTGGGCCAAGAGCAACAACTGGCGATTGCTCCACGTCGGCGACATTGACAGAACAAGGAAGTAAGGAAATGACACTCCAATTTGCATCTGCATACTCTCCTTCACATTCACGCATGAAGCCCCAATTTCTTTTTGCAAATCAAATTAACGTGCAATCTCTAATATTACCTGATCTGAATTGATGGGCTACACAGGTCCTACATTTGCACATCGTGCTCCATGTGGCTGGCTGCAGAGGATAGGGTGGAGTCCGCCGGTGATGGAGGTTGTTTGCTATTTTTCTTTTTCTCGTCGTCTCTATGACATGAACGAGAATGTTTTTGCATTTTTTTTCGTGCTTGCTAGAGATGGATGGCTGCTAATGTGCAGTGTCGAGCTCATCTCTATACCACACCGCTACATCCTTCCATGACTCTATCGTCGACTACCGCTTGCCACCCGATTGCCCTCTCCACTACTAGTCACAAGGCACAGATCAGCCTCTTCATCCTTATAGCAAAATTCGGCAAAGCCACCATGATCCCAGCTTCACAATGGATATTTGGCTGAATCATGTTTTTTGCTTTTCTAGTTTGATTCACTTGTGGGTAATTTTATCACTCGTGTGTGATTGAGCTTGTAATTTTTTCATTCGTACTACCATTTTATGATACAAATTAACAATACTCTTAGCATCAGTTTTTACTCTTATACCATGTATTGAACACATCAGTAAATATATTACTATACGGTGACTATGAGATCATGGACAATATCAAGAGGAATGTGTGGTAATTGTTTTACTCGCAGACCACGAAGTCTAAACAATATTTATAGCACTGGTAAAAGAATTACTGGCGTTGTAAGCTGGTAGTAATTCTTTTACGGCCATCTAGGAATGGTAACGTGCGATGTGGTCGCATTCATGCAAGTAAATTTGTTTCTTTTGAAATGGGCATTCATGCGAGTAAAATTGTTACTTTTGAATGAGCAAATGTGGGAGGCTGGGACTAAATGGAAAACTCCACAGAGTAAATTCGTTACTTTTGAAACGTGGGAAGACACTAGAAAAACAGAAAACTTGAAAAGAAAAACTAGACGGTAAATATTTTATTAAAACGCGAAAACAGAAAAACTAAGGAGAAGGAACGAAAAACAGAAAAATCTAGATGGTTAATATTTTACTGGGCCCTTTGATGAAGCACGGATGAAATAAAAAAGAGAAAAAAGAAACACGGAAGGTAGGGTAGTAAAAAACAAAAAAAACGGACAGGAAAGGTGGGGTGGTAAAAAAGTGAAATCCGAAACGAGGGAGTGTTGTGTGGCGCTCGAACTAATATTCCACGCGCTGTGTGCGTATTAGTGCCATCGAACATTTTCAATACAAAACAAGTATATTATCAAAATATATTCAATGCTAATTTTTGTGAAACTAATTTGGTGTTATAAATATTGCTATTTTTTTTCTAAAAATTTGGTCAAAGCTAGAGAACTTAAAAAAAACAAAACGACAATAATATGGAACGGACCTATATATGCTGTGCAATTAGCAATATCGTTTAATCACCTGATATATTACAAGTAGTGCAACTTTTCATAGTTAATCTATACCCATGCCATGCATTATCATGCATTTCCAAACGACGCAATCAACGTAACAAAATCAATACTGGTTTGACATCATATATCCATCTGTATCTGGTAGTAAGTAATATCTATGATAAAACTATTTTTCGTTAGGAAAAAGTACGAACTACCCCCCTGAACTATCGCGGTCGATCGAATTACCCCCCTAAACCCGAAAACCAGACATCGTTTACCCTGAACTTTCAATACCGGACAAATTACCCCCCTCAACCCAAACCAAAGCGGTTTCGTCCTACGTGGCGTATGCGTGGCAGTCCAGTTAGCATTTTATTTATAAAAAAAGTAGGACCCACCTGTCATACTCCTTTTCCACTCTTCCTCTCTCTCTTCTCTCTCTACCACTCTCTCTCTCATTGTGAACGCGGAGGCGTCGTGCGCTGTTCTTCGGCGACTCGCTGGCGAGCAGCCACGTGACGTTCGTCACGTCCCTCGTGTGCGTGCTGTCGCAGGTGGACTGGTGGAGGCGCCGGCGAGGTCGGGCGACGCGGCGGCGGGGTTCGAGCACTGGCGCCGGCGCACGGCTTCGCCGTTGCGTACTTCTGGTTCTGGACGTCGTTCCCCCTCCTACTCGCCGCACCGCGGGACGCGCGGAGGCGGCGGACGAGGGGGCCACCGCCCGCGCGTCGCCGTTCCCCCTCCTACTCGCTGCCTCTGCCGCAGCGAACTCCTCGGCCTGCGCCCGGTAGAACTTCGCCTCCGTCGCCGCCATCTCTGGCGCCGCCCCGTCCTCGCTCTCGTTGACCGGCCGCGTCGCGGTGCACTCCCCGCCGTCGAACCACCGCCGTTCTCGTAGTGCGTCGGCGCCACCGTGCGTAGGATCGCCGTGCCGTTGAACCCGTCCAGCCTCACCAGCGCCCCGAGCACGAACGCCGCCCGCTACGCGTGCTCCGGCTGCTTGAGAATGGTTGTGCCGTTGTTGTCGCCGCAGTCGTGGCAGCCGACGACGCGGCCGTGCTGGTAGTACACGGCCGGGCGCGCGAACCAGTGCGACGCGGAGAGTAGTCGTGGCCCCATCAAGCGCGTCCCGGACCTCGCCGTCCTCGCCGACCGGCACTCCGGCGAGCTCCCCGGCGTCGACGTCTTCGTCACCACCGTCGACCCTGTCGACGAGCCGATACTCTACACCGTGAACACCTTCCTCTCCATCCTCGCCACCGACTACCCGGTGGACAGGTACGTCTGCTACCTGTCCGACGATGGCGGGACACTGGCCATGGACCCATGGTGGAGGTCGCCAAGTTCGCCGAGCTGTGGGGTGCCTTCTGAGTGTAAACGACCGATGTTTTTGTGTGTTTTTTGATAGGTTTTGCTGAACAATCCAAGCTGTAAACCGAGGCTTCGATTGGCAGCGAGTGCTGAGAATCCGGTTGATTTCAGTGGTGTTGACGTGCGGCTCCCCATGCTAGTGTACATCTCGCGCGAGAAGCCGTGCGCCGGGAAGCGCCAGTGCTCGAACCCCGCCGCCGCGTCGCCCGACCTCGCCGGCGCCTCCACCTGCGACAGCACGCACACGAGGGACGTCACGTGGCTGCTCGCCAGCGAGTCGCCGAAGAACAGCGCACGGCGCCTCCGCGTTCACTGAGAGAGAGAGAGTGGTAGAGAGAGAAGAGAGAGAGGAAGAGTGGAAGAGGAGTATGACAGGTGGGTCCATATTTTTTTATAAATAAAATGCTGACTGGACTGCCACGCGTACGCCACGTAGGACGAAACCGCTTTGGTTTGGGTGAGGGGGTAATTTGTCCGGTATTGAAAGTTCAGGGTGAACGATGTCTGGTTTTCGGGTTTAGGGGGGTAATTCGGTCGACCGCGATAGTTCAGGGGGGTCATTCGTACTTTTTCCTTTTCGTTATATAGCTAAATATATACTGTGACAAAGTTGGTACATTAGCCATCTAAGTGCAAGGACACATGTTGGTACGCAAAGCATATGACGGCCGGTTGACAGCGCCTGTGCCCACGTGGCTAGTTGGCCATTGGCCTGTTCAAATTTGTTTCCTAGGAATAAGTTCAGTTTGGGTTCCTCTATTTGTCGTCGAGTCTACAATTCATCCTGAACCACAATCCAGATACAACGCATCCCCCAACTTACAAAACTATGCAAACAATGTCCCTCGGTGGTATGTCCCTAGTTTTTGGCTGACATGGCGCCTACGTGACTCCTTTGACTGGTCTTCGTCCTATGTAACATTGACATGGCGTTGCGTGACAATCGACTCAAAAAAAATAAAACCTATGGGGCCCACATGTCAGTTTCACATAAAAATAATAAAAATGGTGGGATCCATGTGACCCCACATGTCATCTCAGTACTCCCCTCTTTTCTCTATCCTCCATGTCATGTAGCCCCGCATGCCGCTGCCGGAGACTGTCGCCATGCAGGCCCGCACGAGCGGTGTCATGAACTTCACCTTCCTCTCGAGGCCTCCGCGGCCCCCGCCCGGCGACGAGAGCACGTCGGCAACCTCGTCGGCGGTGGGCACGTCGACCGTCCCCGTCGAGTCGACAGTGGTGCAGGCGGCGGCGTACTCGTCAGCGATCGCGAGGAGGAATGGTGGCGGCAGCGTGCATGCCCACGAATCGACTTGCCCGCCCGCCGCCACCACCATTGCTCCTCGCGATCGCTGACGAATACACCACCACCTACACCACCGTCGACTCGACGGGGACGGTCGATGTGCCCGCCGCTGACGTGGTCACCGACATGCTCTCGCCGCTGGACGGGCGCTGCAGAAGCCTTGAGAAGAAGGTGAAGTTCATGACACTGCTCGTGCGGGTCTGCTTGGCGATAGTCTCCGGCAGCGGCATGTGGGGCCACATGACATGAGAGGGGATAGAGAGAAGAGGAGAGTAGTGAGATGACATGTGGGGCCACATAGATCCCACTGTTTTTATTATTTTGTGTGCGAAACTGACATGTGGGCCCCATAGGTTTTATTATTTTTCCAAATCGAATTGTTATATAAGCGCCACGTCAATGCCACATGGGACAAAGACTTAGTTAAAGGAGCCACGTAAACGCCATGTCAGCCAAAACCAGGGATAGTATTGCCGAAAGACCTCGTTTGTATTGGTTTTGTAAGTTGGGGGATGCGTTGTATCTGGTTTTGCGGTCTACGGACGAATTTCGAACTAAATGAGAGACCTAAAGTGAACTTATTTTGTTTTCCTATGTTTACTCTTTAATTTAATTAGCTGGGCGCACTTTGGTCACAGCACAAGCCATAGAAAAAAGGTTCACAGTTAAGGTTTCTCATCTTATATTCAAGTTTTAAAATCATCCCTAAATCAAAATACCAGATATAACGCACTTCTAATTTTACAAAATCAGATAACATTAAGTCCAAAGCAGTATTGCCTCCGTTGTTGGGTGACGTGAGGGTTGAGTCAGATGGGTCGCACGACCTCCGGTTCCTCGCGCGCGTGGTGGGACAGCCTCAAGGGCTCGTACGTGGAGACGAACAAATCGTTCTATGTGCAGGACATCAAGGTGAGCACTGTACCCGTACGTAGCTCGATTCTGCATGAGCCAGGCAGGAACCTCGCAATTGTAGGCGACGGAGGGAGGGAGGGTCGCCAGAGAACTGGTTGGCCTCTCGGCGTTCCAGGCGCGTGCTCGGATCTAGTCTTGCCGCGGCGCCGGCGTACCTGCCAATTCTCACAGGGTAGTGCTGCTGTGTGTTACGGAGTACTAGTATATGATTGCTTCAGATTAGTTGCTACTAATGGGTATATATATATATATATATATATATATTTCCTTAACAGAGGATATATCTGAGATAGAAATAGCTTATGAATCGTCTCATCCAATCTGCATGCATCATTGCACGAGGTAAGAAAGGTTCGAAAGGTTCAGAGACATGCATGAACAAGTGTGTTTAATTAGTAAGTGTGAATTTTCATATCAGTACGCCATAACCTACACGGCTGACAAGGGGTCCCAAGCTTTAGGACGACCCACGAAGCAGCGACAGCCAAATGCACGGGTGGTTAGGGGTTTGCGTCTGCCTACCTCCCTCAAACCCACTGCCCTCAATCTGCCGCTGCTCGTTGGGACTGTTAGAATTCACGTTGTCAACAATCGAACAAGCACACACGAACACACGGACACGAAAGTGGAGGGCAATCAACTTTATTGATGTTTCTCTCTCTGTTACAAGTCTTACTTTGCCCTCAACCTCACTATTGTATTTATACCCACAATAGGATGTCGTATATGGATACATACATATATATTTGGTATAAGCCCACTTCATTAATAAGAAAACAGAAGGAAGAGGAGGAGGTACCGTGATCCTCACGATCACGGTCCTACAAATCCGACTCCTTCGGGAGATCGGTTTCATAACACTCCCCCTTTGGCGAATACCGCGCTATACATATACATATGTCTCATCAAAACTCCTTCCAAAAACCCAGTGGGAGAAAAGGAATAGGAGAAAGAGTACATAGTACACGCTACTTATATTGCACTGTTGCCTCATTAAAAACCTAAATGTGAGAAACTTCAAAGAAAACTCACTAAAGGGAGAAAAAGAGTACAACCATAAGCTAATCTACTGGATAACTCTATCATTCTTCAAGAATGATGTACTGATCTGCATGATCAATATCAACGGAACACAGTCAGGGAAGTGCTCCCCCTGATTTGTGCACATCTCTCATCCTCCTCATACCGATGCCATGCACAAGCTTCTCAAAAACACTAGTTGGCAAAGACTTAGTAAATAAATCTGCGAGATTTTCACTAGTCTTGGTGAGAGTCACCTTGATTTCTTCTTTCTTTTGCAATTCATGCATATAGAAGAATTTAGGCGATATATGTTTTGTGAGACTCGTCTTCACATAACCCGTTTGTATTTGTGCAACACAAGCTGAATTATCTTCATAAATAATAGTTGGAGTTGGTGTGATATTTAGCCCACATGTATTCTGTACATGTTGTATCACTCTCCTCAACCACATGCATTCCTTGCTCGCTTCAAATAATGCTATAATCTCCGAGTGATTTGTTGATGTCGCGACCATCGTCTGCTTCGTCGACTTCCATGAGATGGCTGTACCACCACAGAGAAACACATACCCAGTCTGTGACAATGCTTTATGGGGGTCTGACAGATATCGTCGGCTGGCTTTTCAAGGGCGAACCGACGACGGAAAGCCGATGGCACGATTCCGCGGCCATCGGTGAAGGGGGTGGCCGGCGACGCGTGCTGGCGGCGGCAAGGGCACGACGGTGCATGCTGGCGTCATCAGCTTGGTTTCGTTGTCGTCAACTTCAGGAGGACGGCGGCGCTGGCATGAGGATTTGGGCCGATTCGTTCGGAATCGGCAATCACGTTAGCCAGGTACGCGATTCTTCTCATGTGCATCGCGATTACACCCTGAACGTAGCGTCGCCCTTCGAGGCATCACTAGTTCTAAACCGTCGTTCTTGCGGCGGCTTGTCTGATCCGTTCGCGCGTCTAGGGCGTACGGTATCCGTGTATTTGTTTGCAAGAACAGAAACCCAGTGCAAAGGTTGGGAACAAATCTAATCGGACTATAGCGATAACCGCTTCTCGTTCGATAGATCGGTTGTACAAGGGATAACCCCATACGCCTGTCATGCATGGGGTGGAGAGCCGCAAACTCTCCTGCTACGTGCGCCATAAGGGACAAATCCACGTAGTACAACCCATTGATCGAACGATTAGCGGAGAAATAAAAATAACAGAAAAAGATCTAGCAAGTTTATCGTTATCCCTATAGAACGAGATTAGATCAGATCGATGTTGACAATATACCTTGGCTGAAGAGCACCTCGTGCTGATAACGTGTTAGAATTCACGTTGTCAACAATCGAACAAGCACACATGAACACACGGACACGAAAGTGGAGGGCAATCAACTTTATTGATGTTTCTCTCTCTGTTACAAGTTTTACTTTGCCCTCAACCTCACTATTGTATTTATACTCTCTCTGTTACAAGTCTTACTTTGCCCTCAACCTCACTATTGTATTTATACCCACAATAGGATGTCCTATATGGATTCATATATATATATTTGGTATAAGCCCACTTCATTAATAAGGAAACAAAAGGAAGAGGAGGAGGTACCGTGATCTCACGATCACGGTCCTACAAATCCGACTCCTTCGGGAGATCAGTTTCATGACAGGGACTACTCTTCAAATCCCTCGAGGACGGAAGAAGTAGTAGCTGTTCACATAGCGTGAAACCCCAGCACCGCGAACAGAAACCACGCGTCTACCTACCATCTATCTTTTTTTGGGTGATCGCACGGAGTCATATATATCTACAGTAAAATCTACCATGGAGAATCCGTCCATCACGCTAGCCTAAGCGGTTTAATTAGTCGAAATTGAAAGCAACAGGAAAGCATGTGTGTAATCAGTAACATTGCAACAATATAGGTAAACCGAGCAAATCATGCGTGCGTCATTTTGTATGTTCAAGTAAATTCCAGTTAAAAAAATAAAGTAAATCTCACAAAACTATATATATACTTTGATGAAACTATCACAAAACTACATACATATTTAAGGAATTGATTTAGCAATATATTTATCATAAACTGTATATTTAAGATAGCCTATCACAAAACTACAAAGTAACAAATTGATCCCAAAACTATAAATTTAATACCAATATATATCTAATAAAAAATACGTAAGGCTTTTAATAGTGTAATAGTGATAGTGATCCCATGTTTTAATTTATTGCTTCGGCACAAAACCAAGGAAGGATTTTAATTTACTTTTTCAATTATAGTGTAATAGTGATCCCAATGTTTTAGTTTATTTCTCATCTCCTAATAGCTGTTATACCACTGAAAGAACGTCTTTACCTGTTGCAACGCACAAGCATTTTTTCTAGTTTAATCATAAAAATGCATCTATAACTTTACCTGTTGCAGCGCAAAGTATTTTTTCTAGTTTAATCATAAAACTGCATCATTTATAGCTCTAACATAACTGTAGTGCTAGAGATTTGAACTCTAAAATTTATAATTTTGTGATAATTTCAATATTAAATCTGTAGTTCTATGCTAATTTTAATGTTAAATATGTAGTTTTGTAATGCTTAGCCTTAACTTTGTAGTTTTACGGTAAAATTTAGTATTGAATCTATGATTTTACGATACAACACTTTAAATATATAGTTTTGTGATAGTTTAATCAAAATATCTATAGTTTTGTGAAATTTACTTTAAAAAGTACTTCCTAAGATGTGTAGCATATTTTTATTTTAGAAAATCAATCTTTAATATACCAATAATTAGTTAGCATACCATGTATAGAACTTACAACGTTAGATTCATAATTCGAAACATTTTCATATAAAAACTTTCTAATGCACATAATAAATGCTCTTTGGTCCAAAGTGAACAATCAGAGTACCTATTATTCTTCTTCCACTAATATTTCAACTATAACTTTATAACTCCTTCAAAATAATTTGCCACAACATTAACAATAATAAAATTTTGAAGTACATTAGTCAGGGATGGCTATGGATCGGACGTCAAACGTTTTGCAAAACATCGGATGGTGTTGCACAACATTGTTACAAAATGTCGCATATATTTCATCGTTTGATGGAAAATGTTTCAACAAAATATGGAGAATAATGTTCCATTGCATGGCACAAAAATGTCTCAGCCCTTGAACAAACATGGTTCAACATATAGAAAAAATGTTTCAACAATTTAAACGGTGAAACACAATCAAATCATTCTCGAAGCATTTTGCTATAACATATGAAACATCGATTTTGAGCTACTGAAATATCCAAATACTTTGAAAAAAATAACAAAAAAAAACACCGTAAAATTTGGTCTTCCTCCTTTCTAGTGGCAAGCCACCGTGTTGGCACCGGATGTCACCCTTCTTGGCAACTCCGCTTACTTATACTCCATCCATGAAGACACTCTATTGCATTCTCTAGATGATCCACGGCGCGTACACTGTCCTTCCTACTGCTGTTGTTGACGAAGATGAGGCTGAGCTAGTCCCCTCATTGCTGGTTCCCCTCCCTTGATCTAGCGTTGGATAGAGTTGAATATTTCCTTGTACGCCGGATGGAGTTGAAGCGTTTTCGACATTAGTCTCCAGCAAAAGAGCGGGAAATATACCTATTTTGTCCTAATTCTACGAGCATAGAAAAATTCTCCATCCTCCCTCTCCAGTCTCCCAACCTTTCTCTCTATATCCACGTAGGCATCCATGTCATCCATTACGGTGACGGGTCCAGTGTTCCACGTGGCACTCGTGGCCCGTGTGAACGCGTCCCTGCACCCCGCACCGGTGGGGGCCCAGATCCCTCACCCTCACTGACCCACGGGCCCCACCCGTCAAACGAGCGGCCCACCCGCTTCCCGAAAGACGCGTCACGCCTCGGCCCCACGGACGTTTTGTTACCCCACCCGGCACCTACCCGCCGTCCCCACCACTCCACAGTGCCACTGACGCGTGGGTCCCACACGCGCCACTAGGCAGCCCAAACCCTGCCCGCAGCCGCACCACCGCCCACCTGAGCGAGTGGGGCACGAGTCCCTATATATATAGGCGCCTCTCTCCTCCGCCGCCGCCGACCGCCGCGTGCTCTCTCCTCCGCCGCCGACCGCCGCGTCAAACACAGAGGAAGCAATCGGCCGCGGCCGGCGGCTGCCCCCGCCCCCTCCCCCCTCGGCTGCCTCTCTTCGCGACGGAGAGAAGAGGATAGGACCCCGACTGCACGCAAACGCGAAACCCTAGGCTCGTCGCCGGTGGCGGCGGCGGCGGCGACCGGTGGGGAGATGGCGGGGCGGCGGCCGCTCTTCGACCTCAACGTCGCCCACGAGGATTGGGATTGGGAGAAGGGGGAAGAGGCGGAGGCGGAGGAGGAGGAGGAGCCCGAGGAGGTTGTTGAGGAGGGGAAGAAGGAGGTGGTGGTGCTCGAGGAGGAGGAGGAGGAGCCCCATGAGGTGATCATGGAGGAGGAGGTGGTGGAGGAGGAGGCGGCGGCGGTGGGGGGTGAGGCGGAGGAGGTGGACGGGGAGGTGAGGAGGAAGAGGAAGGGCTGCGAGGTTTTGGTGGGAGGGCTTCCCCGGGACGCGGCGGAGGAGGACGTGGCGCGGGCGCTCGCGGACGCCGGCGATGTGGAGGAGGTGCGGCTCGTGCGGGATCCGGCGGACCCGCGCTCCAACAAGGGCTTCGCCTTCGTGCGATTCGCCGCCGCCTGGCAGGCGCGGTGGGCCGCCGACGACGTCCGCACGGCCATGGTATTGTGTCCACCCCCCCTGCCACTAGATTCGTATCTCCGACTCGTTCGATTTCGATAGAGTTGTATCTCATGCGAATTTGATATGTTGAGAATAAGTAGTTTGGGAAAAAGTGTTAGCTTTAGTCATATGCTTGAAGTAGAGCTGATAAAGTTAGTGGTCTGAGATGCTTCTTGTTCACTAATTTGAGGTAATCTATACCCTTGCAATCTCGTTTTGTTGTTGGCTTGTGAAATTTGAATTAGTGGATGTGGAATTAGATAATGAGATTAAGTAGTTTGGGAAAAGATGTTGCTTTAGTCATGCTTGAAGTAGAGATGATAAAATTAGTGGTCTGGAATGCTTTTTGTTTACTAAATTGAGGTATTATTTATCCTTGTGATTTCATTTTGTTGTTGGCTTGCAAGATTTAAATTAGTGGATGTGGTATCAGGGCTTTTGATTAGTGTTGAGGAAGTAGGTGTATGGTATGTGCCCTTGTTTTTCAAGGCCTAAGTGACCGATCAGACCACAAAATTGGGGAAAAACAGATTAGCCAGGTTGAAAATGGTACCTTTTAGTTGATTTCATAGCATGTGCCTGGTTCACCTATTGAACTTAAGTCGTAGAGATATTTAAAAGTCTTAGTTTTGAAAAATACTGTTCTAAATTGTGATGTGATCTGCTGTGGTGCTAGGTGTCACATTCCCACTAAGGTCCTATGCACCACCCTGCCTTCCCGCCAAGCGCCTTATCCAAACATAATTTTAATGGTCATATTACGTTAAGCTTGTAATGGCATATTTGTCAGTACTTGATGCTTCGGATAGTTTTAATGACGACTCCTGCTGGAATGCCTTCTTAAATGCGTTTCGTGTTTCATATATCTGGTAATAATGACCAAGACGTGGCAATCTAAAAGAAGCTGAAACTAAATTAGCAAATATTTTGGCGCTCATTTTTCTAAATGCAATGAGCAAATATTTTTGGTTGTTAAGCCAATATGGTAATAGCCAATGATTTCATTCATGGTGTCATTGGAAAAAGAGGCACTCAGTTAGATTTACCCAATGAAAATGGGAAATTCCTGATAATTTGTTGTGCTATTTATAAATATTTTAAATGCTGTTAACTACTCCCTCCGTCCCAAAAAAACTCAACCTCGTACTACGACGTGACACATCCTAGTACTAGATTGCCTTTGTTTGGGATGGAGGGAGTAATTTATACCACACTGCCTCACGCTCAGGACAAACACTAGGACAATGGTTATTAAAGATGCTACTTACTCCCTCCGTTTCACAATGTAAGATTTTCTAGCATTGCCCATATACATTTAGATGTTAATGAATCTAAACACATACATATGTCTAGATTCATTAACATCTAAATGAATGTAGGCAATGCTAGAAAATCTTACATTGTGAAACGGAGGAAGTACATGAATACTTTTCGATGTTTCCGGATAAGTTCAAACTGATTGAATCTCAGTTATCTTGTTGTAGCATCAGTTTAAATTGAATGTAAAATGTATAAACTTGCATACTTGATAAAAATCTGCAATTGATCCATATGTGCACACACAAACATCCATTTACTAAAATGTGTTTTGCCAATGAATCTAAACACATACATAAGTTAGCATACTTGCATTTATGTTATGGTTTTATGTTTAAGCACTGGTCACTATACTAGTTATTCTATTGAAATGGTGATGCGAATAAGTATCTAAACTAGAGGAATCTAAACACATACATATGTTAGCATACTTGCATTTATGTTATGGTTTTATGTTTAAGCACTGGTCACTATACTAGTTATTCTATTGATATGGTGATGTGAATAAGTATATACACTAGAGGACAACTGCACTTATGAACTAATTATTCTGTTGAAGATGTTGCTTTGGTATAAGAGTCACAATTAGAGCCACAATGCTCATATTTTATATCTGTTCAATTAGCTATGGATAATTATTTACGCCTGTGTAGGTTAGTATTTTATGTCTTCATATGTTGGATGCTGAAATGGAGCAGCCTTCAGAACCCCTGAAATGTTTGAACCAGCTAGTTACTTGAATAAGTCCTGATTATACAATGTTTTGCATGTGCCAAGCTTATTATACTCCGCAATATTGCCAATTCATTGTGAAGTTTGCTCCCACAATGAACTGTTAGATCATTAGATCCAAGTCTGTTGAACTCCACATTAGTTTTAGTTTCCCTTCTATTCGACGATAATGATATCTTTATTGATCAGTAATAATGTTTTTCCAGGTCAAGGGAGAAGCTTGTATGATATGCAAGAATGATGCAAACGAGACCCTTCATCTGCGGAATATATGCTTTGATTGGACAAAAGATGATGTATGCTTTCATCCTTATTTAATTAATTAATTGTAATTTTTGTCACAAGCATATTGTTATTTTCTACAAGGGTTCTCTTCTGTGCAGTTAGCGGAGGAACTGAAAACTTACAAGTTGGAAAACCTTGAGGATATTAATTTAGTCGAGGATCCGGAAAGAAAAGGAAAAAACAGAGGCTATGCGTTTCTTGATTTCCGCACAAATGTTGATGGTGTGGATGCTTTTTTTAAACTACAGAACAGAGATATTTATCTTGGTACGGATGTTCGAGCCCAAGTGTCCTTTTCAAAAACTCTTTCACAGGATGATAAGATTATGGAAAAGGTAGTCACACAAACAAGGCATCTATATTTTGTACTATATGAATCTGTTACACGTATTGGAATATCTTGGCTTTGACTTAGCTGCTATAACTTTGATTGTGCATTGCAGGTAAAATCTGTTTTCTTGGATGGCTTACCACCTCACTGGGATGAAGACAAAGTGAGAGAAGTGTTTGGAAAGTTTGGTGAAATCGATAGTATACACCTTGCTAGGAACATGTTTAAAGCAAAACGAAAAGATTTTGGTTTCATTGCCTTTACTTCAAGACAATCAGCTTTAGATTGCATTAGTACAGTTAGTAAAGGTGGTATTGTTGAAGGTAGCGGAAAGGTAATCACTTGAGGTGTTTTTAGATGTGCTTTTCTTCTGGTTTATTTGCTCCAGCTACTGTTACTTAGTAGGTCAATATTTTCAGGTTCGAATCAAGGCTTCTTTACAAAGGCCCAGACCTACTTTGAAAAAACATTCATGGCAAGGGATTACTCCCATGTTGGGCATCAGGAGGGGATTTATTGGAAAAAGTTATGGTGATAGAGAACACTATGGTGATAGGGAACGCTATGATGATAGAGAACGTTATCATAATAGAGAACGTTATGGTGATAGGGGATTTGGGTTTTCAGGTCATGCAAGACGTGATTACTCAAGCAATCATGTTCATGACAAATACCATCGCCACATGCATCGTATGGCAATTGATGTTGAAGAAAGGCCCATTTCATCACGAGAAAACAGATCTCATTATAGAAGAGATTCTGCTGTATCTGGTTGGTTTCCTTTTATCTTCTCTAAATAAACTTCTTTCTTTTTTCTTTCTCTCCAAGGCTAATGAATGTTTATTTCCAACACTTGGTTGTAGGCCACATCCACAGGTATGAGAGGGCAAGGCCCAGGGAAGCATATCTTGAGAGTCGATATACTAATGAATACCCAAGACATAGGCACTCAAGGCATGAAGAATCCATCCATCGAGATGCATACAGGAGTAAATATGGACACTCGTACCTGGAGAGGTCACACAGAGATTCTTGCCCAGATTGTAATCCAAGTGATCATAGTTCCAGTGCCTTCTATAAGACAGTAAGCACACTATATAAACACTATCTGGTTTTATTATCCATTGCTTGTTCATTGGAGCTGATTTACTTACTTAGGACCATGAGCCAACACCTTCATCTTCCCAAGTAGCATCCCACTGTGAGGAATCGTTCAGTCAGGTTGTGTTTTTACACTTACTCCTATAAATTCCGTTGCTTCAGAGTGATGCTAACTATTTGATCTTATGTTTCCCAGGGCCGTAAATTGATGGCATCAAGTTCCCCCGGGATGTGTAATTGTGGCGAATGCTATGTTGTAAGCACAAAACTACAGCACTAGTGTTTGGCATGAAGTTTCTTTGTAATACTTGATTCTGATTGTAGAATCTTCTTTTTTGTCAGGAACAAGATGCAGCCCCCGCAAGCTCCCAAGTGGTGCCTCTTCGTCACCAGTTGGCCAAACCTTTTCATGAGCGAAGGTATATATATTCTGACGCTTCATGTGTTCCTATCCTTTCACCTACTCTTCGAACTGGTTAAAAAAACCGTACTCTGATCTTTTGCTGCAGTTCTGAGCCTGATGACCACTCTGCTTCTGCCTATGAAGCTGCGGAGTACAAGGAGCGCAAGAGCAGGTATCATCCATCTTCCAGAGATGGCCCCAGTAATACTCACCACAGGAATTACCGTAGACAAGGAAGATAGGTCCAAGTAAGCAAAGCTAAGCTTTCGACAAGATAGAGAAGCTGCTCATGGCAGTGCAGCTGCTGCTAGAGCTATACTTATTTAGTAGCGTCGAGTTACCATTGGTGCATTGGTGGTGCTCCCCCGATGCAGAATCCTCCCAAAAGGATTTCTGGCTTTTGTGGGCGTTGCAATTTTTTCCGGCCCTGTGGTTGCGCACATTTTACCTTGGGATGCCATGTCATGTGATGTGACATTGTAGTTCGTTTACCCCGGATACATACCGATAGAAATCCAAAGAAAGAGATGTTAACTTGCATGGTGGTGCGTTGCGTTGCAGCCTGGTGCGGTTCGTATGAGTTTCAGTTTTACTGCTGGCGTCTTCAGGGTTCTGATGTCGCTTTGGCCGTTGGTTGATTGAGATGTTGCAATTGCGAGTCAAAATTTCGTTGACAAGCAGTAGAGCATTGCGTGCGTAATCTGAAAGAATATACTTAGTTTCTTTTAGTGCCGTACTACCAAACACAAAAGGTGCTGAATATCCTCTCTCCGTTTCAAAATGTTTGACACCGTTTACTTTTTAGTACGTGTTTGACCATTTGTTTTATTAAAAAAAATTTCAAAAAATTTAAGTAATTATTTATTCATTTCATATCATTTGATTCATTGTTAAATATACTTTCATGCACACATATAGTTTTACATATTTCACAATTTTTTCTAATAAGACGAACGGTCAAACATGTGCTAAAAAGTCAACGGTGTCAAACATTTTAAAATAGAGAGAGTATATATTTTTGATTTGTGCGACACGTGCCATGTAGCACCAAATAACTTGGTTCGATGAACGCGCAGCAAAGAAGGGCAAGTTTTGTGCTCCAAACCGTACACGATAGTGCACATTACTTTACATGATGCTTTCCTTTTATCTCCCTATGTACATCAAATTTTTAGCTGTTTCTTATGTGGTACTCCGTACTACACATCACTGTGTTGCACGTCTTAAAACGGTCACTTTTTATAATCAAAGTTTTCTTTGGACTACCTTTTCTCAATCTTTACACTTTAAAGTACAAGTAATTGTGTTTTCTTTTTTTATTTTGGACCACCCTAACTATTTAGTGTGGCTGGGGTAAGATAGTTGACTTGGGTGTGCCGATGTGTGCTTGAGAATATAGGGTTGGGTGGTTCAAAATGTAAGAAGCAAAATTACTTAATTCAAAGTAACAAGATTAATAAAAAATTGGTAATAAAAAATGACTCAAACTACGATTCGCTTTAAAATTATTTTCGTCATTGATGTGTGCACATCTGAGTGCACTTTGGTGCTTAGGTACGCAACTCTCTTGCCAACTGAGACCGCTGGAGCCTGGAGGGCAATCTGTACACATGATGGGATGCGAATAATTTCTTGCATGGTGTGTACTCCCTCCGTCTAAAAAAACACAATCCTGGATTTGAATCTAGACATACACTAACCCAATCCTAGATTCAAACATAGGATTGATTTTTTTTTTGGACGGAGGGAGTACTAGATTAGAGGATGGAATGGATGTACGGTGATTGATTGAGACGACAAAATTGGATGAAATCACCATATTTTACAACTTGAATCAATATTGGTTCCCAGATTAAATAGAGAGAACATTTAGGGGAGTGGAGCAATGATTAATGACGTTGTTTTAATTGAGAGTATCCTATGTGGAGAAGTAAAGTTTTGCTAGCAATCACATAAGTATCCAATGCTCACATTTAATTAATCGAAATGTGGCTGCACCAAATCACAGCTAATGGGGATAGTTATATAGGATTTGTAGATACATAACATAGCTCTACTGCTAAAACACCTAAGCAAGTTTTACATGGCTGCTAATTTACCTTGGCCAAGATTGATATGGAGTTCTCATTATGGTTCTATAGTACCTCATTTATTTATTGTTTAACAAGGGTTCGTTCCGGTGGAGGGATATTATTAACCTTGCTGGCTTTTATAGAGCAATTACACATTGTACTGTTGTCTCTAGAAATACACTGTTATTCTTGGATGATTTATGGAATGGATGATTTAGAAGTCAGAAGCCAAAAAAATACCCTCATTTATGCAATCATGCATTCAACAGAAATGAATCCGTAAAGGCTATGTGCGTAAAACCTCTAGAAGATTCTTTCAAGTACGCCTTTATAACAGCTGAAGCATACAGTGAATTTCAGTTGTTACAAATGGAAATCTAGTTAGTTCTGCATATGCTAATGGGGGAATTGGGGATTCTAGGAGCTACATTTGGGGAGCATAAAGATACACAGCTCAAAAGTTCTGTAAGGCTAATTTTGTTGGTTCTCCCCAAGACCATTTAAATTGTTATGGAAAATAAACTAACCAAGTGTGTCATGAAAATCAAAGTTTTCATATGGCTACCCTTTTATGATAGATTGAACACCAAAGATATGCTTGACAAAAAGAATTGTGCTTCAAAAGATGCTAACCTCTCTTATGTTCTGCGCTCAACTAGTATAAGGGAGACCTTGATACATCTTTTTTCATGTGTCCTTTTAGTTGAAGGGACAAGAACTGGATTCAGATGAAATATTAATTTAAATTTGTTTCAAATGATCATTCCACCAAGAATCGGCTTGAAAAGAAAAGGTTTCCTAAAGATTATGTGCATTGCATGTTGGCACATTTGGAAGCAGAGGAATGGATTTACCAGAATATCAACCCATCGGTGGATCAATGGTTTCAAAACTTCAAAGCATATGTGTAGGATGAATGAGCCTTTAAGATCTATAGTCTTTGATTAGTTACATAACTTGTTAAAGTTCCGTTTTGTAATTTGTAACTAGACTCTATCTCTATTTCTTATACTAGCAAAAGGGCACGTGCATTGCAACAGAAAACTATAATTACAATAAACGTTAGATAATTCATGTTAATCTTTGTGATTCGAGCCCTTTAAGAGAAATATTGTTATTATGGATCTTAATTTGTAAAATAGTAACAAGAAATTGTAACATAAGCTTTAGATCATTTAGGAAAAAAACTCACGTACTATTGAAGTGAATAACATGGCATAACTTCTATTGTCCCTATGTTTTTACTCGCTCCATGTTATTGTGCATTTGATTTGTCTAATGTGACCTTGCCTTGTCATGCGATCAAGAGGTTAAAGAAAATGAGAGTGGTTGGCTGACGGCCAAGTGTGGTGATGGCGGCAAGGATGGAGGGGGCGAGGCAGTGGCATGCCTAACTCTAACCAACGAGAGCAAGAGAAGAGCAGAGCCAAAATTAGACACTAACATGGTTAGCAAACTGGATCATGTGTGCCTTGTGTTGTAATTTGGTTTTGGAAACAGAAAGATTGTAATTAGACCATAATATAGACATCGTGAAGGAACGCGATCTTGATGGAACACTCGAACCCAATCAACTTAAATATATAATAAAAATTATTGTAGCCTACCTATCTCAAATGTTGGCAAGTATAAGGCTGTAGCCAATCAATGTATGCACCAAAGTTGAAAGGAAAGAGCCATTGCCAAACTATATAAATTTACACCCACTATATTACAGTCTCCAGCTAATCAGAATCAATCAATTGGGAATACTGCCAGGCCAACGCCAAGCAGTTATAATTTATATAGAAATATAGAGTGCAATCCATTTTTTTTTTTACATTGTATGTAACCAAATTACATTCAAATTTTAATTTTACTGTGCATAAAATTCACATGTTAATGCTGTATTCTGGTTTATCTGTTAGGGAATTCCTTAGTATGTAGAGCCCCCACAACCTGTTGCTTGAATACGCAGCTTGCGAATAGACTCACTAAGATGCAAATAAAAATGCCAATTTTTTTTTTAATTCTATGCAGATGAGTTAATTGAGAGTATCCTATGTGGAGAAGTAAAGTTTTGCTAGCAATCACATAAGTATCCAATGCTCACATTTAATTAATCGAAATGTGGCTGCACCAAATCACAGCTAATGGGGATAGTTATATAGGATTTGTAGATACATAACATAGCTCTACTGCTAAAACACCTAAGCAAGTTTTACATGGCTGCTAATTTACCTTGGCCAAGATTGATATGGAGTTCTCATTATGGTTCTATGGTACCTCATTTATTTATTGTTTAACAAGGGTTCGTTCCGGTGGAGGGATATTATTAACCTTGCTGGCTTTTATAGAGCAATTACACATTGTACAGTTGTCTCTAGAAATACACTGTTATTCTTGGATGATTTATGGAATGGATGATTCAGAAGTCAGAAGCCAAAAAGATACCCTCATTTATGCAATGACGCATTCAACAGAAATGAATCCGTAAAGGCTATGTGCGCAAAACCTCTAGAAGATTCTTTCAAGTACGCCTTTATAACAGCTGAAGCATACAGTGAATTTCAGTTGTTACAAATGGAAATCTAGTTAGTTCTGCATATGCTAATGGGGGAATTGGGGATTCTAGGAGCTACATTTGGGGAGCATAAAGATACACAGCTCAAAAGTTCTGTAAGGCTAATTTTGTTGGTTCTCCCCAAGACCATTTAAATTGTTATGGAAAACAAACTAACCAAGTGTGTCATGAAAATCAAAGTTCTCATATGGCTACTCTTTTATGATAGATTGAACACCAAAGATATGCTTGACAAAAAGAATTGTGCTTCAAAAGATGCTAACCTCTCTTATGTTCTGCGCTCAACTAGTATAAGGGAGACCTTGATACATCTTTTTTCATGTGTCCTTTTAGTTGAAGGGACAAGAACTAGATTCAGATGGAATATTAATTTAAATTTGTTTCAAATGATCGTTCTACCAAGAATCGGCTTGAAAAGAAAAGGTTTCCTAAAGATTATGTGCATTGCATGTTGGCACATTTGGAAGCAGAGGAATGGATTTACTAGAATATCAACCCATCGGTGGATCAATGGTTTCAAAATTTCAAAGCATATGTGTAGGATGAATGAGCCTTTAAGATCTATAGTCTTTGATTAGTTACATAACTTGTTAAAATTCCGTTTTGTAATTTGTAACTAGACTCTATCTCTATTTCTTATACTAGCAAAAGGGCACATGCATTGCAACAGGAAACTATAATTACAATAAACGTTAGATAATTCATGTTAATATTTGTGATTCGAGCCCTTTAAGAGAAATATTGTTATTATGGATCTTAACTTGTAAAATAGTAACGAGAAATTGTAACATAAGCTTTAGATCATTTATGAAAAAAAACTCACGTACTATTGAAATGAATAACATGGCATAACTTCTATTGTCCCTATGTTTTTACTCGCTCCATGTTATTGTGCATTTGATTCGTCTAATGTGACCTTGCCTTGTCATGCGATCAAGAAGTTAAAGAAAATGAGAGTGGTTGGCTGACGGCCAAGTGTGGTGATGGCGGCAAGGATGGAGGGGGCGAGGCAGTGGCACGCCTAACTCTAACCAACGAGAGCAAGAGAAGAGCAGAGCCAAAATTAGACACTAGCATGGTTAGCAAACTGGATCATGTGTGTCTTGTGTTGTAATTTGGTTTTGGAAACAGAAAGATTGTAATTAGACCGTAATATAGACATCGTGAAGGAACGCGATCTTGATGGAACACTCAAACCCAATCAACTTAAATATATAATAAAAATTATTGTAGCCTACCTATCTCAAATGTTGGCAAGTATAAGACTGTAGCCAATCAATGTATGCACCAAAGTTGAAAGGAAAGAGCCATTGCCAAACTATATAAATTTACACTCACTATATTACAGTCTCCAGCTAATCAGAAACAATCAATTGGGAATACTGCCAGGCCAACGCCAAACAGTTATAATTTATATAGAAATATAGAGTGCAATCCCTTTTTTTTTTACATTGTATGTAACCAAATTACATTCAAATTTTAATTTTACTGTGCATAAAATTCACATGTTAATGCTGTATTCTGGTTTATCTGTTAGGGAATTCCTTAGTATGTAGAGCCCCCACAACCTGTTGCTTGAATACGCAGCTTGCGAATAGACTCACTAAGATGCAAATAAAAATGCCAATTTTTTTTTTAATTCTATGCAGATGAGTTAGATCCAACGTCCCAGATCCTCCCACATCTCCCTCCGCATCCTCTCCCGCATCCTCCCTCTCTCTCTCCCCCCAGCACGCATCGCCACCAGCCCACCACCACCCTCATCGGCTCCACAAATCACGCCGCCGTCGCCGTCGCCATCCCGCTGCTCGTCGCCCAACCGCGCCGGAGTCGCCGTTGCCGTTCCCGCCCCTCCGCCCCCGATCTACGCCTGGGCGCCCGCCTCCC
>CM020184.1:11333065-11357347 GCA_009805545.1 Oryza longistaminata
GCGCCCGCCTCGCGCCCCCCCAGATCACCGTCGCCGGTCTCGTCGTCACCAAGCTGATCCCCTCCGCATCTATGCTTGGGCGCCCGCCTCCGGCCCCTAGATCACCGTCGGCCTCAGTCGCCAAGCGATCCCCTCCGCCACCGATAGGAGGTGCAGAAACCCTCCTCCCCTACTGGATTGAATTTAATCTCTCTTTTTGGGTTAAGCAACAGCGTTGGTCTTTTCCTTTTCCCGTTTGATTCTTGCAAGTTCTAGAGACTGATACAATCATGTAAATTGGAATTCAAAGTTATGTGTAGAAATAATAATTCTGCTCATACTCACCAAATCCCTTTGATTCACTGGACACTCAAGTGCAATATTGAATCCATCAAGAACATAACGAAATCAAATAATGGAGAGGATTGGAACAGATTACCCCCATCAAGTTGGTGAAATAAAGGAGCAATTAGGACGACCAATAAATCCGCTAATGGGACACATAATGAACAGAAATTCCTTAGAGCTTGGAGTAATATTAGCACTACAGTCACTATCTTTGAAAACGATCAGGGGAGCATTCATTACCTTGGCCCATGCTAAGATCAGTTACTCCTCACTTTGACTGGAACACCTGAACACATGTACCATTAGTTTGAACCTGTGAACGATGAGTTTGCTATCACTTCAGGGAAAAGCTTTAGTTGGAAATCTTGGAGCTTGTGATATCAATCTAAAAGACCATTGAGCTAAATATACGCAAATCTGGAGTTGATTTGGCAACCACAAAACTAACTGGTATAAATCCTTGGGTCCATGTATGAAGGGCATGTTTGGCACAGCTCCAGCTCCAGCTCCACCCCTCCTGGAGCTGGAGCTCAGCCAAACAGTTTCAGCTCCACCAAAACTGGGAGTGGAGCTGGGTGGAGCTCTCTCACAAAATGAACTAGAGTTGTGGAGCTGGGTTCAGGTAGCTCCACAACTCCACTCAGACTCAACTCCTGGAGTTAAATTTAGGAGTTGGAGCTGTACCAAACAGGTCCGAAGAAACCACACTTCATTTTTGGTGAAGCACCAAATAAACCCTAAAAATGATCAAAGACTTACAATACTGTGGTATTAGACAATTCCCATTTACAAAAATTGAACGAATGATGCATCACAAGCACTGTTTACAGAATTTTAGCTCTGTCATTGAGAACAGATCTTCAAAGCAAAATTCATCCTCTATTTCCAATTTTTATTTTTTTTGGGCTTTGATTCACTCATAGTAGAGAAATAAGAGACGCAATAGCATTGCCTGGGCATTATTTTAGGAAGAATGAGAAACCTATATGTAAATTGTCCATCCTTTTTCTGTACTTATAGTAGCAAATCAATAGCTCAACTAATAATGTCATAACCAATGGCAAAAAAAAAAAAGATCCTATAAGACTGATGTTTGAATAACCCAATTAATCAATTTTTCACCTATAATTTTGTGATTCCATCATAGCACAAATGAGAGAGCTATGAGGTCTAACAAGAAAGAAACATAAACCACATCGTTTCCTTTCTTTTTAGAGCAGCACAAATGAGAAAGAGCTATGAGGTCTAACATGAACCTTCTATTCAAGTATTCCTTGTTAGAATATGTTGGTCTGAATTAAACTCCATGCACTACATTTATTCTACAGGAATTAGTATGCTGATAGTTTACATCAATCTCGCTGCATGTGCACTACAATTGAATTATGCTATTGCCACAAAAATATTGCAACAAACTTTTATTCGTGGCCAGTGCATTATTCTATGCCATGTCCGGTCGTCTTGTGACAATTAGTAAATTATATTACAACAATTTAGTATTGTTGTTATACTTAGTTTTTTTTCATGGCAATTAGCGTATTTTCAATCGGTCCATAATTTGTCTTGCATATTATCTTCTCATTTGTTCGTTCAAAATAGCTTACTAACCACTTTGTAGGAAGGTCATACTTTCACTAATTCCATTTCCCTTTACATGTGTCAAATTTTTATTAGGCTTCTCTGCAGCTAATACAGGAAATTACTTTAGTTTCTACTCAGCATTCTTGTGTGATAATGGCGTTAGCAGCAATCTACAGCCTTTTCATCATTAACAAATCTGGCGGCCTTAATATACTACAAGGTATTGTTTACTGTACTCCTGTTTCTCTTTGTTCTTTCAAAGCTGGAGTCTGAACACCTTGCACATTCTCATTTATCCAGGACTATGGTTCAGCAGGGGGACGGACACCAATGACAGTCTACGCTTGGCAAGTCTTTGGCATTCCATGCATGCTATCTCCCAGCAGCTGTCCCTACACCTGGCTGTGAAGGCATTGACCTTCTACAAGCCCACAACTTTGATCTCCATTGCTTCCAGTCCCTCACAGGTCTTTTATCATCCTCCTCTGTTGTAAATTTGCGTGAAAATCTGACCTGGATGCTTATAGCTGCAAAGTTTTTAGTATTATTGGGTTGGAAGTCAATTATTACAGTTTGTCGTTTTTTCTGTAAGTATGCATCATATCTCTAATCTTTCACTAAGTTACTCTTTAGTTGTTCTGTTTTCTAATGTTGTGGAGATAGTCGCATGAATTATAAGCACATAATCATGGGCTTCTATCTTACGGTTGCAAGCATAGTCTGAGTGTGATTTACAGGCTTTGCATTTGCTGAAATAATGTTTTTGTACTTGTGGCTTGGCAGTTGGGTACTTGGGGCCTGTTCCTTGAAGTGGGCAGCATTCTCAGTTGTATGCGTTGTGAGCATGATCACTCTCACTCGTAGCTTCTTGATGGACAAAATATATTAAACTAACAAATTAACAATAGCACACTCCTATAAATGGAAGTTTGGACGAGTTACATTGATATATGTGTTCAAGCCATGCCAAGACTTTAGTTCACGGAAGTATAAATAATGATGTAACAAGTTTGGCCAAAGTAATTAATTTTAGTGCTTGATTCTGGTGGGTATTGTGTTTTCTAGTTTCTTAGTCATTTTTCAGCAGCAAGATCCTAGAGTTCTGTCATTTCAAAATTCTCGAAAACTTTGATACAGGGAGTTAATGTGTGAGACAATAGTATTAATTTGATACTTCAATAATAAGTGTGGCTTATGGAGCCAGATTGCATGTTTATTGAACTTAAGTGTGAATGTCTGACAGAAGTGAGATATTTCTTAATCTATACTAGGTGCAGATATATACAGCAAAAAGACAATGAAAGCATTGGGATACGTTGTCTGCCAGTATATCTTTTTCTATGCAAAACAATTTAATTGGAATGTTAGAGAACATACTTTCTTGACTATATTGTGCCTTTTGACTTTAAGTAGGCCCCAGTACATCTCTAGAGTAGTTATCCAGTTATACTTTATTTGGTGACTGAAAGGAATGTTGCTAAATTGGTTCAATTGTAAACATAGTGACCCACCTCTGTTTCATGGGGCAGGTGTTTTTCCGAAAAAAATTCACTGTCCTTTTGTGGTTTGCGTGCCTGCCGCTCATCTGTATGATTGCTTCTGTTTCATCAGGGACAAAGTTTTTTGCTGTATGCGAAACTGGTGCTCAAAATATCGAGACTCTACTGAAAGTCATATACGAGCTCTACACGGATTTTGTTCTGAAAAATCCATTCTACGAGATGGAGATGCCAATTCGTTGTGAGCTTTTTGATCTCAACCTGGCTCAGGTCATTCAGAAGGACCGCGTCACACTTCTGGGTCGATGAATCATTTAAAAAACATGATGCACCATGTCTTTGTATGTGGCTTATATGACATGCATGGTGTCAGTAGGGTACTTGGAATTCAGCATCACAAAGTCCATATACAGTGTGCAGTCGATCATATTTCCTTCTAGTTCTGAAAATTACTTTATTCCTGAAGTATCATTTGTGCCATTTTGGACTTTATATTTTTCCAGTCGCATCAACGAATTCAGGAAGGTGCATCACACCCGTATTTGCATTTGCATCTGGCAATGAATTCTTATTGAAGAGAACATATGAACAATGGGCAATTTGTTTTGCACCAATCTCTATACTCAATATAACATCCTGAATACTACCGAAACTAATTCTTTAACTTCAAAATCGCTTGTGTGCTGCAATTTTTTTTGTATGTGCGATTAAGGGTCGTATGGAAAATAATGATCAATGACATTACAAAAGCTAAGAAAATTAAAATGTAATATTGGAGCACTGTCTTCCTCTAATATTGGGTATAGGGGTTTATATGCTTGTAACACCATTTGACTTGACTCCAAAGAGTGTAAACGACATTCACAAAAGGGTGGAACTGTTCTTGGGACATCACGTGGAGGCCATGACACCATGAATATTGTTGACAGCATCCAGGATCGTGGTATAATCAGGTAAAGGAAATGAATGCCATTTTATTACTTTTCGGACACTGTTTTAAGAATCAATTTACGGATAGTATGAAGATTCTTCTACCTAACCGAAACATCTTACAATCAGCGCTGATTACAAGTTGTGCGTTGTCCAGGTTTATTGTAATTGGTGGTGATGGCACTCAAAAGGGGCGCAGTGATTTTTGAAGTAAGCACGATTATATATCATCTTTAGTGTTGTGTTCAACCTGATCAATATTACTCCCTCTGTCCCTAAATATTTGACGCTTTTAATTTTTTTAAAACAAGTTTGACTGTTCGTCTTATTTAAAACTTTTGTGAAATAGTAAAACTATATGCATACATAAAAGTATATTTAACAATGAATCAAATGATAGGAAAAAAAGATTAAGAATTAATTAAATTTTTTGAATAGAACAAACGGTCAAACATGTTTAAAAAAGAACGTTGCAAAAATTTAGTGATGGAGGGAGTAGTTTTTACTCCCATGCCACAGTGGCACCATAAGGCAGGCTGCAAGGGAGACACCAGGTTGAGTCATCAGATGCCATAGGTTTGTTGAATTTGATGTCGCTTAGCTTGACTTCGAAACCAGGGTAGTAAAATAAATGTTCCCAGCATATCAGATGGCTGATGCAAAAGAAAAAGGTGTTTCAGACTTCAGAGTGCAACTATTCAGATAACAAGTACTGGCAGTTAAAACATAGCTATAACAAAATTGCGCAGACCTTCTTCCTATATGACCACATATGCTGCTAAAATTACATATTAAGATTACAACAGGTACTCTTCCACCATGGTTTCCTGGCACAGGAGTATAACTTTTAAGTTGGATGTGTTAAGAACCGTCTCCCGTGATGATGCTTGTCGTCATTTCTTCAATGGGAACTCGGGAATATTCTGACGAGGTGATCTTGATTCACGACGAGATCTACAAAACAGGAACTGAATCATGGACTGGGCTAAAAAGCAGATATAATAGAATTATAGAAGGACGTCAGCCCACGATAGGAGTGCCATCTCAGTTTTGCTGGTGACCTGGAAAAGAGATTAGAAGAACGAGAGAGCAAGAGTGACCTAGCTCCTCGCGCGCTACAAGATGCAACATTAATTTTCACTGGCATGCAGCCAATACAGCAGGAGGATGAGTGAATGGTGCAGTTATGGTCTGATTAAAAAATTGAATTCGTGAATAGTGTATAGACAAGCTAAAGCCCAACTATTGTATAAACCATATTAAAGCCAAATATTTTCCTGACATGGTCATTTTTGGAGCTAATAGCTTACTACACTATTAGACTTGCTCTAAGCTGAGCATTTTTCCTGGAGAATATTTATATCAACACGACAGATATGCAGTGATGGCAAATACTGATGGTAGGCAACACCACCAGACTAAGCGAGTCATAAAATAAGCTCATGGCAGCAATAACTTGACTAGGTAAGCCGGGGACTACCTAATTGTGATTTCTAATGAATACCTTTCCATGTTTCTAAAAATATGCCAATGGGAAGAAAAGACATTTACAGTAATTAAACATAATTCTGCTCGCTGGACTGCTACCAATCTACAGAGAGAAATAATTACTTCCAGAGGTTCACAGAAATTAGACATTCATTGTTGTCTCTAGAGCAGTTACTATCGAATTTCAGTACCTCAGTCAAAACTTCATTAAGGAAATGAAAATTAAGATAGCTCAAACCCACCTTAATAACTCTAGGCAGAGCCAATAAGGTTTTTTATTTCTGCAAGCAGTCATCGAGAGCTTTATACTCAGGGGTATGTAAGAAGTCTGAAGCCTACACAAGAAAAGTTCCAACAATGAGCAATCTGGAGGAATTGAACATTAAAAACAAACAGACTTAAATGGTTTTCATAAAGTCATGTCCAACCTACTAATTTCATACCAGGGAAGAGGAACAGTGCGAAAAAAAAAAGATACCTGTTTTAAGGAGCTTTTAAGGTGCATCTCAGCTGAAAATAACTCTCTTTGGCTTCCAGTCGAAGAAGAAATTTCCATATAGACCTTGCAAAGCTGCAGGGAAGCTTGAGCATACTTAGTGAACTTCGTCTGGTCATGCCATAGTCCAGAACCCTGCGAGTACAATAATAAATTAATAACATGGCAGGACAAGGTACCACAAGATTAATATTACATCAAATATAAAACAGCCAGCATTAAATGATTTCCTGAGATGAAAATGAAGCAGAAATCTGCATTCAACATCTGCAGACTTGCTGCTAGGGGTCAACATGGTAAAATTGGATAGTGATCCTCTGCATTAGAGTATAAAACTGTGTTACACATTTTTTTTCTACAAGGAATGTTCACCTCAATTCAATTTATATGTGGCCATCCATTTAGATTTGTTTGTTTTTTAATATTAATAAGTTCAAGGGATAATTTGCAATGGAAGTAGTGGGGTGGCAGATTCAGGGCCACCACCGCTACCTTATAAAGGAGTATAGAAAATGGAGAAATGCTACAGTAAATTGCATTAGAGAAATCTGCACCATCCACTCACAATCCTACGCCAATGGTCAACATCCACAGCTCGAATGTGATAGTACTAGCTGAACTGATAAATACTTGATGGCATTCTTTCTCTTTTTTGCCTCCTCCTCCGTCCATCCCGGATTTTCCCCTCCTCTGGCCTTTCAACCTTCAAATGTGCCACCGCGTGGATCAGGCCATAAGCAAACTTGCTTAGAAATGCAACGTGCCCTGTAAGAAAATGGAATGCTCTTGGTTAGAATGGTGACCCTTTGTCAGTTCTAAGTCTTCATGTTCCACTTCAATTAGTTGGAATGACAATTCATTGTCGTCAATCGAAGGCTTCAAGTCCCAATTTCAATTTATGGTTATAAACTTGGAGTGTTAGTTTATGGTGTATCTGCATTCAACAAAGTTATGTGCAGTTTGAAAAGAGGGCAATCGGTCCATAATTTATCTTGCATATTATCTTCCCATTTGTTTCATTCAAAATAGCTTACTAACCACTTTGTAGGAAGGCCATCCTTTTACTAGTTCCATTTTCCCTTTTACATGTGTCAAATTTTTATTAGGCTTCTCTGCAGCTAATACAGGAAATTACTTTAGTTTCTACTCAGCATTCTTGTGTGATAATGGCGTTAGCAGCAATCTACAGCCTTTTCATCATTAACAAATCTGGCGGCCTTATATACTACAAGGTATTGTTTACTGTACTCCTGTTTCTCTTTGTTCTTTCAAAGCTGGAGTCTGAACACCTTGCACATCTCATTTATCCAGGACTATGGCTCAGCAGGGAGGACGGACACCAATGACAGTCTTCGCTTGGCAAGTCTTTGGCATTCCATGCATGCTATCTCCCAGCAGCTGTCCCCTACACCTGGCTGTGAAGGCATTGACCTTCTACAAGCCCACAACTTTGATCTCCATTGCTTCCAGTCCCTCACAGGTCTTTTATCATCCTCCTCTGTTGTAAATTTGCGTGATAAATCTGACCTGGATGCTTATAGCTGCAAAGTTTTTAGTATTATTGGGTTGGAAGTCAATTATTACAGTTTGTCGTTTTTTCTGTAAGTATGCATCATATCTCTAATCTTTCACTAAGTTACTCTTTAGTTGTTCTGTTTTCTGAATGTTGTGGAGATAGTCGCATGAATTATAAGCACATAATCATGGGCTTCTATCTTACGGTTGCAAGCATAGTCTGAGTGTGATTTACAGGCTTTGCATTTGCTGAAATAATGTTTTTGTACTTGTGGCTTGGCAGTTGGGTACTTGGGGCCTGTTCCTTGAAGTGGGCAGCATTCTCAGTTGTATGCGTTGTGAGCATGATCACTCTCACTCGTAGCTTGCTTGATGGACAAAATATATTAAACTAACAAATTAACAATAGCACACTCCTATAAATGGAAGTTTGGACGAGTTACATTGATATATGTGTTCAAGCCATGCCAAGACTTTAGTTCACGGGAAGTATAAATAATGATGAAACAAGTTTGGCCAAAGTAATTAATTTTAGTGCTTGATTCTGGTGGGTATTGTGTTTTCTAGTTTCTAGTCATTTTTCAGCAGCAAGATCCTAGAGTTCTGTCATTTCAAAATTCTCGAAAACTTTGATACATGGGAGTTAATGTGTGAGACAATAGTATTAATTTGATACTTCAATAATAAGTGTGGCTTATGGAGCCAGATTGCAATGTTTATTGAACTTAAGTGTGAATGTCTGACAGAAGTGAGATATTTCTTAATCTATACTAGGTGCAGATATATACAGCAAAAAGACAATGAAAGCATTGGGATACGTTGTCTGCTCAGTATATCTTTTTCTATGCAAAACAATTTAATTGGAATGTTAGAGAACATACTTTCTTGACTATATTGTGCCTTTTGATCTTTAAGTAGGCCCCGGTACATCTCTAGAGTTAGTTGTCCAGTTATACTTTATTTGGTGACTAAATGGAATGTTGCTAAATTGGTTCAATTGTAAACATAGTGACCCACCTCTGTTTCATGGGGCAGGTGTTTTTCCGAAAAAAAATCACTGTCCTTTTGTAGTTTGCGTGCCTGCCGCTCATCTGTATGATTGCTTCTGTTTCATCAGGGACAAAGTTTTTTGCTGTATGCGAAACTGGTGCTCAAAATATCGAGACTCTACTGAAAGTCATATACGAGCTCTACACGGATTTTGTTCTGAAAAATCCATTCTACGAGATGGAGATGCCAATTCGTTGTGAGCTTTTTGATCTCAACCTGGCTCAGGTCATTCAGAAGGACCGCGTCACACTTCTGGGTCGATGAATCATTTAGAAAACATGATGCACCATGTCTTTGTATGTGGCTTATATGACATGCATGGTGTCAGTAGGGTACTTGGAATTCAGGCATCACAAAGTCCATATACAGTGTGCAGTCGATCATATTTCCTTCTAGTTCTGAAAATTACTTTATTCCTGAAGTATCATTTGTGCCATTTTGGACTTTATATTTTTCCAGTCGCATCAACGAATTCAGGAAGGTGCATCACACCCGTATTTGCATTTGCATCTGGCAATGAATTCTTATTGAAGAGAACATATGAACAATGGGCAATTTGTTTTGCACCAATCTCTATACTCAATATAACATCCTGAATACTACCGAAACTAATTCTTTAACTTCAAAATCGCTTGTGTGCTGCAATTTTTTTTGTATGTGCGATTAAGGGTCGTATGGAAAATAATGATCAATGACATTACAAAAGCTAAGAAAATTAAAATGTAATATTGGAGCACTGTCTTCCTCTAATATTGGGTATAGGGGTTTATATGCTTGTAACACCATTTGACTTGACTCCAAAGAGTGTAAACGACATTCACAAAAGGGGTGGAACTGTTCTTGGGACATCACGTGGAGGCCATGACACCATGAAGATTGTTGACAGCATCCAGGATCGTGGTATAATCAGGTAAAGGAAATGAATGCCATTTTATTACTTTTCGGACACTGTTTTAAGAATCAATTTACGGATAGTATGAAGATTCTTCTACCTAACCGAAACATCTTACAATCAGCGCTGATTACAAGTTTGTGCGTTGTCCAGGTTTATGTAATTGGTGGTGATGGCACTCAAAAGGGGCGCAGTGATTTTTGAAGTAAGCACGATTATATATCATCTTTAAGTGTTGTGTTCAACCTGATCAAATATTACTCCCTCTGTCCCTAAATATTTGACGCTTTTAATTTTTTTAAAACAAGTTTGACTGTTCGTCTTATTTAAAAACTTTTGTGAAATATGTAAAACTATATGCATACATAAAAGTATATTTAACAATGAATCAAATGATAGGAAAAAAAGATTAAAAATTACTTAAATTTTTTGAATAAGACAAACGGTCAAACATGTTTAAAAAAGTCAACGGTGTCAAAAATGTCAAAAATTTAGTGACGGAGGGAGTAGTTTTTAGTCCCATGCCACAGTGGACACCATAAGGCAGGCTGCAAGGGAGACACCAGGTTGAGTCATCAGATGGCCATAGGTTGTTTGAATTTGATGTCGCTTAGCTTGACTTCGAAACCAGGGTAGTAAAATAAATGTTCCCAGCATATCAGATGGCTGATGCAAAAGAAAAAGGGTGTTCAGACTTCAGAGTGCAACTATTCAGATAACAAGTACTGGCAGTTAAAACATAGCTATAACAAAATTGCGCAGACCTTCTTCCTATATGACCACATATGCTGCTAAAATTACATATTAAGATTACAACAGGTACTCTTCCACCATGGTTTCCTGGCACAGGAGTATAACTTTTAAGTTGGATGTGTTAAGAACCGTCTCCCGTGATGATGCTTGTCGTCATTTCTTCAATGGGAACTCGGGAATATTCTGACGAGGTGATCTTGATTCACGACGAGATCTACAAGAAAACAGGAACTGAATCATGGACTGGGCTAAAAAGCAGATATAATAGAATTATAGAAGGACGTCAGCCCACGATAGGAGTGCCATCTCAGTTTTGCTGGTGACCTGGAAAAGAGATTAGAAGAACGAGAGAGCAAGAGTGACCTAGCTCCTCGCGCGCTACAAGATGCAACATTAATTTTCACTGGCATGCAGCCAATACAGCAGGAGGATGAGTGAATGGTGCAGTTATGGTCTGATTAAAAAAATGAATTCGTGAATAGTGTATAGACAAGCTAAAGCCCAACTATTGTATAAACCATATTAAAGCCAAATATTTTCCTGACATGGTCATTTTTGGAGCTAATAGCTTACTACACTATTAGACTTGCTCTAAGCTGAGCATTTTTCCTGGAGAATATTTATATCACACGACAGATATGCAGTGATGGCAAATACTGATGGTAGGCAACACCACCAGACTAAGCGAGTCATAAAATAAGCTCATGGCAGCAATAACTTGACTAGGTAAGCCGGGGACTACCTAATTGTGATTTCTAATGAATACCTTTCCATGTTTCTAACAAAATATGCCAATGGGAAGAAAAAACATTTACAGTAATTAAACATAATTCTGCTCGCTGGACTGCTACCCAATCTACAGAGAGAAATAATTACTTCCAGAGGTTCACAGAAATTAGACATTCATTGTTGTCTCTAGAGCAGTTACTATCGAATTTCAGTACCTCAGTCAAAACTTCATTAAGGAAATGAAAATTAAGATAGCTCAAACCCACCTTAATAACTCTAGGCAGAGCCAATAAGGTTTTTTATTTCTGCAAGGCAGTCATCGAGAGCTTTATACTCAGGGGTATGTAAGAAGTCTGAAGCCTACACAAGAAAAGTTCCAACAATGAGCAATCTGGAGGAATTGAACATTAAAAACAAACTGACTTAAATGGTTTAGAAATGGTATATTTTTTCTTTTTATAATGTTGTTTCCGAGCCATTTGTTGCAGGTAATCTTAGCATCCCACAATCTTCAATTGTTCATTACCCCTTGTTCTAGTCAATGATCCTAAAGTCATGTCCAACCTACTAATTTCATACCAGGGAAGAGGAACAGTGCGAAAAAAAAAGATACCTGTTTTAAGGAGCTTTTAAGGTGCATCTCAGCTGAAAATAACTCTCTTTGGCTTCCAGTCGAAGAAGAAATTTCCATATAGACCTTGCAAAGCTGCAGGGAAGCTTGAGCATACTTAGTGAACTTCGTCTGGTCATGCCATAGTCCAGAACCCTGCGATTACAATAATAAATTAATAACATGGCAGGACAAGGTACCACAAGATTAAATATACATCAAATATAAAACAGCCAGCATTAAATGATTTCCTGAGATGAAAATGAAGCAGAAATCTGCATTCAACATCTGCAGACTTGCTGCTAGGGGTCAACATGGTAAAATTGGATAGTGATCCTCTGCATTAGAGTATAAAACTGTGTTACACATTTTTTTTCTACAAGGAATGTTCACCTCAATTCAATTTATATGAGGCCATCCATTTAGATTTGTTTGTTTTTTAATATTAATAAGTTCAAGGGATAATTTGCAATGGAAGTAGGTGGGGTGGCAGATTCAGGGCCACCACCGCTACCTTATAAAGGAGTATAGAAAATGGAGAAATGCTACAGTAAATTGCATTAAGAGAAATCTGCACCATCCACTCACAATCCTACGCCAATGGTCAACATCCACAGCTCGAATATGATAGTACTAGCTGACTGATAAATACTGATGCTACAGTACCTAACTGATCTGAGCCGTTTGTTTTTAATGCTCAAGTGCTAATGCAAAACACTGTAGCACCTTGCATTAGCAGTTCAAAATGCAGAGGATCCGCATCCAGTAAAATTACCATCCTGACTTGTGCAAAAAGAAAGTAGCAAAAGAAAGCCAGTGTCCATTCAAGCATGTCATGCATGAACTCAACAGACCGCAAGATCACTGCGACAATACAACACTAGCATGCTATGCTCAAGCAGATTTTCTAGTAGAGCAACAGTTGAGCCACCTTCCATAACTATCATCCAAGCAAGGTATGTCAGGGACTCAGGGCCATGAGGAGGTGAAACACAGAAATAGGAGAAATCAGTGAAACTTTTAATGGTAGGCAGACAAACAATATGCTATGCTCAAGCAGTAGCATGTGATGGTCGTGGCTGTTGGCTCCTTGCTCAAGTACCTTTTGATAAGCCAGCAAGAGATAGCCAATGCCAAAGTGCATGAAGATTTTAAAAAGATGATAACACGTGGGCATACAATTTTCTTAATTTGTTTGTTCATTCATCATATCTTTTGCTCAATGCTTGCATATAAAAAAATGTACGATAGATAGTGATCCCGGTCAATCAGAAGGAGCATGGTTTGGTCAAGGGGTCCATTAGAGTATACGATAGATAGTTCCGATCAGACAACTACAAAAATTTAAGGGGTCCAAATGGACCTTTCTTTTTTTCTTTTTCTGGCAAATGGTTTCTACCCAAAACTCCAAGCATCATAAAACTTATGCTCTCTACTAGATATACTGGAATCCAATTTTCCCAGTGGACAGGTCCAAATTCTACTTCCAATCGAGATCTGGAATGTTGTCTCAATAACTCAGGACAGATTTGTGAAAATTTGATACTCACGCGATCTCCATTACACACAAAAAAAAAACTCTGTCCAACAAAGAATGCAATCCTAGCATTTGAGGACAAATTAGTAGGAAAGTGAAATGGCCTAAATGTCCCTAATTAAATAAAGGGTGCTTAGGAGTGGGACTGTGGGAGGGAGGTTAGGGGTAAGATGGGGAGAAATTTGAATGAGATGATTGATGGGACATGTAGTACTCTAGAATTGTATTTTTTGTGGGACAAAATTTGAAAGATATGATTGCATTTTTTGTTGGACAGAGGTTGTAGCAGATAGGGCACCCCGTCTTACAATGAGCCAACACACTGTTTTGTTGGTACTTGGTACTACAAGGCTCCCCAATATAGGCAAGAGGAAAAGGCATTATCACTGTCAGCATAAGCATAGCATACGCACCTGGAGAGACCGAACTTGCTTCAACATAGCTTCAGAGCATGCGATAAGGTTACCCTTCGTCTTATGCCACCTCGCATATAAACCCCATATCTCCGAATTGCTACCCCCACTTCGTACAATCTACAAACAATACCAATCAGACAAACAAACAATACCAATCAGACTTATAATATCAAAGAGATGTTGGAATTAAGATGAAATGCAACTCATAGAGCTTACAAACCTGCTGAAGGATATCACCAATTATATCTAACAACTGGTTGTACTTCCTGGTCTCTTGATTTGCATCATCTGAGGTGCTTCTGGAAGATTCAGCTTCTTGAGTATCAGAGAGATGTGTAGGTTGTTCTTCAAGCATGGCCATCACCTTTTCCAACAAATCAATGTTGAAACGTTTGTTCGAGGATAGGTTTAGTACCATTTTGACAGCCTCTAGTGTCTGCACAGGGTACCTCATATTATCTCAATAATCATGATAAACAAATTAAAAAATCATACTAGCTCGCATATAGGTCTGAGATATTCAAATGAGATAAAAATCCTCATCGAGCTAAATGCTCAGGAAAAACACATGTAATTCAAATGCTCATAGTCATGTGAGGCCACTAAACTTGTTTGAAGGGTTTATAGTACGATCCAAATTACACGTGGCTGCATCTCACAACATCTTAGGCATCATATTACTTGCCAACATGGCATCACAGTGTTTTGGCCTCTTTTCTCTATCCTTATGGCTTTCCCGTGCCTCGGATCTGGACAAGACAAGGCGAGAAAGTGGTGTTCTGCAGTAGAGACCTAAATTAGGTTGGTTGACTGTTGTGGATTCCTTGTCCTTTTGGTTGATTTATGTTGGCCATTTCGGCATCCAAAGTAAATTGCTCTCCACTGGGTGGTGACCACCTTGGAGGACCAAGGGCAGGTGTCAGATCGCTTGTAGGATAGAACCATATGTAGTTTGGACCTAGAAAGTGCAATTGTAGAGCTTTGGCGCCTACATGATTTCTTGCAACAAATTGAACAACCAATGGGTTTTTTTTCTTCATGGTATGGTAAAGTATGGAAAACTATCTTTAAAAAGATGATTATCAATATTTCATAATGAATGAGACAAAAAAAAAGACAAATGAAGAAATAGACCATTGTTAACAAGGAGATTGCGTGAAAGCAATAAAAGTGAGTATAAAATTAGGAGATGAGCTCTCGAATATATAAGAAGCTTATGCATGTGATGAGTCTCAAATAAACATGATGAATTCTCAAATAAACATCACCTAAAAATTTAAATGCAAGCTTCAAGAAAGAAATATAAACTGAGTCTTTGACATCAATACACAGCTCACCTGTTGAATACTTCCTGTGTCCAAAAGAACCTTACTGTAATTATCCCAAACCTCCCAACTATTCCTCCTAAAAACAATTGACTTATTTTTAATCAGAAACTTTACAGAATTAAAGTAATAAATCTTGTACAATATGATGTTATACGCACTTGAACTTTACAGCTTCTTTGAATGCTTGGACTGCTGCTTGGCTCCTTCCTCTAATCATGTGCCTGGATAGTAAACTACATTAGAGATATATTCCAAGAGTGAACCTATAGCACTAGAAAACCCAAGCTTCGTGATAGCATAATGTCCAAATACTTCCTCAGACCAACAAGGCTAGCTTTTCCATCTCCAGAACATGTTAACTCCACCTAACGACTAAAGCTTGCATAGTAGTTACTTATTTGCATACTTACTACACCAATACCATAACTTATCAACACTTAAGTACACAAGTCTCTCCATGCAGTTGTTTTTAAGGTGATGGTTTCTAATCAAATATATCTATACCCAAGAATTGATGACTAAAGTGAAATAAATAAATAAATAAATAACTCTTAAGTAAATAAAAAAAAACTCTGCAAAGTTAGGTTGATCTGGCAACTTAAAATTTTCCCAAATGAAATAGTATTACCGGTACAGAGGAAAATTTACTGCAACTTTGAGGTGAATAAATGAAATCAGGGCACAATAATGAAGAAAATAAATATGAAAAGTGAGCATACAGGCAGGCTATGTTGTTCCATGCTTCTCCATTTTCAGGATCTATCTGCACAGAACGAGTAAAAGCGTCCACAGCTTTCTCAAGATCTTTATCCTGTACGCACAAAACAAAACAGTAGATTATTTCAGTTCTCCAAGTCCTTAATTATTTGAAAATAACTTTCAATAGTGTCCATCTACCATATATGTTATAAAGGAGCAAATCTGTTAACAGAGCTACAGGCAGAAGAACTACAATGCAGTCATGGTTGCAGCTCAGTTAGAAGTTTATGAATACTTATGCCAAATACATACAATTTTTACAGCATCCAAATATCCAATAACCATCCAAGTGGAAGCAGAGTGGAAGGAAGTGAAAGAGGAAAGGTCTTTAAAAAAATGTTTGCAACTAAAAGTCTGCATGTAGCAAAGTCATCCCACTAAGACAATAAAAAGAAAACTTAATTGTATAAGTTCTTGGTTATTCACAAGTGCATATAAATGCCTAAACATGTGACAGGTATGCAGACAATTTTCATTCTCCTGGTTCCTTTTCATACCCATCTGATATGAGATCGTGAACACTGAACAGGAACATTATACAGGAGGACGATTACTTTGCATTTGTTATACAACTCATCAAATTATCCACGCCTATCATGCCCATGCCCCCAAAAGTTAATACTACTGGTAAAACACACGGAGGTATCATTGAACCAGAGTAAAATACATGTTTATTGAGTATTTAGTATGCATTTACAAAGAAGGGAAGTAAATACAACACAAATTATGGCTCATAGTACCGACAGCCAAATTTCAGTTTCAATATTATTGATTAGTGGGCAATTAACTGTACCTCTCAAAAAAAAATTGATGCACAAAATAAATACAAACTTTGAAAAGTTACCTTCCATGCCACTGTACCATATGCAAACCAGCCATCTGGAAACAAAGAATTCAACGCCAATGCAGATTCCCTACCCAAAATTCAAATATTAGGAAAATTTTTAGTGAAAATGTAAATAAACAATTCTCTCAAAGTTAGTATCATACCAGAGCATTTTGGATGCATGGAAATCATTCCTGTTGTAAGCACTGCGAGCCAGTGAACGCTACACCGATAGATAAACAACTCTTGAGACAAATACTCAATATATGAAAACATGCACTAGTAACAGGTTTATGAGAAATGCGCCTGAGGAAGGAAAATACCAGAGCTCGAGCAGATTTGTTATTTGAGACTTCCAATGCTTTTTTGTAATGATCATCATTGTTAGTAACATCGCCAAGTGAACACCTAGATGAAAATAATTTCCATCAGCCAACGAGGCATTCCATAATATGTATAGTTTATGGCTACAGCAACATGTCAGACGAAAATCAAATGGAATGCCTTCAAGAAAGTTGTGAGGGTGGTCAGTTACCTAGTGTCATAGTTAGACGTTGCAATTTTTTTGAGGTGCAAATATGTAATTTAGGATATTCTGATCATAGTATGTGTATAATTTTTTTGACATTTATTTAAAAATAAATGCTCCATACTGGCTCCAAATAAAAATGATACAGAATTGTGGATGGAACTGTAGAAGATATGCTACAGAGTTTATTAAGTAGTAGACAATTGCTAAAATAACATGAAAAATGGATCTGCAAGCTCTAACCTAGAACATCTCAAGTAAATCCAACAAAATCTCCAAAATCTACTTACCATAATCTCGGGTCATTGGGTGTAACAGAGATTCGAGCATTTATTAGACTAGTGGCATCAGCAACTTTACCTAATAATCTGCCAAAGAACAACTGTTAACTTTTTTTACAGCAACACCTGTTAACTTATACAGGTACACTACTAACTGAATGTATGCCAGGTCTATTTCAAATGGGATGCATACCGATAGCAGTAGATTAAATTATCCCACAATTCAAGGTCTTTAAAAATATCCAGTGCTTCTCCAACTATACCACAGCTTATCAAAAGCTCACCATATTCTCTGAGTTCATATGTAGCAAAACAAGTCACATTAGTTTTCCAGAAATAAATAGAAAAAAAAAAAAGAGCAAGGAGTAGGATTACCAGCACATACTTTCTTAATGCAGGGATAGTTGGCATCTGAACTCCAAAAACCAGTTTGGCTCTCTGTGCAGCCACAGGGAAATCATTGCCAACATCTTCAACCTAAGGAAATGGATCAAATTTAAGTACCAGTCCTGCCCCAACCTTCTTGAGGGCCTGTTTTGGGAGCCCAGAAACCCCAGCCAAAACACTGGGATGGGCTGAGGATTGTTGGCTTCCAAATCAGGTCAAAATAAGATCTAATTAATTATCATGATTAATGGGTAAATCAATTTGACCTAATACAAAGTGTTCAACATACAAACATGCGGATAAATCAATTAGATATCTCTACTACTTAAAAACCGAAAACTGCTTCCAACTGGCCTTTGGATCGTTTGTACGTCGTCTGCACGTAGTCGTGTCGTCTGTGCTGCAATGCATCCACATAGGCTGTCGATTAGTTTCTTCCACTACACATCCGCGTTGGAAAAATTCACATCGTGACTTTCTCTTTCCGATTCTGTTTCTAATTATACACCGCACTTATTTTGCTTTGTTTCTTTTTTGGGATTCTTCCACGCATCACCAGAACGTGTCTTCTTTTCCAATCCGGTTCTGTTGCATCGTGGCTCATCTTCATGTCCATATGACAGTCTTGCTTTTGCTTTCCCAATCGACGGCAAATTATATGACCACATCTACCTGAATACCTAATGCTATATATAGTTACATATTGGATAGTGAGATCGTGTCAGGGTATATAGAGATAGTTAGACCCTTCTCTACTTTTTAACTCTAGATTATGCAATTCTCAATGTGAACTGCCTCTGGCCACAAGCTGTGGCAGCCTGATGACGACAGACACTTCGCCGTGTATGCGCTTGGAGATGTGATCGTTGTGCTTCAATGGCCGCTTCATCATATCTTGTCGATTTCTGTCTCCGGCGCACCCTGCTCTTTCCATTTCTTCATGCGTGTGTAGATGGTTTGAAGAGAGATAGAGAGACAGACAGACAGACAGACAGAGAGAGACAGAGCAGAGCAGAGCAGAGAATGACCTATGCAAGCTGCATCACAAGGCCTATGCAAGCCTGTGACCTGGATGTCGAAAAGGTTTCCAGGGTAATCGTGAGCAGCAGGTTTCTGTACATTCATTGGAGTTCGATTCAACTTCTTTGGGCTGATTGTTTGTCGGAATTTAGATGATTGGTGCTCATGATATACTGTTCTAGCTACAATGTTAATTGTATCTTTGTTTCAGTTCTTACGACGGGACATTCTACAAGGTACAGAGATGATTGCTACATGTGGTAGAGTGCAAACTAGTTAATTGCAAATTAATCTACATGGCACAAAATGCTCCATGAACTAATTAAATCACAAATAATTGAAGTAAACTGAATGTCTTCTTAAAGGGCTCAAATCAAAAAAAATTAAACCTTCATAATAGTATTTTAGTTTTTCCCGTTGCAACGAACGGGCATCTTACTAGTAGAAGAAAATATTCAACAATCAACATACAAAGTTAATAAACTGATTAAAGATAATCATGCAAAAAAATCGGTTCTCCTCCATGAAACAAATTTGTAGATCCATACAGCAACCACCATGCACAACCAGAACAAGCAACATGGATTTGGTTGTTTGTCCTGTCTGATTTAAACACTATGTTCTGATTAATATTTGCAACATCTACCCATTGCCAGCACAATAATTTGATCTAACAAAGAACTGGCCTAGCAATCAAGTAAATGAAGAAACTAATGTTTCAACAGCACTTTTTTTTAGGTAAATTGTTTCAAGAGTGTTTCCTTGAAGGAATTCTGCTAATGTTGGGATGAAAACTATAGCAGAGAAAGAACTGGACCAGATCACCGTACTGTATAGAAGATTAAAGAACTCTGCAAGTTCGAGGTTCTAACAGGTGGACTCCTATTAGTGCTTCCTTATGACCCAACAAAAAATGGTTAAGGCTCCTAACTACATGAGGGTGAACAGTTTGCAAGCTAGAAGGCTCAGGGTGTAATTGGGAGTGTAGAGAATAGCAAGAACTGTGCTTTGCCTCCAGCCAAATAAGAAACATATCCTGGAAGTTTTTGCAATACCCTATCAAACTATAATCAATTATCCAAGTATGTAATTATTCCCTATAATGACCATTAAATCCTGGAAGCTGCCACAAGACAAACATATCATGTTGAGTGCCATGTGGACTAGACGAATAAGCGTACGACATGTTGGTTGATTTTCTACAGTGGAGTTGTAGAAGCAAGGCACTACTTAGACCACACGACCACAAAGTAGCTCTATCTTAGTCATCTTAATTGGCAGAAGACCATGTGACGCTTATATCTAGCATCCAGTTGACCAGTGCTGGAGCCAGTGAAAATCTCGAGTCCAGGCAACAAGAGGCCCGTAGTAGCTAGTGATAGTCCACAGAAATTTCCAGCGGTTGAGGCCAACCACAGCGGTGCCTGCCAGGGAGGTAGCTCCGCTGCTGCAGCTGGTTGAAGCCCATTAACTAGAGCTCATTATAAGTATATCTTGGCGATGGGTATGAAAATTGACAAAGAACACGTAATTCTGTTGAAGTTAACATAAGTTCTGCAAAGACAATGAACTGCAAAACAGTAAGATAGAATCTAACTCATTACAACATTTAGAAAAATGAAAATACAAAAAGAAAGGCAAATTCATCTGCCCTCTTGAAGTCAGAAGTAACACATGGAGACCTGAGCAAATGTGCCAGACTAAAAGCTGAAACCAGCATAGCCTTGTGCAGAGTGCTGATTACGAAACAAAGCAATTGATACAACATTATTTGATGTGCAAATGGCAGAAATTTTTTTGAAGGGGGGTATCGGTACAATGTCAGTTGTTTTGTTACCATAATGATTCTCAATATGCAGAAAACCATGAAACCACTATGTTTAACTCGATTGAACCTACAGTTGACATAAGTAAACACACAAGCACAAGTTACAAATTTCGATCTTTTAAACTTTCGTGCATTCAATGAATAGCTGAGAGCAGCCCACCAGTTACTATAAATTTATAACCTTAAGAAACAGAAACAAACATTATTAGTATTATTGAACTTTGTATCATTTATTTATTGTGATAAAATTATACCAATACAGTAGACTAAAGTATATTGTCCCTTTAAAAGTACAGTGTTCTGTTTTTTTAAAATGTCCACAATCCAATTACTGTACATTGTTTAATGTCCTAAGATAACATAATGTCTCAATGTTAAACATGCATTTCAATTGTGCACTATGTACTTGTATGATCAAAATTAACAAATTTGGCCAGGTCAAGGTATCCTGGATTGGTAGTCCATTAAGTGGAGCAAAAAAGTACATATATCATAAACTATAAGTGGCACCTACCATCCATTACACTACAAGTCATTTCAACATAGATCAACTGAGTGAAGAAAGACCATAAGGTGCAAGTAGTTCAAAAGAAGAAAAGTTGTAAGTCACCTTAAATACTTTGCAAACCACTATAGTAAATTGCATGACAAATAAATAATCGAAGGCTCAAAGGCATACCTGCATAAGTGAGAATTTCCCATGAACATGGGAACCAATAGAAGCTAACTGAGCAGAAGCCCATGCATCCCATTCATCTTCAAGATTACTATAACATCCTTCATCCAATGATGAAGTCCAGAAAGGGAAAGGGGAATACTTCCCTGGAGGCCTACAAATAGTTCATATAAAGCAAATACAAAATTACACATAAATATTAGCTGCATCAAAATCTTTGAAGAAATTTCATTCATTTCAAAATATCAAAAAGAAAATAAACCAATTCTATTTTTGAGGAAAGAATGAACCAAATTGGATGTTAATTTTCTGCTTTACAACACAACCATCATGTGTCTCATAATTAACAGAAACATGTACTAGTAGGTGTTAACGGTATCACAAAGAGGATGTAATATGTCAGGAAAGATAGAGGTTCTATCCAGACATCAAACGTTTTTAATTCCGAATTTCTATTATTTCCTAATTGTATTTCTATATGGACCCTATACTCTACTTATAATATTCATTATTTTTAATTCCGAATTTCTATTATTTCCTAATTGTATTTCTATATGGACCCTATACTCTACTTATAATATTCATTATTTTTAATTCCGAATTTCTATTATTTCCTAATTGTATTTCTATATGGACTCTATACTCTTCTTCTAATATTCTTTATTTTTTAATTCCGAATTTCAGTTATTTATAAATTGTATTTCTAAATGGACTCTAGTCTCCTTTTCCAATATTCCTTATTTTTTAATTCCGAATTTTAACTATTTTTAAATTATATTTCAATATGGGCTTTGTTTTTCTTTTTCTCTGATTAATATAGGAATTTCTAGACCGTGAGAGCGAACATAGATGCTTCTTTTCTATTCTTTTAATAAGTTAATATATTACAACGAATACAACGATATAATTAGATTATAAATCGGATAGATAGGTTAAGAGAAAAATCATTTCAAAAATTGCTAAAAAGTGTACATGCATATAGCAGGAAAAAGATGGTGCATAGCGCATGGTTTGCATGAATCCTGTTATCTGCTCAGAATTGCAGCAGGTAGAGCGTCCCATCTTTTTTATCGGACATCTGAGACGTAGCCTTCTCTGGATGCGTGGTACGCAACGGCGGCAGCTGCACAGATACACGGCCGTGGCGACACACTCGCGCAGCAGTGGCAGCACACACGCGCGCCGCGGCGGCGGTGGAGGGGGAGACCGCGTCGCTCGTCGAAAGGGGATCGAACATCGAAGGGGGAGCAGCCATGCACAGATGCGGTGTAGAAATCGGTGGCGTCAGCGGAGCGATCGCGTCGGCCAAGCGTGAAATCTGAGAACACCCTTCTTCCCATCCAATGTGAAAATACAATCTGAGGTGCTCAACACAAATGGTACTCACGGTACTAACCTTCAACCGTTGGATCCGACTGTACCAACGGTTGAGATTTGGTACAAAAAATTAGAAGTTTGGTTAAAATTAGAACGATACGATGGAAAAAGTTGGAAGTTTGTGTGTGTATGAAAGTTTTGATGTGATCGAAAAGTTGAAAGTTTGAAGAAATAGTTTGGAACTAAACTCAGCCTAAATCAACGGCATACAAATTACAAATTAAGGTTCACTTATGAAAAATAAAACAAAGAAGATACTCTCATATTGAAAAACACATAACTTCTTTTAAAACTGATTGATTAAAAGGCCGGCGTACATGAAACTGATACAAAGCAGACAAAAACCGAAGTCGCAGTAATATCGACGCAACATATACTGGTACTATAGTAGTACAAACACTATAATCGTGGCAATTTCAAAACTTATTTTCAAGATCTAAATCTTTAGCCACGTCAGCTGGACTAATGTGATAAAACAACATGCGGTATGTCTGACGTGACAACATTATTTGGCCACGACGTGGCAGGATAAAATTGTTACGCCCACTATATGTGGCGTGTCGTATAGTTTTGCCACGTCAGATGGGCTAACGTGACTAAAATGTTCAGATTCTAGAAATAAGTTTTAGAAGTTTTTTTTAAAAAAATTAAAAATAAAAAGGATTAGAAAATATATAAAAAAACCCACCACTTCCTCACCTCCCCGCGCAGATTACTGAATCCGCACCGCAGTGTTTCTCCCCACAGCGATGCTGGAGGGGGCGGAGGTGGACGCATGGGAGAATGCTTTCTTTCAGACGTCTGACTGGGAGGAATATATCGGACGGAAACCTCACATTTAACTAAGCAAAAACAGAGTAGTACTCAATAGAAGCATAAATCAGCAAACTTTTCAGTTACGCATGTGTAAAGCACTCGCACAATAGAATAGTTATTTTTTCAACCAAAGCCAACAACCAACAACCATTTGAAACATTAAAATTTCCTTTTCTCTTAAACTATTTATCCGGTCCGTAATCTGATTATACCGTTGTATTCATGACAATTAAATCTTTTTAACAAGACCTCATATGACTATATTTCGATAAAAAATACAAATGTTTCAACCGATAAAATCGAATGTTTCACGCGTGAGAAACAAATGTCTCAATTTTCGATTCAACTTTGTTACACATTTAATGTTTTATGTTGCAACGGATTATTACATGCTGCACATCCTATTTTCTAGGTGTTTCAATAAGTTGTTTCAAATGTTTCACTAGTTAATTTATAAATGTTGCAATAATGTTCTTTTGATGTTTCAGTAAATAGGTGTGATGTTTCAGTACTTATAACTCAATTATTTCATTTATGGTATAAAAATATTTCATATGTTTTTTTTCAACATAATATATAAAGATTTAACTAGTATGGTGGCCCGCGCAGATTGCGCGGCTAGCATCATTATA
>CM020184.1:11357372-11438429 GCA_009805545.1 Oryza longistaminata
AACAGGAAATTAAAATTGGTAATTCTTAATTTGACTTTAGACTCTTCTTCTCATGTTTTTTTTTAAATTTCGAATTTTAGTTATTTGTAAATTGTATTTTTATACGGAACTAACTCTACTTTTAATTTTATTATATTTATTCTGAATTTAGTTAGTTTTAAATTCCAATATGGACTCTATACTCTCTTCTAATATTCCTTATTTTTAATTCCGAATTTCTATTATTTCCTAATTGTATTTCTATATGGACCCTATACTCTTACTTATATATTCATTATTTTTAATTCCGAATTTCTATTATTTCCTAATTGTATTTCTATATGGACTCTATACTCTTCTTCTAATATTCTTTATTTTTTTAATTCCGAATTTCAGTTATTTTAAATTGTATTTCTAAATGGACTCTAGTCTCCTTTTCAATATTTCTTTATTTTTTAATTCCGAATTTTAATTATTTTTAAATTATATTTCAATATGGGCTTTGTTTTTCTTTTTCTCTGATTAATATTAGGAATTTCTTAGACCGTTGAGAGCGAACATAAGATGCTTCTTTTCTATTCTTTTAATAGTTAATATATTCACAACGAATACAACGGATATAATTAGATTATAATCGGATTAGATAGGTTAAGAAAAAATCATTTCAAAAATTGCTAAAAGTGCACATGCATATAGCAGGAAAAAGATGGTGCATAGCGCATCGGTTTGATGAATATCCTTGTTTATCTGCTCAGAATTGCAGCAGGTAGAGCGTCCCATCTTTTATCGGCATCTGAGACGTAGCCTTCTCTGGGATGCGTGGTACGCAACGGCGGCAGCTGCACAGATACACGGCCGTGGCGACACACTCGCGCAGCAGTGGAAGCAACACACGCGCGCCGCGGCGGCGGTGGAGGGGAAGACCGCGTCGCTCGTCGAAAGGGGATCGAACATCGAAGGGGGCAGCAGCCATGCACAGATGCGGTGTAGAAAATCGGTGGCGTCAGCGGAGCGATCGCGTCGGCCAAGCGTGAAATCTGAAACACCTTTCTTCCCATCCAATGTGAAATACAATCTGAGGTGCTCAACACAAATGGTACTCACGGTACTAACCTTCAAACCGTTGGATCGACTGTACCAACGGTTGAGATTTGGTACAAAAAATTAGAAGTTTGGTTAAAATTAGAACGATACGATGGAAAAAGTTGGAAGTTTGTGTGTGTATGAAAGTTTTGATGTGCGATCGAAAAGTTGAAAGTTTGAAGAAATATTTTGGAACTAAACTCAGCCTAAATCAACGGCATACAAATTACAAATTAAGGTTCACTTATGAAAAATAAAACAAAGAAGATACTCTCATATTGCAAAAACACATAACTTGCTTTAAACTGATTGATTAAAAGGCCGGCGTACATGAAACTATACAAAGCAGACAAAAACCGAAGTCGCAGTAATATCGACGCAATATATACTGGTACTATAGTTAGTACAAAACTATAATCGTGGCAAAGCTCGATCCGTCGGCTTGCCGTTGCGTTGCTGTTGCCGGCGCCGCGCCGTCGAGCAAGTCTTCAAACAGCAGTGGCACGGCCGGCGCGCAGCAGCTTCAGGGTCACGGTCGAGGATGCCCGGCGTGCCGTGAGCAGCGCCGATGTGCGTCATGAACTCGCCGCCGCGGGCGAGGCTCTCGGCGTGGGCGTCGGCGTTGTCCGACGGCGCCAGGAAGAGCACCAGCTCGGCCCAGACCTCGCGAGCAGCCTTCCACCGCCGGCGGGAGTCGTAGCTGGCGGCCCATCAGCTGGCTCCCCAGCCTCGCTCCGTCCATCAGTATCCCGTCGCGGTCCTCGCCTGCTGCTCTCGCCGAGGTCACGCAGCTTCTTGCACTTGTCCGGCATGGCCGTGACATCGACGAGGTGGTCCGGGCCTTCCTGCAGGCTGCGTCACAGGACCAGCGCGGCCGTGTAGCTGTGGTACCGGCAGCATCTCCGGACGAAAGCCAGCAGGTAGGCGCAGTACCCTGACAGAAGGGGGTCGCGACGAGGCGGTCGGCGCGTTCTTGGTCGGCGGCGGCGGCGACGTCCAGGTGGTCGCACATCGTGGTGGCGATGTGGCCACACGAGGACGGTGTGCGTGTGAGCTGGCGTCTTCCAGTGCGTGTCGCTCTGCAGCTGCGTCGTCGAGGCAGGAGGCGGTCCAGCGCCCACCGAAACGGCTGTCCAGCGACCGCCGACAGCGAGACGGCCGCCGCTTCTTCCTTGAGCGAACGGAGTACTGCCACCTTCACCTCGACCGGCAGCTTGACGGCCTTCAGCTTATCCGGCCTTCCCGTGTCGGCTCCAGCAGGCGCCCGGTCAGCCATGACAAGCAGTTGCCAGCTGACGAATGGTAGCCGAAGGAGCGAGGAGGGAGTACTGGCGAGCTTGTTTCTGCCAGTGCTTTTCGACGTCCTCGCCCGGCGAGCCGCCAACCGCTTGATCACCGCTTGCCGGAAGCCGCCGCCGCCGTGCCGCTTCTTCTTCTTGTCGACCGCGCCTGACGTAGTCGCAGACGAAGTGGAACGACCGCCAGTCGGAGTACCCGGTGGACAGCTGCTGCATGACCTCGACGCGAGGATCATGGAGATGAAGAGGAAGTCGTTGAGTCGGAGAAGATGCCGACGGCGCTTATGTTGTTTAAAAACGTAGCCGTGTAGCTGGCCGTGTAGGTGAATCGTAGAAGAGCTTGAGGAAGGCGGGAGGGAGACGAAAGCGGGCGACGTGGAGCACGGCGCTGGTGGGGAACAGCGCCGGGTACTTGGTTGTAGAAGAAGTCGTGCGGCGAACGACAGCTCGAGCTCCACGCAGCGGAACGCGCGCTCGTAGTCGTCGCCGGCGAGGAGCCGGCGAGGACGAAGTCCCTCGCCTTCTGGGTGCCCCGCCTCCGGGACCTTGAGACCCGCAGAACCGCCGCTTCAGCAGCTTGAACAGCGCGAAGGAGAGGCACGTGTCCTTGAGCGCCCGCGCACGCGCACGCGCTTGTCGCCGACGCCGTCGCCGGAGCTCACAGCAGCCTCGCCGTCGCAGGCGCAGATCTTGTCAATGGTGACGACAGTGCCGTCTTCTGGAACACGTGTCCGGTAGTCCGTCTGCTCCGACGGCGGCGTGGAGCGCCCTTCCTCGCCGTGGACCAGATACTTGTACGGGCCCATGTCCACGGAGTCGAGGTCGCGAGCGCCGTCGCCGGCATGGCCGCGGTGTTCGCGGTCCCACGCGTCGACGGTTGTCGTGCATGTAGTCGGCGACCACACTTGGCGGCGCGCACGAGGCGTGCGAGGAGCTCGCCATGCGCATCGCCTGATCCGCTGGCCCATCTTGACGATGCTGTAGAGCCAGCAGACGGAGAGGGTGATGGTCCACTCCCAGTTGACGCCGCGGGAGGAGGAGTCGAGCAGGATGGCGTTGTTGGCCCGGGTGACGAAGCACCCAGAGCACGAGCACGGTCTGCACGGCGTGCTGGACCATCATCCCTTGCTCTGCTCGGCGTCGCCGCGGGTGAAGGCGGACATGGTGTCGGGCTGCCGGAGGAGGAGGAGCAGCCCGACGGCACCACTGCTGCACGCTGTAGCGGTCGCGCTCGGCGACGGACTGGACGAGGCCGACGGTGTAGGAGACGACGTTGGAGAGAACGGTGTAGGGCGCCCAGAGAGCAGGATGAGGAAGAGCTTGTTGCTGCTGCGCCGGCGCCGGTAGCCAGCAGCGCCTGGAACCGAGCAGCGCGGCGCCCAACGTGGCAAGGATCTGGATGTGCGTCGCGCGGTCGCTGCCGATCTGGTTGAGAAGGTACCGGACGCTCATGGAGTCCATGGTCGTGTTTGGGAGGAGGGCCTAGCTCCAGCTCGAACGCCATGGTTCACACTAGCTTAGTTGAGGGCTCGGATCGGAGCTAGCAGCAGGTGTGTGCGCTACGCAGCTTCCACGGGGGCTTTTAAGTTTAGGGCCCTTTGAAACGTAGCAATAAAAATATAGGAATAGTAAAAATAATATGATTTTGATAGGAATATAAGTGTAAAACAGAGGATTGTAAAACACAGGTAAAACAGAGGAATGACCGTTTGATTGAACCGCAGGAAAAACGCAGGAATTAGAGAGGATAAAGACTCAAGAGAAAGTTTCCCAAGAGGTTTTACCTCATGTTAGAATTCCTCAAAAACTTGTAAATGGCATTAGAGGCAATCCATAGGATTTCATAAGATCCATTCCTTTGATTCAAATGGCTATATAGGAAAAATTCCTATAGAAATAAAATCCTCTAAAATTCCTATGAATTTCTTTTGAATCAAAGGGCCTTGTCAGGCGCGGCCGGAACCTACATAGCTTGACTCAGCTCAGGCGGTCAATATTAACAATAGTTTCTGCATAGTGCTAAGGCATACTCCCTCCCTCCCACCGTTCCCAAAAAAATCATACTATAGAAATAAATTTGAATACAGGAAAATCATACTTTTTGACAGAGAACTACAGGGACGAATTTGAACATAGGAAAGTTTAATTCTTTTTGACAGAGAGAGTAGTTTTTTTATTCAACTCAAAACTTTAACTTCTTAATTTTCCATTAGTATATTTTTAAAATTGTTAAATGACGTGCTTGTTGCAAAAAGTTTCCATATAAAAGTTATTTAAAAAATCAAATAAATTTATTTTGAAGTTTATAATAATTATTACTTAATTAATCATGTGATAATCATTTTTCTCGTTTCGCATGCACTAAAAATTTCCCTTAGAAAGGAGAGAACAACATACCCTAAGTGTGTAAATAAAATTCCAGCTCACCTCGTTTGAGCTCGTTACCTTAACGAGCCAGTTCGGCTCGGCTTGTTAATGCACCATCAATAAAGTGAAGAAAGAGAGGGTAATTAATTAATGGCCGGAAAGATTAGTTTTCTGTAGAGCATTTTCTCATTACTGGAGAAACCATCTTTCGTGGTTGCCAAAAATCACAATTGCTCCGGTTCATTAAAAAATGGGACTAAAAACCATTTTTAGTCCCGGTTCTTATTATGTCAGAGCTTGTCAGGGCACCAGGCATCTTTAGTCTCGGTTGGTGCTACCAATCGGACTAAAGATCCTAACTTTTACCCCGATTACCAACCATCACTAAATATCAATCTCCCACGTCGCTCTCTCTCTTTCTTCCTTATCTCGGCAACGCAGGATGGCGTTGTTGGCCCGGGTGACGAGCACCCAGAGCACGAGCACGGTCTGCACGGCGTGCTGGACCATCATCCCCTTGCTCTGCTCGGCGTCGCCGCGGGTGAAGGCGGACATGGTGTCGGCGCTGCCGAGGAGGAGGAGCAGCCCGACGGCCCACCACTGCTGCACGCTGTAGCGGTCGCGCTCGGCGACGGACTGGACGAGGCCGACGGTGTAGGAGACGACGTTGGAGGAGACGGTGTAGGCGGCCCAGAGCAGGATGAGGAAGAGCTTGTTGCTGCTGCGACGGCGCCGGTAGCCCAGCAGCGCCTGGAAACCGAGCAGCGCGGCGCCCAACGTGGCAAGGATCTGGATGTGCGTCGCGCGGTCGCTGCCGATCTGGTTGAGAAGGTACCGGACGCTCATGGAGTCCATGGTCGTGTTGGGAGGAGGGCCTAGCTCCAGCTCGAACGCCATGGTTCACACTAGCTTAGTTGAGGGCTCGGAGTCGGAGCTAGCAGCAGGTTGTGTGCGCTACGCAGCTTCCACGGGGGCTTTTAAGTTTAGGGCCCTTTGAAACGTAGGAATAAGAAAATATAGGAATAGTAAAAATATATGATTTTGATAGGGATATAAGTGTAAAACAGAGGATTGTAAAACACAGGTAAAACAGAGGAATGACCGTTTGATTGAACCGCACGAAAAACGCAGGAATTAGAGGAGAGATAAAGACTCAAAGGAAAGTTTTCAAGAGGTTTTACCTCATGTTAGAATTCCTCCAAAACTTGTATGGCATTAGGCAATCCATAGGATTTCATAAGATCCATTCCTTTGATTCAAATGGCTATATAGGAAAAATTCCTATAGAAATAAAATCCTCTAAAATTCCTATGAATTTCCTTTGAATCAAATCGGCCTTAACAGGCGCGGCCGGAACCTACATAGCTTGACTCAGCTCAGGTGGTCAATATTAACAATAGTTTCTGCATAGTGCTAAGGCATACTCCCTCCCTCCCACCGTTCCCAAAAAAATCATACTATAGAAATAAATTTGAATACAGGAAAATCATACTTTTTGACAGAGAACTACAGGGACGAATTTGAACATAGGAAAGTTTAATTCTTTTTGACAGAGAGAGTAGTTTTTATGGCTTGCGCCGTAAGCTGGCTTCTGGCGTAAGCTTTTTTTTTAGCAAGCTTTCCACTCAAAATTTAATTCGTCCACAATAAGATAGGTTTCATAACACTCCCCCTTGACCGAATTTGAATTATGCGCATGCCTCATCAAAAACTCCTCCCAAAAACTCAGTGGGAAAAATGGTAAGGGAAAAGAGTACATGGCACTTTGAATATTATGTTGCACCTGTTGCCTCGTTAAAAACCTTGTGTGAGAAAAACCCAATGGGAAAAAACTCACCAAGGGAAAAAAGAGTATAGCAGTTGGTCAAGTCTTCAGGACTTGTTTGTGATTCTTCAGGATCACAATCATGGACTATTCTCTTAATTGTTTGCTCCCCCTGATCCTTGCAATTCACTAAGTCGTCTCATGCCAATGCCACGAACACATTTGTGAAAACTTGATGCTGGCAGAGACTTCATAAATAAATCTGCGAGGTTTTCGCATGACTTAGTTTGCAGGACATTTATTTCCCCGCTCTTCTGGAGCTCGTGGGGATAAAAGAATTTGGGAGCAATATGCTTTGTGAAATTGCTTTTCACATCGCCCATATGTATTTGTGCAACACAAGCAACATTATCCTCATAGATAATGGTGGAGGTGTTATCAATGTTTAGGCCACATGATTTCTCAATGTGACCGATCATCTGTCTAAACCATACACATTGTCGTGTGGCCTTATATAGAGCAATTATTTCTGAGTGGTTGGTTGATGTTGCAACCAAGGTCTGCTTTATAGACCGCCATGAAATGACAGTATTACCACAAAGAAATACAAACCCAGTCTGGGATCTGGCATTATGAGCATCCAACATATAGCCAGCATCCACATATCCCACCATGGATGGATCTTGGTTCTTCGGGAACCGCAACCCAAGATCTTGAGTACCTCGAAGGTATCTGAGGATAGTTTTGACGCCAACCCAATGTCTTCTGGTTGGGGCTGCACTATATCTAGCCAATAGATTAACTGCGAAAGCAATATCAGGTCTTGTGCAATTGGCTAGATACATTAGTGCTCCAACAATGCTTAAGTAGGGAACTTCAGGTCCCAACATTTCCTCATCATCTTTCTTGGGTTTAAATGGCTCCTTATCAGCTTATAGGGATCAGATCACCATGGGGGTTTTCAAAGGATGACATTTATCCATATTGAACTTATCAAGGACCCTCTTGGTTTAGATAGACTGGTTTGGCGCCGCCGCAGCCGCACATGAAGCCGCGCGCGGCCGCTGCGCTCGAACCCTTCTTCTTCTTCTTCTTCGATGGTAGGCCTTGATCGGCCATGCCGCGACGTGTCGTCGCTTTCATGTCCTTGGGTTGAGAGCAAGTGAGCTTGTGCGCTGTTTGTTGTGGACTAGCTACACCAGCTATAGTGGGGAGCTAGGGGGACAGACTTCTTAAAGCCTGGGCTTAACAAGAGCCAGCTAGGTGAATTTCAGACATGCTGATGCAGTAGCAGCAATTACTCAACTACAGACACATTTATAATTCCAAGTCATTAACCAAAAAATTAGTATCACGCTATCCGTTGTTAGGAGGTCAGTGTCAGATTCTGGTCGATTTACCAGCGGTAATCTTGGGTCAATCCAGGGTGAAAACAACATTGACTTACAAAGTATAGCTCAATACTATTTCTGACCGTTCAGTTAATCGGTTACTACTCCTATTTGTTTCAGACTTATACGCTTACCATTCTGTTCGTGTACAGATGTACTGATGCTTTCAGATTTTGCATAACTCTATTTGCAAGGGAAGTTATTACAAAACGCACGCAAGGTTGTACTGCTACGTCAGAAACAGGGCAAAGAACACATCAGACGAATGAAAAACTAACATACCATTTCCCAAGCTTGCGCGCGATTTGCGCAACTAAATCCCAGCGAATAGAACAAAAGAGCAGATGACACGAGACAGAGGAAAATCCAAGGGATGTCAAAGCGAAGTGACGGGAGATTTGGATGGGCCTAATTAACAGATTTCCTTTCAAGGTCAGAGACCCTACTGCAAACAGCAAGATTACACTACAGAGTACAGTACAGTGCAGAGGAGGAGAGATGCCTTGGAAGAAACACTGTGCTGGGCCTGGACGTTTGTTTGCTTGCTTGTCACATGCATCTTCTGCTGGTAATACATTCCGGCCACGCTAGGCAAAGTGCTCCCCGTGCTCTGCTGCTCATGATCATGATCATGTCCTCAACAGAAGGCCACCAAACTTACATGCTTGCTGTCCCTGCAGCTAACCGAGATTGAACTAGTGAAGTGAATCAGACTGTCAGGAGGTAATTGATGCAGTAGGAACACCAAACAGCAGGTGTAACAGACAAGTGTGTCTTCTTTAGAGATACTGATCATTAGATGATGGTAATGTGGCATACATCAAAACGAAAAAAATGCTTCATTAGACTGCTGGCCTATTCTGCAATAAATAAATAAATAAATAAATCGCGTTCTTTTTAAATTGGCATGTCCTGCCTTTTTGAGTTTTGACTCTAGCACAGGCACTTGGTACTCGATCAAACATGTTGTCTCCTGATAAAAGGTGGCAACTCCTGTATCAGATGCATCCTGGGGTGATTGATTGGAAACAAGAATAGTTGTCTTCGATCGTTGTGATGGACAAATGGTGTGGAATCTCAATGATGTCTTGATTGGCTTCATGGCTGACGGCTCATGTCTACCTGGGTATCAGGCATGGAGCATTACGACCGGACTCAAATGATGGTATCAGCGCCGGCGAAGGCAATGGGCCAAACTAGGGTCATATCCAGAGAAGTCTAGCCAAACACTGATCTTAACTCAGCCCAACTGATTCTTGGCCCAGTACTACATATCATTTCTCAGCCCATCTAGCATAAATTGGTAGAAACAGCCCAAATACCCGCAAAAAACAGAAAGCAGCCCAACATCTGCCTTGTGAAAATTGGGCCTGAAATACTAACAAGCCCATTATATCCACTTACAAAGGCCCTAAGTGGAATAAATAAGGAATAAGTTCATCTGAGGTCCCTTAACTTGTCAATGAATCTGATTTCCGTCCCTCATCCGGAAAACCAGACACAACGGGTCCCTCAACTATCAAAACCGGTGCAGATTAGATCATTCGGTGGTTTTGAAAGCGGTTTTAGCTGACGTGGCGCCTATGTGGCTAATTTAACTCGGTCTTCATTTGACGTGGCATTGACGTGGCGATTACGTGGCAATTCGATCCGGAAAAATAATAAAACCCGTAGCAACTTATTTTGTTGTAATCGAAAGGTATAGTGGCTCCCTTAAGTGGAGATGTTCCCTTGCTGGTCGCTCCATCTTCATTTCCATTACTCCCGTTGTCTCTCCCTAAGTTCGACATCTTGGATCACTCCAAGCGGTGAAGCTTGAATTAGGAGCACTAGGCTCTGATACCAATTGAGCGCATAAAGATGTACCCTAGAGGGGGGGGTGAATAGGCTTTCCTGAAATTCACAAACAAATCACAGCGGTAAAATTCAGCAGGACCGGAATGTCTAGGTGAGGAACACCGGAACTTCCAGTCTGCTCAGACTGTCCCGGGCAACAGAAAAACCTGAAGATCTAGCAGAGACTTAAACTAAATTGCACGAACTAAACTTCAGGAAGATAGAGCATATACACAATTACAGCAACATGCATAGAATCATCACAGAGAAGACAAGGACGATTTTTTTCGAAGTTCAGATCTTTCGATGCTACTCTCCGTTAAGGTGCTCCAAAGAGCCGGGTCTCGATTAACCCCTTGCCTCACCTGTGCAAAGAACCCATAAGAAGTCCAAGGCCTTCAACAAAACACTCCTAGGTCATTTTCTAGAATTTGAGTGACCACCAAGATCCAACTCACAAATCCTTCTAGAAAAGACCACAAGTGCAAGTTGCTCTACCAAGGAGAATCTCTGAAATCTCAGCACAATAATCTTTACTCACTTACCTCGTTTCCTCACGGAGGTGAGGAAAACCTTCACAAACATTCCCGGGTCATTTCCTAACCGTCTAGGAAATGATCTCCAAGAGTAATAAGCCCCAAGTGACAGCCCACAAGATATCCAAAGTGCTCAACCACACCTAGCCTTCAAAGCTTCTCCAAATCACTCCTACACTCTCATCTATTCTCACAATCTCACAAGAAAGGCTCTAGATTTGAGTGGAGGAAGCAAAGGGATCTTGGGAGAGGCTAGAACAACCTAGGGTGTGAAAGAACTGAAGTGAAATGTCCAAAATGTGAGCTGTGTGCGATCTGGATATATATAACGGCTAGGTGACATCATCTAGCCGTTACTCACATTTTTGAACTGGAAGAAGTCCCGAAGTTCCTGACCCTCGGAACTTCCGGCCAACACATAGGCAAATTTCACCCAATGCAGGGTCCGGAAGTTCCGGGTCCAGGGACCGGAACTTCCGGCCAGCCTTCTCTATCCGGACTGGACCCATTTGAAAAAATGTCTCCAAAAAATTTTTTATCACTAGGAACCCACTAAGAGCACTTTTTATATCATAGAACCACACTTGGAACCCCTCTTAATAGTACGGTTTTTCCTAAAACTCGATTTCAAAAATTAAACTATCCTATTGACCTTCGAGCTTCAAATCCGCATTGAATGAATTTGTTAGGGGGTCTCCAAGCATCTCTTGATCACCTAAGATCACCTTGGGACTAATTACCTAAATGTCTCAATAAACATATTAGTCCCTTAACCTTATTCATCATTAATCACCAAAACCCACAAGGGGGATAAATGCAACTTCACCCCAGTCATAGGCTCAAGATACTTGATTATGGACAAAGTCTCATAACCAACATATATCCCCAACTTCCGGTGGGGTCCCATAGAAGTACGCTGTGGTGGTGGGATCAGCACATATACTACATAGCCGAATTTACGCAGATGGGAAATACTTGGTTCTTTTCCATGCACTAGCTGAAGGGGAGATGTACTATGATATGCAGTTGGCCTAAGTTGGATTAGTGTTGCTGCATGCAACACAGCATGGCCCCAACAACTGGTTGGCAGCCTACAATCCTGCAATAGTGGCTGCGTAATCAACTTGATCCTCTTGATCAAGGACTCGGCTAGGTCATTTTGAGTGTGGACATGTGGTACTGAATATTCTACCTTAATGCATATGGCTAAACAATAATAATCAAAAGCCTTCGACCTGAACTCACTAGCATTATCCATTCGAATGGATCATACGCGGTTATCAGGGAAGCTAGCTTTTAGCCTGATGATTTGGGAAATTAGCTTTGAAAAAGCATGGTTCCTTGTGTACAACAGGTCCACATGGCTCCACCTGGTAGAAGCATCAATCAGTACCATGAAATACCTAAACAGGCCCGACAGAGGCTGGATAGGTCTACATATGTCACCTTGTATCCTTGCCAGCAAAACAGGTGACTAATCCCTAATCTTTAGGACGGATGGCCTAGTGATCAACTTCCCTTTTGCACAAGCAGGGCAAATGAAATCTTCTAGATTAGGGAAGTCTTTAGTTTCAACGTTGTGGCCAGTAGAATTGTTGATGATTCTCCTCATCATACCCAACCCAGGATAACCCAGCCTGTCATGCCAAACTCTAAATGACTCTGGGTTTCTAAATATGGTTTTCATCGCAACATATTCCTTAGTGGGTTTTATGTATGTGTAGTACAAACCCGATGGCGATGAAGGGATCATTTCCACCACTTGCTTTTGATATCCATCTATTTTTGTTATGAGCAGATATTCAACATCTTGCTTAATCTCGGTTTCTATATGGAAACAATTTGCACGGATATCTTTAAAGCTTAAGAGGGTACGCTTTAAATCAGGATAAAATAGAGCATCCTTTACAAAGATATGGGTACCCATAGGGAGAACTAGAGTAGCACTTCCAGTGCCTACTATATGAGCATTGCTTCCGGCAATGGTTATAATATTTCCAGTTTTCTTAGTTAAGGTGTGGAAATATCTAGTCTCCCTTAATATTGTATTAGTGGTGCCACTGTCTACGAGACATATATCCTCTTCTGCCATAGGATTCCCACAAAGTCTATTCATAGAACATAAACATAAATGAAATTAAATATGAACTAAGTTGATTCTATTAAGGGAAAAATTACAAGGACTTTAGGCCTAGTAAAAGACTAAGTGTGCTTTTCAAGAGCATTATTCATGACCAAAGTTCTACATGTGCTACTCATGTGGAATTCTGCATATGACAAACATATAGGAGATTACTTCAGGTCTCCAAATATGCCATCATATTCTTCAAGAAGGTTATCCCAATCATCGTCCATATGGACGTCCCCACCATCCTTAACATTGATAAGCATGTCATCATGCTTTTCAAACTGAGCTTCAGGCTCAATAGTGAAGTGGGACTCATGTTGGCTCTTTTTCTTATTCATGCTTTGTTGGTAGAGCTCAACCAGGTGCTTGGGGACACGACAGTTACGGGACCAATGCCCACTGCCTCCACATCTATAGTAGTTATCCTGCTTTTCCCCAGATGATTCACCTGTAATCTTCTTAAGTTCGCCTTTACCTCTGGGTTTACCCTTGCTCTTGCCCTTGAATATGATACTTCCCTTACCTTTCCGTCTCTTCTCACCATGACCTCTTTTACGGCCACGTGAGTTTTCAACAACATTGGCGTGTGCTTCAGACACTGCCATAGACCCAGTGGGTTGAGAAGAATGATTCTTTAGAAGAACCTCATTCTGCCTTTCTGCAACTAATAGGACTGAGATAAGATCGGAGTACTACGGGTACTTTGAGTTCATGTGTTGTTGTTGCAGCATATGTTGTTGGGATGAAAGGTACATAAGGTTTTCTCGATCATCTCAGTGTCAGTGATCTCCTGGCCACATAAACGCAACTGAGAAATGATCCTATGTAGGGTAGGGTGATCCAGTCATGTTATGCCTGTGGGAGCACAATTGACCCTTGCTGGTCAAAGCGATCCTTCAGGGATTGCCATAATACCAGTGGATCTTTCTCGGTCATATACTCAGACTTCAGGTCTGGGTGGGATGGTGGCGCAAGAAATGCAATGCCTTTGCTTTATCGGCCTTCGTAGACTCCACCGTGCCAACTTCGGGCAGCACAATAATATGATCTGAAAGGACCTTGATGTCGCCTAGAGGGGGGTGAATAGGTGTTTTTTAAAAAAAAAATAAATGCGGAAGCTAAAACTAAACAAGGTCGGATTGTCTGATATCAGGTCGGATAGTCCTGATCAGATTGTCTAAACTGAGATTAGACTATATGACCTGCACAGCAACAATACAAACAAGAGAACAACCTAAGAGCTCTAGATTCAATCCACAAGCAACGAGGTGAGCTCAACCAACAACAATATTAGCATGGCACAAAGCAATACAACAAGAAGGTAAAGAGAGTGAGGATATCACCAAGGTTTATGCGCCGATGTATTTCCCGGAGTTCAAATCCTTGAGGGGATTCTAGTCTCCATTGAGGGGCTCGTAAAGAGCCGGGTCTTTTTCAACCCTATCCTCGTGAGGTTGCACAAATGCAATCCTCCTTCCACTAAGGGTATCTCTTTCCTTGCGGTGTCGGGATCCAGCCTTCACAAACTTCTCTTGGTCAACCACAAGTAGATCGGTGGCCCAAGAATAACACCTAGCCGTATAGGAGTCCTTAACCTCCAAGAGAAACAAACACCGCACAACTCTTGGACAAATCCTAGTGCTCAAGATAAAGATAAATACACACTAGGCTCTCAAACTCCAAATCCACACACAAAGATCCAAGTCACAAAGAACAGGGGGATTTGAGATAGAGAGGGAGAGAGCTCAAAGATCTAAAGCACTTAGCACAAAGCTCAACCCAGAGCAAGATTGGAGTGAAATCAGTTTGGGCAACCCTAGAAAAGGGCTGGTGGGGGGTTTATATAGATCCCCCAAAATGTGATCGTTGGAGGGGAATCTTTCAGCCCACGTCAGATAGTCCGATATTTTAAACCTCCAAGGCAACGAGAAACAGAGAACGAAGTTCCATGAAATTTTGGACTTTCCGAGACATCGGACTATCTGATGTTAAATCGGAGTATCCAATATTTTAGAAGGAAAAACTTCGTCCTCAAATAGAGACTCAAGTTCCATGAAATTTCGGAGTCTCTGTGTCATCAGACTATCCGATTTGAAATCAGATTATCCGATGTTGCTTAAGTAAAAATGCAATAACTTTTTACTCCGAACTCCGATTTCGAAGATCTTGGACTCTATGGAAAGCTAGTTTCGTGGGCTATCAAACCCAGCATAAAACATGGTCCAAAACCTTCAAGAGATGATGAAAAACTTGCAAAGAAACCCGGTGTAACTGCTATGACAAGTGAAACAACTCGGGATTAAAATTTTGGCTTAGTTTTTTCAAGTCACACAAAGATGAATTATTTTGAGTACTAGTATTCAACCAATTATATGCATGTGGTATCCCCCTTAATAGTACGGCATCCTAAACTCAAATGTAAAAAGGAAAGTTATACCAATAGGAATACCTTTACACCAATTTCTTTCTTCACTTGGCATTTGATCATCGGGTAAATCTCATCTTCTTGACCTTTGGCATTTCATCTTGCATTTCTCAAATGATTGATACGGATAATCCATGGCTTCAAATGGCCTTGCACAGTCCATCACGACAAAGTCTTCACTCGCCCTTCACTACCGATTTCGGGTCATCGGCGCCAAGCCTCTTGCTTGCCCTTCACCACCGCATGGTCCATTGCAGCTGAGCATCGCTTGCGCTTCACCGTCTTGCCATAGGTAGTCACTTCATACCCGCATCTTCAATATCTTCTCTTTAATTCTCATCCATCGATAAGTTCATTTCCTAGCTTCTTCATCGGACTAATCACTTGCTTATACACTCAATAAGTACATTAGTCCCTTAATCGTTTGTCATCAATAAACCAAAACCCACTAGGGGCATAGATGCTCTTTCATGATCGAGACCCATGGAGTCGAGTTTAATCTCAACGTCCAATGCCCAAGTGAGGTAGTTACTACCATCCAAGGCAAGCTCGGCGAATTCCTTCTTTGCTATGTCCGACATGTCCTGCAACATCATTTGGTATTTATGACAGGTAAATACGATGTGCAGGGTCGACATGAATTGGTCATGTGTAATCTTCAGGATTACTAGTGAGTGTAATCTTCAGGATTATCACATAGTTTCCCATAGAATCTTTCCAAGCAAATTAACTTAAATAATCTTCAGGATTATAGTGCTCGATTAATTATTATCAATCATGCTAGGAAATCAATTTCATAACAATAAAATAAAATGTTATGAAAGTCATGCAAACAGCAAAGTAAGCATGTAAAACAAAATGAAGAGCATACATGGGCGTAACTTCATGCAAACTGTGCAAACTGTAAAAAGGTAATATAAAGCATGTAATACTTCCCCACTATGAGCCCCCGTTTCATGGCAGCAGATCCAACCTTAGTGGCATCAAGGGCCCATATGGGTGATGTCCATAAAACAAAGGACATCCATAATGACACTTTAGGGCCGTGCAGAAGGTTCGTTTGCTTCCGATATTTGGCGGCAACGGCAGCAGAGCCGTCCATTAAGTTGCCATGCTGGTGCTTCAGGCACCTACATCGCCTCTAGCATTTGGATGATAACGGCGGCAGAGCCACCATTCTGTTATTGAATAGTGCTGAGAGGATGTACGATCTCTAGCCTTTGGATGGTAACGGCGGCAGAACCGCCATCATGTTACCGAGCGCTGCTGAGAGGATGTATCAACTCTACCAATTGAACGATAACGGCGGCAGAGCCACCATCATGTTATCGTGTATTGCTGAGAGGATACGGAATATGGTACTTCAGGTACCATGTTCTTCTGCTTATTTCAACTATTGCAGAAGGATGATTTGCATACAGGAGCAAGATGATCAGTAGAAACTGATTTCTCACTTGTTTACCTGTTTAGCTCGGTAGAATCTCGTGCTGATAACGTGTTGAGAAACCAGTCTATTCTACTGATCAGCACACAAGCAGACAAACATAGAGCTGTGGAACACAGAAAGTATGAACGAGTGGAAGCTTTATTTCTTTTGGATTTGAGTACAAGCTACAAGAGGAGAAGTAGGAGACCGATGATCGGTTGTCCTCGCCTTGGACCTTCTGGGCCCTATTTATAGGCGGAGGAGGGTGGAGCCTTGCGTTGTAAGCCTTGAACCTTCTGGCTTGCGTCGTAAGCCTTGGACCTTCTGGCTTCCGTCGTAAGCCGGTTTATGCCGTAAGCTGGCTTCTCTTGCAAGCTAGCTTCCTCTGTAAGCTGGCTTGCGTTGTAAGCTGGCTTCTCCCGTAAGCAGGCTTCTAGCGTAAGCTTTTTTCCGTAGTAAGATTTCCACTCATAATTTAATTCGACCACAATAAGATGGGTTTCATAACAATTATATTGGTTATTGTTTGATGCATCGATGCATATCTTTTTAGGGATTTAGGGATGGATTGGTTAAGCTACTGTTTGCATTGAGGGATTTAGGGATGGATTGCTTGGCTGTTGGATAGGGATGGATTGAGCGATTTTGGTCCGATGCATGTAAAAAAAAAAACATTTAGTTCCGACTAAAGATGTTACCAACCGAGACTAATTATATTAGTCGGACCAAATATGGATATCTTTAGTCCCGAACACTTAGTCCCGGTTTACAACCCGGAACTAAAGGGGTTGTAAACCGGGACTAAAGACTACTTCTCCACCAGTGTCTCAAAGAGATGAACCAGCAGCCAAAAGTCTGTTTGAGATGGCACATCTAAAAAAATAGAGAGTTTTAACATAAAAGCTTAAAACCAAATGTTTGTCTTCCATGAAAACATATACTAAGGCTGTGTTTAGTTCCTGAAATTTGGAAAAAGTTTGGGGAAAGTTGGTAGTTTGGAAAAAAAGTTGGAAGTTTATGTGAGTAGGAAAGTTTTGGATGTGATGTGATGTGATGGAAAGTTAGGAGTTTGGGGAAAGTTTGGTGTAAACTAAACAGGGCCTAATTGATATGTACGTACAGAGGCCCTGTTTGGATCCGGAGGGCTATTAAATAGCCCTCCGGAATCTTGTTATTTAGGATTTTTAAACATAGATTACTGATAAAACCCATCTTATAATCTCTAGGCTATTTTGCGAGACGAATCTAACGAGGTATATTAATCCATGATTTGTTACAGTGATGCTACAGTAATCATCCGCTAGAACTGCAAGAAAAAGTCAAAATAACAAATCTCGTATATTATGAGACGGAGGGAGTATAATTTTGACCGGTCGCATCAGGTATTATATAGGGTGTCACATGGGGTATTCGGGTACTAATAAAAAACTGTATTTTGGATAATAAAGTAAGTCAAAACAATAATAATAATTCTAAATTTTTTTAATAAGACAAGGGGTCAAGAACTGCAAGAAAAAGTCAAAATAACAAATCTCGTATATTATGAGACGGAGGGAGTATAATTTTGACCGGTCGCATCAGGTATTATATAGGGTGTCACATGGGGTATTCGGGTACTAATAAAAAACTGTATTTTGGATAATAAAGTAAGTCAAAACAATAATAATAATTCTAAATTTTTTTAATAAGACAAGGGGTCAAGAACTGCAAGAAAAAGTCAAAATAACAAATCTCGTATATTATGAGACGGAGGGAGTATAATTTTGACCGGTCGCATCAGGTATTATATAGGGTGTCACATGGGGTATTCGGGTACTAATAAAAAACTGTATTTTGGATAATAAAGTAAGTCAAAACAATAATAATAATTCTAAATTTTTTTAATAAGACAAGGGGTCAAGAACTGCAAGAAAAAGTCAAAATAACAAATCTCGTATATTATGAGACGGAGGGAGTATAATTTTGACCGGTCGCATCAGGTATTATATAGGGTGTCACATGGGGTATTCGGGTACTAATAAAAAACTGTATTTTGGATAATAAAGTAAGTCAAAACAATAATAATAATTCTAAATTTTTTTAATAAGACAAGGGGTCAAGAACTGCAAGAAAAAGTCAAAATAACAAATCTCGTATATTATGAGACGGAGGGAGTATAATTTTGACCGGTCGCATCAGGTATTATATAGGGTGTCACATGGGGTATTCGGGTACTAATAAAAAACTGTATTTTGGATAATAAAGTAAGTCAAAACAATAATAATAATTCTAAATTTTTTTAATAAGACAAGGGGTCAAGAACTGCAAGAAAAAGTCAAAATAACAAATCTCGTATATTATGAGACGGAGGGAGTATAATTTTGACCGGTCGCATCAGGTATTATATAGGGTGTCACATGGGGTATTCGGGTACTAATAAAAAACTGTATTTTGGATAATAAAGTAAGTCAAAACAATAATAATAATTCTAAATTTTTTTAATAAGACAAGGGGTCAAGAACTGCAAGAAAAAGTCAAAATAACAAATCTCGTATATTATGAGACGGAGGGAGTATAATTTTGACCGGTCGCATCAGGTATTATATAGGGTGTCACATGGGGTATTCGGGTACTAATAAAAAACTGTATTTTGGATAATAAAGTAAGTCAAAACAATAATAATAATTCTAAATTTTTTTAATAAGACAAGGGGTCAAGAACTGCAAGAAAAAGTCAAAATAACAAATCTCGTATATTATGAGACGGAGGGAGTATAATTTTGACCGGTCGCATCAGGTATTATATAGGGTGTCACATGGGGTATTCGGGTACTAATAAAAAACTGTATTTTGGATAATAAAGTAAGTCAAAACAATAATAATAATTCTAAATTTTTTTAATAAGACAAGGGGTCAAGAACTGCAAGAAAAAGTCAAAATAACAAATCTCGTATATTATGAGACGGAGGGAGTATAATTTTGACCGGTCGCATCAGGTATTATATAGGGTGTCACATGGGGTATTCGGGTACTAATAAAAAACTGTATTTTGGATAATAAAGTAAGTCAAAACAATAATAATAATTCTAAATTTTTTTAATAAGACAAGGGGTCAAGAACTGCAAGAAAAAGTCAAAATAACAAATCTCGTATATTATGAGACGGAGGGAGTATAATTTTGACCTGTCGCATCAGGTATTATATAGGGTGTCACATGGGTATTCGGGCACTAATAAAAAACTAATTACATAATTCGTCAGTAAACCGCGAGACGGGTTTATTAAGCATAATTAATTCGTCATTAGCAAATGTTTACTGTAGCACCATATTATCAAATTATGGGGTAATTAGGCTTAAAAGATTTGTCCCGTAAATTAGTCGCAATCTGTATAATTAGTTTCTTTTAGCATATATTTAATATTTTATGTAGGTGTTTAGACGTTTGATGTGACAAGGTAAAAAATTTTAGGATAGGATCAAAATAGAGCCTAATCTGTTGATTTACCTACTCGCTCTACTGGTTAGTGGCTACGGAGCTGTTGATTTAACTCTACGGAGCGAGTAGACAAACTACAGTTTTTTGTAACTTGTTGGTTCATTGAGCCGAGCTAGCTGGCTCGATATCTATCCCTTGGTAGGTACCATCCTGAAGTGGCTGATCCCATGGGAAATATATATGATACAAACTTTTTTTCAATAAATTTAAAAAACAATCTAAAGAAAATCGTATATGCAAGGAAGATGTGAATAGACAACAAAAGTTGTAAGAACAAACATCACTACAGGAGAAAACGTTTTTCTCCCGGTTTATAACCCCTTGTACTCCTGATTTTGTAACCGGGAATACGAATATATTTAGTCCCAGGTAAAATAATCAGGACTAACGATGGCAGCGCCAGTTCCGGTTGGTCATCTTTTTTTTCTTTTTTTTTCATTGTTTCTTTTTCCAAATCAAGTTGCTCCCTATATATCCCCAATCATATCTCCAAATCAAAATCAAATTATCATCACAAATCAATGAATCATAGATTTACATCACAAATTTTCAAAACAAAAATCTCAAATTCTAAAAGAAATACACCATAAATCACATACATCATAGATTATGCTAAGTTCCCCGAAATAGAAAACAACTATGCAAAGTTGCAAAAACAAATTCAACTTCATTTGCGAGTATAAAACTAATAAATTACTAATATAAAGAAATATTCCTGTTTTTGTTTTTTCTCTCTGCTGTTTGTCAGTTTTTTTATATGGTGGTTTTGATTGTTTAGATCGCTATGTCCGTATATTTGCTCGCGATGACAACGAACGGCATGACGACGGCGTTTGTTGTAATCCCACTTACAAGCCTGGTATAGGCTACTTTGCCGTACGAAAGTCAAAATGGCGGACTGATGGCGAGAGCATGTGGACGCTGTAGCCTATAGCTGCTAACTATACTTGTTTGCAACTCCATGCTCCCAACCCCTCTCTCTCGTTTTCCACGCGCATGTTTTTCAAACTATAAACGGTGTATTTTTTGTAAAAAGTTTCTATATAAAAGTTGCTTAAAAATCAAATTAATCTATTTTTTAAAAAAATTAGCTAATACTAAATTAATCATGCGCTAATGGACCGCTCCGTTTTCCGTGTGGGAGGGATTAGTTTGGGAGGAGGGGTTGGGAACTCATCCTCCCTGTCACGCAAAATGAAGCTCGTATTATTGCATGATTAATTAAGTATTCACTATTTTTTTAAAAAAATAGATTAATATGATTTTTTAAAACAACTTTCATTAAAAAAGTTTTTTGCATAAATACCGTTTGAAGTTTGAAAAGCGTGCGCGTGGAAAACGAGATAGGTGGGTTGGGAAAATGGGGGAAGAACACAGCCAGGTGTGTTCGGCACCCTGGCTCCAACACCAACAGTGTGCTTGGAAAACGGAGCGGTCCATTAGCACGTGATTAATTAAGTATTAGCTATTTTTTTCAAAAATAGACTTAATTTGATTTTTTTAAGCAACTTTCGTATAGAAAATTTTTGCAAAAAAACGTACCGTTTAACAGTTTGAAAAGCGTGAGTGCGGAAAAGGAGGGAAAAGGGGTTGGGAACAAGGGGGTTGCAAACACGGCCGAGCCTGTTTAGGTGAGCTTCTAGCTGCTACAGCTTCTCCTAGAGTCAGAAGTTCCCCAAACAGTCCAGCTTTTGGTCCAGATTCTGAGAAACTGTAGTTGTAGAATCGAAGAAATAAACTAGAAGCCAAAAGCTGGGAAAGCTTTTTCAAATTTTGAGAAGCTGTTTACCAATCTGTCACTTCTCATATTCTTAAGCTCCACAGACAAGCCCTAAAATGTGCGTGTCATGTTTCATGTGTGTTGCACTTTTTACATTTCGGCCCTTCTTGAAACATATTTTATAAATAAACCTCTAGATAAACTTATTCAAGGATATATCATTTTTCTCAATGCCTATGACCCTGGCGTGGAGGTCCAACATCTTGACGCCAGTGTCGTTCGCGTCGACACCCTCGTCGCCCTAGCAGATGAGACAGAGGGGTCGCGGAAGGACCTATTTATAAAATATTTTTTATAAAAAGAATTAAAATGCAAAAATCTTTTCTTACAAATAGGGTTGCTAAAGAGACAGGCATTGAGGATCTATTTGTAAAAAAATATTTGCATTTTAATCCTTTTAAAAAGTATTTTATAAATAGGTTCTGGGCGTAAATGTTTTTGTTACTAACCCGTTCACGTCAACGAGTTTGCTATCATTGGGGATGAAGGTGTCAGCACCAGTATCATTGGCGTTGAGACATTTAACCTCCTTACCCCGGCGTCAAGAAAAAGGGTTCTATTTATAAACTAAGATTTTAGATAGGGTTAAAATGTAAAAATATGAAGGTCATGCGCGTTAGCGGAGTATATTTATTTGCCCAAGCAATGGGATCGATCAGTTGACCAGGCTAGGTCTTTATGTACTTAAGCTGCATAGTCAAATATAATATACGTGTATTATAGTGCTAGTTGCCAAGACTACAGCGCAAACGTTTCCCGCTTCTTTCTATATTGACGATCATCCTTTTTTTTTTTTTCTCCCATCTCCTGCAATCCTCCCGCCAGCGTTTGCCAGTTTGGCAAGAGGTATTAGTAATACACACTTATTTAACGAAACTCATGTGGTCTGTGTCCAAACCGCTGACCAGTAAATAGTACTCCCTCCGTCCCACAATATAAGGGATTTTGAGTTTTCGCTTATAACGTTTGACCATTCGTCTTATTTAATTTTTTTTTGCAATATAAAAAACGAAAAGTTGTGCTTAAAGTACGGTAGATAATAAAGTAAGTCACAAAGAAAATAAATAATAATTTCAAAAATTTTTGAATAAGACGAGTGGTCAAACGTTACAAGCAAAAACTCAAAATCCCTTATATTATGGGACGGAGGGAGTATATGGACAAGAGGATTGAACGCCCGATCGATCTGATCTAAAAATGAGCAGTTAAATATTTTAGTTTACCGTATGCGAAATGCTAAATTATATGTCGTAAATAAAGAGCTCAGTTATTTGAACATTTGAAAGGATGAAAATGTAGTGCACAACAAATAAAACAACATTAAACATCTTGAGAACCGGAAAAAATGTGAAACAGTGTTAAATTCAAATTGAAACATTTTATTCTCATATATAAAACATTGAGTTCCTACTTAAAAAAACATCGACAAATTAATGAGATGAAAAATTAGAAAAATGAAACATAGTAAATCCTAATTCAACAGTAAAATAAAATCATATAAGATTATGTTTAGTTGTGTCCGATGATGCAGGAAAAGGCCACGACGGGCAGTGGAGGTGGAGCTCGCCACCTCCGAGCCATCGGTGCCGCTCCTAGATGCCACCGCTCACACCATCTTCCGTATTTGGGGTTACCGTATAAACTAAAAATTACAACTAGTTAACGTATATTTATAGTCAAATTTATTTTTTCTGCGATATGCATAAGTTGAATTTTAAGTTACATGCATGTAGAGTGATATATCATATGTTAATACATCTTCTCAATTTTTCTTTAAAAAAATTCATAACTATTTAAGCGACATACTTATCAGTACCTAAGCAGAGCCTTTGGATCAGCAACGCCGAGTCTTCACAATCGACTTATCAGTACCTATCGGAAGATCGGAACCCTAGTCCTCATCAGTAATAGAAGGCCCACAAAAAGACTTGGATGGGGGATTGGGACACCATGCGACTACACAGACATACTCCTATTTGCGGCGACAACCATAATATCCCTAGCGGATGGATCCATAGCTTGTTTCTGGAACTCAGCATGGCTACGAGGAAGAAGGCTGAAAGACTTGGCGCCACAGGTCTACACAACATCCAGAAGGAAAAAAGAACGCTTAAGGAAGCATACGAAGGTGAGACATGCATACAAAACCTTGACCTCTCAATCAGCGGTGGCATGTCAGTTGAGCTCGGAGACCAACTAATCTTCCTATAGAACATAGTCCAAGATGTGCAACTCGTTGACGCCAAACCAAATCAAGTCACACGGAAACTCACAACTCATGGGGAGTACATAGTGATGTCTGCATACAAAGTGTGGTTCCTTATATCCAAAGTAGAAACTGCGCGACAATCATATGGAAGTCCTGGGCACCGAGAACTTCCATCTCGAGACGTGCAAGTTCAATTTTAGATGATCACCTCGAGACGTGCAAGTTCTTTGCATGGAAGTTCTTTGCATGGAAGTCCTGGGCACTTCTCTAAAATAGAGAGTATGGACGTCTGATCACCTCGAGACCCGCTGATGGCAGAACAACACCTACTACCCACTCTGCTAGCATACCCTAGAGATGGCTATGCACCTCATGGCGGAATGTAGGTACACGAAGAGAATTTGGGGATTGATATCAGCTTGGATCTCCCACGAGCAAATTGAGCCAGCAAATTGGAACAACCATGCGACAAGCCATGAGTGGTGGATGGGTCTAGCCTCCAATCTTGGGGTGCCAAAGAAAGGCTTGCGCAGCCTTATCCTCCTGGTATCATGGGATATTTGGAAGGAGCAAAATTAGCAAATTTTTAGACGCAAAGAACTGTCGGCAACATGCATGGTCGCAAAGATCAAATAGGAGCCAAAGACTTGGGCCATGACAGGAGCGAAAGGACTGTGTAACATAGTGCCTTAGAGCCCCTCCTTTTCTTTTAAACCTGTATATGGCTATACTTGTATAGCTTTTTTCTTATATTCAAGGCACATCATAAGTGTCGGCTCGTTCAAAATAAATACAAACCTAATATTGGATGTGAAGAATTTAGGCCGAGTTTGAAAGAGTTTATCGGTTTGGCTACTATCTCGTTTTCGATAAACCAATCCATTCATCTGCATCAAACACACCATTACTACTATTCATGTAGTAAGATGTAAAACACATATATAGATACATACACGAATATACTCGAAACTCAAAATCTTTTATAATATGAAACATGATGAATTAATAGTAAATATGGTTATCTGTCAATTTATCCTTCTCATCGTGCCGGCGGTTTTGCCGGCCTCTGATTGGTTCAAGTGGTGGCCTTTTGCTGTTTCAACACGTGGCGCAAAATAACACGTATCATACGCCGGGAGAGATCGAGAGAAAGGGCAAACAATGAACGCTAAGCGCACGTGCTGAAGGGTCTGCATTCGGTTGGGCCAAGCGTAAATGGGTTTACCTCCCCTTGTACACTCCGCGCGCGCCTGCGCGTCGTCTCGGAGACACAACTCAGGGGAGCGTTAGAAGAGCGAAAACCAGTGGTGGATCCAGAGAATCGTTTCGTTAGTGTCATAACGTGTCTATCAGTGTCACAGTATGCTAATTATACTTAGATTATAGTGTTATAACATATGGATAAACAGTTGCTTTCACCGAAAGTCATCGGAGTCGCTTGACACCAATCCTTCTACTGTAGATCCGCCCGTGGCGAAAACTGAAAAGCAAACGGGACAGAAAGGTGAATGGATCAACCAAACACAAACAAGCTGAACGTTATGTGTGAATTATTTCTTTCAAAAATGCGTTCACCGAACTCGTGTTGGAATGTTGATTTGCTTCATTGAACCTGTAGGACGTGTGCCATGTGTTCAATTTCTACGATAGCACACATACCAGTGAAACTATATGTATTATTATCAGAATTTTTTTTAATATAACATAAATATTCAGTGACCCTATATGTAAACAAAATATATTAATTACCGATAGAAACCTCATATGTCAGTGACGGAGTGGCACATCTAACTATCTAAGAGACTGAGCACTGGGTTCAGGAGATCGAGCTAGAACATTATATTGCATTGGCTGCCCACAAGTGTATGGAACAAGGGTGCATGCTTCATCCGGACTATGCACACGTCCAGCGATATGCGTGTAGATAGTGTGCGTCAAATATGTAAAAATACGGTGAAAGGGGATCCTCTAACTTACTTTTCTCTAACTTTAAGTCACTGATATATGTGTCCATTTAGTATAATATAGATGATCCATATGTTAGTGACCACATCAGAGGTAAGTAAGTCACGAGATCTCAACAAATTTGGTGTACATTCAAATATCAAAACTTTTGAACTTTGATCGTCAACTACATGTTTATGACTGAAACTTCGAAAATCTACTCTCTCTGCTTTCAAATTATTTGTTGTTCTATCTTTGACCATCACTTTTTATAGATATGTAGTTAAACAACATATGAATTATATATTATGAAGGGTTAATTTTAATGGTGTGGTGACTTCATCAGTCTCAGAATATGTCGGCCCAGTCTTCTGGATGTGTTTATAGTGGTGAGTGTGCACGCATTGTAAGTGTATGTGTTTGTAATGTGGTTTTAAAAAAAAAATATTTGGCTTAGAATAAACTTATATAACAGCAAGTAATTTGATAAGGAAGGAGTATATTTTAAATTGATATCAAGGCAAAATACCACCAAAACTTGAATAAAAGGAAAACGATACTAATGTAGCTAGAAGTGTAGAAGAAGTAATAAGTAGCAAATCGTTTCGCTAGGAAATTGACTATATCTAGATAAATACAAATAAAAAAGGTGTTTTCACAATGTTGATATCTTAAATTTATAGAAACTAAAACCAATAAGTAGAAGGTAGTAATCTAAGAGTAATACACGGGCCATATACAGCCTGGCATGCTAACTGGCACGCTGGTTTTCTTGTTTGGTTTGTAGAGCTATCAGCAATTGCAATTGAGGGAATAGTAAATATGGTTATTTGGTTTGTAGAGCTATCGGAAATTGCAAGTAAATAAAGGGGAAAATTTTGGAGACACGGCGGTCGCCATCGACGAGATTCCCGAGCAATAGGTTGTCGCGTGGTTAGTCTCGCCGCTCCTTCTTGGCGCACATCGACCGCGGCTAGCTACCGGAGTCGCTTGACCTCCCTTCTCCCTCCACGTCTCCTCCTGTTTTGGCTGCATCAACCACGATATCAAATGAATTGAACTGTGTACAGGCGGCGCGCAAAGGCGCGCCCCAACATCTAGTATACGAAAAGATTGGAGCACATGCTAGGAATGTGCATTCAATATGAGAATGAGAATGCACGGCGTGGCCACATGGGTTCGTTACCTCTGAACGTGACCTTGTCCAACTTGATTGCCGTCTGCATGTTGTGGAATTCGTTGGATCATGCAACTGCTCCTCCTGCTCTTGCAATGTACGCTACCCATATCATCTTAATCACAGCTACACCGTAATGTAGCAAACGGCCCAATTTTAGCTGCCAATTATCTTGGAGTGCTTCTAATTTGCACCATGTACAGGGCCAAAAAAAAAAAAAAGACAGAGAGAGACTAGCAACATCAGAAAGAGAAGCCCATCTGTAAGAGAAGGACCTAGTTGTAAATAGCAAAAAGTTAGGGGGTGTTGCGAGAATCGAACTCACGACCTCTCGCACCCGAAGCGAGAATCATACCACTAGACCAAACACCCAGCAACAAATATATATCCATTCTCCTGGACAGATTCGCTAAAGCGGTAACCAAAGAACGTTACGTGTGTACACAGGAACAGGCTGAACAGCTCGCACGCATGCAAGCGCCCCACGTCTCAACCCCCAAACCCTCTCCAGCCCACCGCCTTCTTAAACCACTTCACCTATCGATGAACCACCCTCGCAAGCTCGCTCGATCGTTTACTACTACACTTGCGGGGGATGTCGTCGCTTCTGCTGGTGGGTCCAAGGATGAGCGGCCGGTTCCTCGCCGCGGTGGCGCCGCCCAGCAGCGCTCGGCCGATGGGGACGGTGGCGAAGGGCTGTGAAATGAAGTCCAAAATAATAGAAAACCTCACAAAAGAATCAGAATGTATATAGAAAAAAAAATCAACACCAGATCTGCTTGGTTCAAAGCCCCTTCTCCTTCCCGTGTTAGATCTGGCATTGGGAGGCAGAGAAGTGATGGTATCAACGGCATCGCCCACGGAAGGAGAGCAGCAGCAGCATGCAAGAAGGGAGATGTCCATGGCGACGACGACGGGTTCCCCATCTCCAACAGGTCTCTGGAGCCTGTACTCCACTACTGGAGCCTTCCGCCCAGAGCTTCCATCCTCTATCACCGTAGCAGTTGTTTCTTCCGCATGCATCTTATCCGAACAGATAAATGACGTGTTTTTTCAAAAGAAAAATCTATGGATTTTTCACTTAAATCATATTAATTCATTTTTCAGGTTTAAAATAGTTAATACTCATTAATCATATGTTAATGACTTAATTTTGTGTATCTTATCATTGTTATCTTTTTCTCATTTACTCAAACACACTCTAAGTTGTGGTAATTTTGGGATAATGGCATAAAAAATATTAGTTATCTAATAAAATCATTTTTTTATCATACAAAGTCGTAAACTATATTATCATATATTAAAAAAATATGGTAGGATATTGCCATTCTTCGAAAAAGTATTATTTGTTGTAGTTACTCCAAATTAATAAAAAGATTTAAATTATTGCTAATTTTATCAGGCACATGCACGGGCTAGCTCCTAGGCGCGCCAAATGGCATGCCAATTTTCTAGTGCATCCAATGTTTCGCTTCTCACTGGATGAGCGATAGGAAGCATTTTTGTAGAATTTTCTCTAGACTAAGAAAGTGGAATTGCAATTGAGAGAATAATAAATATGGTTATTTGATTTGTAGAGCTATTGGGAATTGCATGTAAACAAAGGTGAAAATTTTCTCCACACTAAGGAAGAGAAGAAGGGGAGAAATTAAAGAAAAAGGGAAGAAGAAAAGAAAGGGGAACAAAATTAAAAGGTAAAAATACACAAGGGGGTGTTGCGAGAATCGAACTCACGACCTCTCGCACCCGAAGCGAGAATCATACCACTAGACCAAACACCCAGCAACAATCAATTCGTGGAACCAAGATATATATATCCATTCTCCTGGACAGATTCGCTAAAGCGGTAACCAAAGAACGTTACGTGTGTACACAGGAACAGGCTGAACGGCTGGCACGCATGCAAGCGCCCCACGTCTCAACCCCCAAACCCTCTCCAGCCCACCGCCTTCTTAAACCACTTCACCTATCGATGAACCACCCTCGCAAGCTCGCTCGATCGTTTACTACTACACTTGCGGGGGATGTCGTCGCTTCTGCTGGTGGGTCCAAGGATGAGCGGCCGGTTCCTCGCCGCGGTGGCGCCGGCCAGCAGCGCGCGGCCGATGGGGACGGTGGCGAAGGGCACCACCCGCACCGCCGTGCACGGCTCTTGCTCGCCGGCGACCACCACCCTCCAGGTAAGTAAGTACACGTAGACAGGGACGGATACAACGTGGGTGTAAGACCCATGGATACTCTCGGAGCATCCCCTTCGATTTTTTCACCATAAATAATAAACTAAAGATCTCTAGATTGCTAGAGATTGGAAAAACTGTGTAACTGAGCCCCTCTAATTTTTTTTTCCTGATCCGCCCCTGCACGTAAACGTGGTCACGCGCGCGTCTCAGCTACTTTTAGCTGTCGCTTCAGTTCGTTTGCTGCTGAGGCACATATATATAGGCTGTGTTTAGATCCAAAGTTTGGATCCAAACTTCAGTCATTTTCCATCGCATCAACCTGTCATACACACACAACCTTTCAGTCACATCATCTTCAATTTCAACCAAAATTCAAACTTTACGCTGAACTAAACACAGCCGTATATACAGAACAAGGAGGAGGTGGAAGCGGCGGTGGAGAGAGGTCGGGAGCAGAAGCGCAAGGCGAGGGAGGAAGTGGAGGACAAGGTGGACGCCAGCCTCGATATCGCCGGAAGCTCCGACCACCGCCAGCCAACGACCAAATAAAATGATCAAGCCATGGCCGTCTTTTGCGCTTTGCTTTTCTGAAAATACACGGACCCGTGTAATTACAAGCCGTGCCAAATACACCAAATAAAATGATCACGCCGTGGCCGGCTTTTGCCGTGTTCTTTGTACTATTTAGCTTGTAAATACACGGACCCAGGAATAAAGTAATCTGATGGATTTGTTTCACACACAAAAGGAACAGGAATTGTCTTTCATACGATTAGTCGGTTACAATGCCGTAAATAATAACATGGTGACAACATTATTTGTTTATAAGGATGCAAGTGAGTAGTCCCACTACCCGCATAAAAACCCGCTTACTAGTTTATTTTTCACATGGTAGTACAAAATTTAAAAGAAAAAATAAACTAGAAGTGAGATAAACAGGCTAAAAAAAACCGGCTTACCCACCCCGCTTGCATTCCTATTTGTTTCGACATGACGTCGAGAAATCTGGACGAGCACGCCAAGAGGGGCATCTGATGGTGCAGTATTTTTCAGTCTCCAGCATACGTCGCCGCAGGTCGCCAGACTGTGTCTATCATTCATGGACATGATTATGCAGATGCATCTCTCATTCGTTTCATGATCCTCTTTAACATACAATTATTCTCGTTCCTCGTTCTACAGATCCATTCTATGATTTCAAATCTCAATAGAAATTAAGTGTTCCTTTGTCCTCATAACATACAATTATTCTCATTCCTAATTCTACCGATGCACAGGTCATTGTTCTATGATTTCAAGACTCAACAGAAACCAAGTGTTCTTTTGTTCTCTTAACATACAGTTATTATCAGAGGAAGGGAGAGGTTACCGTTCAAGAAGAACGATTTTTTGGGTATATCCTGCAAAGCATGTTTCGGAAATGCTTTCTTGAAGAAATCATCATTTGCTATCAGATCCCACCCTCGCACCAGATGACATACATGCAAGCTACGCAAAACAGATCAAGCAGTACATGATTGAATTGTAATGTGAAACGATCATAATAACATCAGTTGACCTTATGTTGACATGATGAAACCAAGCAAGGCAACTGAAGCCAAACATTCGGCAGATCTATCATCAGTCATAACGAAAGCACTGTGATTCGAGAGAGAAGATAAACTGTCCATGAACACTGAATCTATAGGAAAGAAGACACTGGTTCATAAGTCCTGCAGTTTTTAACTCAAAATGTTGCATAAATGTCGCAAGAAATTGAATGATGCCTAGCGAATGAGTTGGAAATTAGGGCAAAAATCGAACCTAGCATGAAAGCAACTAAACATAACCATATCCAAAATGTTCGTGTAATTTTCATGAAGGGGAATATGGCAAGATAGGTAACATGCAACACATGACATAGCACACTAATGATCAGTTACCTTTAATAGGGCTGAACCTGAACGTGTCTGCATATCCAGATTTGCAGTCCAATACTAGCGTTGTTGTATGCTTTCAGCTTTATTAGACTAATTTTCAGTTTCAAATGTTGAAACAAAACCTCACTGTATGTTAATATAGGTAACTCAAAATACTAGGAAAGGTAAACAATACCTACCTGATATTTTTTTCCCCTCTAAAAGGAAGACTGTAGGGTCCCAACAGAGCTGTTACAGCAGAACAGAGATTCAACAAGCGCAACACATCGCAAAACTCATTTGTACAACAGGTTAAATGGCGAAAGGGACATAATGGTCTACCTCATGAGTTTTAACTCGGAATAAAACTATCTATATGTTCACTGATCTGGGCCATGCCTGCTTGGAGAACGAGACCTGCTCCTCACTCTACTCCTGTCCTTTCTCATGTCATCACTCCTATATCGGTGTCTGTCTCTTTCAGAATCCCTACCATTTCTGTAGGAACTGCTTCTATATTCTGATCCTCTATCTCTGTGATCATAAGACCTTTCTCTTCCACGATTGCGGTCATAGTAACGATCACGGTCATAGTCACGATCCCCAGACTTCTCTCTTCTAGAACCACCGTCCCTGCCTCCAACATCATACTCTTTTTCCCTCTGTTTCCTACGTTCTTCTGCTTTCTTCTCCCTTGCAATCCTCTCTTCGTCTCTTGCCTTCTCTTTTGCAGCCTGAACAGAAAAGCAATCATATAATAAATTAGAACAACAGTACAATATCCATCAACCCATGTGCCTGCATGGGCTAGTGATTTCGTAAATGTTATTATGTTTAAATCCATCAAAACAATCCCACCATTTCATAATAGTTGTCTAAGCCCATCATATGCATAAAACAAGTGGACAGAAAATATAAGAAAGTTCCAAGTACGTCCAAACACCCTTTGAAAATGGCATGTAGCACTCAAACAAGAGTTAAATGAGAATATTGGAACTAAATTTCTTTGAAAGCTAAACATTGCGTAATGTAAGTTCAGAAAAATTGCACTATTTTTGTTATACCTCATAAATACACATCATGATAATACCTTTCAGGTGTGTTGGACTAAAAACATGAAAAATATTCCATCTATAGCACAACAATTTGGCTTGTACCAATAAATACCACAAGATAACTGCACCTTCCAAATGTACCACAAAATTGGATCAAAGTCAACAGAGACAGACGGCGCTTCTTCTCAAAAGACGAAATTGCCCTGGCAACCCCATGCATCAGCAGCAATTTCCATCCCGAGAAGTAGCAACATCATCCCAGTCCACTTCCATCCAGTTATGCTGCATTTTTTAAAGGAATTGGGCCACATTGTGGTATACAGTGAAGGTGGAATAGTTTTGCAGTACTTATTGGTAGTGGCCAAATATTTGTGCTACAGATAGAATTTTCTCAAATCAGAAAATATCAAAGAATAATAGTTTTATTATTTCTAGGAGCATATTCTGACAAAAAAAAGCGGCAAAAATCACATATTCTAATATGGGGACTTCTAGAGGAGCCTCCAATTAGTAAACATACAAATATAAACATTAGTACTTCTATTGAAATGATACTTCACCTTGTGTTCAGCTAGAAAATCTCTGACCAAACCATAGCCAATATGTTGTTTCCCAGTCACATGGGATTGTGTCCTCTCAAGAACATCATCTGCAACTAAGAATGATCCACATATTTCACAAAGTTCCATCTTCTTCTCTTGTGGAAGCATAGCCACTTTATTATCTGCTTGATTCGTTAAAGCTGTCTTCTCAGCATTTAGAAGTTCAACCTGCAATCCAAAAATAAAGAGACAGGTACACCAGTTAGTGAAGAAGCATTTGACAGAAGTACACAATCAAAATGGATCTTTAATGACAGTACCTTCCTCATAAGTGCCTCAGCTTCATCTACTTTACCAGCTTCACCAAGCTCCTCAATTTGCTCCAACAGCTTCTTGACCTTTTCTTCTATAATTGAAAGCTGCTCAGATGTTTTCCCAATGACGGGAGGTGGCACAGCAACATCTTGAGCCAACCTTTCTCGACCACGCCTTATTTTTCTATCCAAATCTATAACCTGCAATAGAAAAAAGATATTAAATACTCTAGTTATCGGAATTTGCAAAGCAAGTCTGCAACTACAACTTACCAGTTTCTCACATTGTTGAGCAAGTTCCGCCTCAAACCTTCGCATGTGAGTTTCACGCCTGGGAGAACTCTCAAAGCTGCACTTGCCCAGAGAAAAAAAAATTAAATGCATAAATTGCTCTCCCTATATGGCTATATCAGATAGGTACACGACAGCACAACTGAGCTGGATCGTTTATTCAAAATAGGTTATGGGAATGCGCAAGACCCATTTGGCAGGTTAGGCAAGGCAGATTAGGAATAAACAGATAAGTTCCGATAGTAAATTAGAGGTAGAGATTTGGACTGGTTTCCTATAATGTTACAGATTAGTTCCTTGGATGTCAAGTCAGTCCTCCCTATATATAAAGGGACAGACCAGCAGTGAAAAAGATGTTCTTGGTTCAACATATTCTATTAAAAGAAGTCATAAATTGGGCGTAATACAGCATACATTTAATGTTATTGACCAAAATAACTTTGATAACCCTCGTCCCAATATTCATAACGACGCAAGCAGGCTGGGTGCATCTAGTACATGTTGCAAACCAATGATGTCATTCCAAAATAATTTGTTTATGTCTAATTGAGAAAAGGTATATCCCTTTCACCCTCGCCATGTGATGCTTATGTGACTGCATAGGAAACAATATTCCCTGCACTGACCTACACGAACAATATTCCCCATAAACAAATTATGCTCATTCTGGACAATTATTGCGTGTATCCTGCAGATATATCTTAATAAAGGATCTTCAAAAACGTATAAGATAAAACTAGGTTGGTCCGGAACTAGCGGCAACAATTAAGCGATCCTGATTTCCACTGGCACAGATAGCACTTCTAAACGTCCTGATTTCCACTTAATTTGAACTATGCGGTCACATGAACGAATAAAAGCCCATGCACAAACTTAAAACAAGAATATGTCCATATAACGTAACTTGTTAAAGAACTCTTTTGTACAGTAGTATGAAAGTCAAAGTTATAGGCAGGAAAAAGTAGAATATCCATTCCTATGCATCAAAGTTGTTGAGAAGCGGCATGCACAGACTCCCTCTGCCCAAAAGAAATTAGTGTTCCACCTATGATTTAGTTAACAAAATTAGCTGCTGTAAGATGTATAGGTATATTCCTACATTGCTCTTCTCAATATGCATTTAACCTTGCATTTCTATCAGCTAAACAAGTTTCTCCCAAAATTACAAGATTTTTTTTCTGCCATGTTGTTTTTATTGAGAACACATCTTTTAAGATGTAAAGCTTCTTATGTGTATACATCTGGAACTGGATGCTTCTTCAGACACTAAGTAGAGTGCCGTGGCATCGTATTCACATACAAGACATGGTGTGATGCAAGTAATCCAGCATCTTAGTTCTCAATAGCAAGGCGCACGAAGAAATCACAACAGGAAACATGCAGGGAAACTGAAACTACAACATACCACCTCAACATTCCTCAGTACTGAACAGAACCTAGTCGCGCAATGATATAAATAACATCTTGTAGCGCAAAAGCATCAATTATCTATACTATTTAGGTGTAAGCATACATTATCAGTACCATTTTTCTCATAATAATAATAATCCACCTTCCCCCCATACTAAGGGTGGCAGGTTTAGCACCAAAACCTAGATAATTCTGAGGGGGGCGCGAATCGGGCCTTACCTCTCCTTAAGCTTCAGATCATGGATCTTCATGCACGGCCCTGCAATCACCAAAACCGAACAACAAATCAAGCAACCAAAACACAACACAACACAGCACACCGGCCGAACCACGAAACCACGCAAAATCGATCCAACCAGAAGACGGAAACCGAGCCAAAAGGGGGGAGGGGATTATACCGAGGTTGCTCTTGGTGTTGACGAAGAGGTCGTGGGGGCAGAAGCGGGCCATGAAGGCGGCGCACACGTCCGGGTCGTCCCACCTCACCTCCTTGTGCGCCTTCCTCTCCTCCTCCGTCAGGTCGCGGGCTGTGCAGAGGAGAAAAGGGAGCGGGGTCAGGCTAGGGTTAGGGTTTCCGCGGGAGGGGGAGACTGGGCGGGTGGGGTACCTGTGCCCATGAGCTCGTCGAGGAGAGCTCGCTGCGCATCCATGGCGTTGGAGGGGGCGGGGCGGGGCGGCGCGGCAGGGGGGAGAAACCTTAGCCGGCTGCTATGTTTCCCTTCGGTTTTGGGATTTTGGTTCGATCCGGTTGGGACCTGGGAGATGTAAATAGAGAACCCTAACCTGGTTAGGCTGCCGTAATGGCCCTCTTTTATTTAAAAGGGTAGTTTGGTGATTTTTGTGAAAACTGTATATTTTTTCCACAAATATATCCAATTCTAAAAACTTTTATGTTGGAATTTTAATATTGTGGGTGATTTATATGATATCCATATACTCCCTCCGTCCTAAAAAAAAAACTCAACCCCATACTACGATGCGACATATCCTAATATAATAAATCTGGACATACTATGTCACATCCTAGTACTAGATTGTATTTTTTTTGGACGGAGGGAGTATGTACTTGGACATCGAATGCCTCTTTCCTCTTCGAAGCTCCACATCGATATCCGTATTAATTTTTTTCTCGACCAAAATTTTGTTTATATTATCCGTATAAACTAGTATCACTTTAATGCTACTATCTAATTTCTTTCCCTTACGTATGTATTTATTTATGCACACATATATCACTTAAACTTTACGTCCATTGCATGGGTGATGCATGGCATTGCCTATATCCATATATAGCTAGAAGTAAAATCCACCACAAATACGACAAATCAGATGTCTGATGCATCTCTGCACGTCAGATCCTCCACATGTGGGCCCCTCTTAGCTATTACTGTCACTCGTTTTTACGTTCCCATCCTTTTCTTTGTCCATAAGTTTCATTTAGCGTTTTTGCGTTCCCATCATTTTCTTTGTCCACAAGTTTCATTTAGGGTACATTTGGATCCGAGGCTAGATTATTTCTATCCTTGCTCAACCAGGTTTGATGTTGGTAGAGCAATAAAATTTCTAGCTTTGCTAGGTGAGAGGAGTCACTTAAGGCAAGAAAGTCCTTGCCTAGGGAGGAGAGCATAATTGGCTGTCCTCCGACGGCAAGCATAGGACTCAGGCATTGAGGCCCATATAATAGCGAACAAACATTTAGCCTAGCAAAACAACCAACTAGATAGCTTGCTCCTGTGGCTATAACCTAGGTGAGCTAGTATGCTATTGCCTAGCTAAGCAAGTTGTTCAAAAGAACCAAACGCTCCCTTAGATGCTCCATATATCTCTCTCTACTTCAGCTGCACTCCTTATTGCTTGGGTCAAACATGGCATTGTTAAGGTACATCTAGAATCGATCGCCTCTTCCTCCTACTAGAAACAAGGCTAGCATGGTTCTACTCCCAAATCCCAACGACCACGGGCCTATTACAGTTAGCTCATCCTAATTTACAGCAAGTGACACCAAAAGATCAAGCCTTATGACAATGGTCAATATTGTTTTTTTTTTAGGCTCTGCCTATCATGATGCTACTTGCTCACAGAACTGTAACACATGCATCTCTCATCCTACTAGTTTGATGTTAATATCGTGCCGCTTCTTGTTACCATCGTTGTTGTCCACCACTTCCTTTCCGTTCCTAAATTTTTTACATAATTGATATTGTTCGTTTATTTTTCCTACTGTTGCAAACTTGTTAGGGGAATGTTGCAACAACAATTTATCTTTGTTGTAGCTAGGCCTGTTCAAACTCGGCCCCATCCGACTTGATCACTTGACAATGCAGCAGGTTGGGCTCGAGCTCACATTTTGCGGACGGAAACCCCCCAAAATTAAAAAAAAAACTTGAAAAAGCTTGACCCATCACAAAGAGAGTGGGGAGTCGGAGCTGAGTTTTCTTGCCAATGTCAGGTATAGGCCTATATTTTTTTGGCTGGGTTGTGTTTGGGGGTTCAATTGATTGTACAACATTACTATACTTGTTCGTTTTGATTTTACTAATATATCCTCAGAGTGTTAGATGCTGTTGTAATGGGTAGGTCTTTCGCGCTCATTAAGTGACTTAGCAGGAGATGGAGAAGTAGTTTCATAAGTAACACATACAACATTTTTTCCTTCTGAAAGGATGTGGTACATACAACATTTTCCCTTCTGAAAAGATGCGTTACAAATGTACAACAGAACGCAGCATGTGTACAAAGAAGTTGCATTGCGTTTTGAAATCATCATGGTGTACGGTTGCTTTCTTAATTTGCTTCGTGTTAGATTACCAGCCAAGGGACTAACGATTAAGGAATCATTACTGAGAACCATCCGACGTGTCTATTGCTGTATTTCTTTTCTACCTTGCTGCAATATTTCTACCATGCGATGCTGGTTCAAATTTTCTCGTTTCACTTCCTGCTGGAAAGCACGCAATTTCACTTCAAGATTAGGACGTTTGCTTTGTTGTCTGCATTTGCGGCCTCCCTGTGTTAAAAAAAAATAGCAGATACTTAGTACATTTTAATATTCCATATGCTGCAATTAGAGAAAAGAACAAAAGTAGATGTCAGATTCTCACCGGAGGAGCTTCCTCAACTGTTCAATGTGGTTCGCAAGCTCATTCTGCTTCTGTAGTAGTGCTTGAAGGGTCTGAACATACAACATAACAACAATATTGCCATTCAGCTACTGTTGAAGATCATGTGGGTTGCAATATTTTAAGCTGAGAGTACCTTTGCTCACCTCCTGGGTCTGAGCAGAGCAATTTTCAAGTTCTTGGATCTTCTCTGAGATTTGTTCATTCACTTTATTCTGTTGAATATTTTCATTCGTATCGCCAACCTGTTCCATAGAAGTTTATCAAAAAATCGTCAACTGTCGAATTCTCCTTGCACAAGGAAGAGTTGGACCATCTGGTTAAACCGTTAAACTACTAAGTTGAAATGCATACACAGTCAAATCATAGCAGAAAAAACTTGTGATATTTTATCAGTTGTAGCGTTCAAAGTATTGATTGAATTCTATTAGTACAGAAACAAAAATCTATGAAGGGAAAGGAAAACATCAGGACCTGGTTATCCTTCAACAACATGCCAAGAGTACGTTTCCAGCCAGAAATGGGATGCAATTTTCCTACAGAAGGCTCCTGCAATTAAATATCAAGAATACATAACTGTTCCTTTACAACAGGAATGACGGAGAAGAGAGAGACATAGTGCAGAGTCATGACAGAACTAAGGAAAGAAAGCTCCTGTTAACAAAAATAATATGTTTATTTTTCTTTCGGTATGGCATTTAGAAATGAAAACAAGAAAGAACCAAATGAAGATGACATGGGTAGATAAAATGAGAAGTGATGAATTTTATTTTTCTCCCTAAACTGTCCTATTTTAGGTGGACACTTAGCACACAAGTCCCACAGACAGGCTGCCAATTTATTACAACAAAATTGGCCAATAGATATATTATATAAAATTAGAGATTAATAATCGAATAAACCTGAAGTGTTTAATCCATAAAAAGGAAAAACTGCAAAGCATAGCAGTGCCATACTAGTGAGTGCCGACCAAACACAAATAGGACACACCCTGCTAAAGCCAACGTGCAAAAGACAACAAGAACTGGGCATCTCAACCCTTAATACCTGGTGACCTGGAAAGTTTTCGCAGGCAACTGTAGTACTTATCTCATCGAAAGATTTCTGACCTTTACCAAACACTCCCTAGGAAAAAAAAAATGCTTCAGGAATCAAAATGATATACTTCTTGCAGTTTCAGCGCCCCAAAAAAATTCAAAGAACTACAAAAAGAAGCACCGTACCTCACCTTAGAAGCTTGAGAAATTTCCTGGTCAGTCCAAGGTCCTTTATCTTGGAGCAAGCATCCTCCAGTTGCAGAACAAGTACATGTTCCCCCTAAGAAGTCTGGTAAATTACTGCAGAAAGGAGCACACATTCAACCTGTGATATACGCAAATTTTGCTTAAAACTTTAAGCATTTTACCTTGGGTCAACTGCTTCTAGTATTGTACTAAGGTAATTGGTCCCTAAAACCTAACAAGAAAGATATAAGTGAGAAAAAAATATTCAATCTATTTGTCCAACAATAAGGTAGTACATGAAGAAAGGGCATGCAGACATGCAGTACCTGAATCTTTGCTAAAGTTCTTGCCTCCATGCATGCTTTTAATACTTTCCACAGTGCTCTAAATCCAGCACCAGCATTGATTATGTATAATTGATTTAATGTCTGTATCAGAAGCAAGACCACATAAATAGAGAGTGGAAACTACTGACTGCTGTGAGGCAAGAAAATAGATCAGTAGCTATATGATGAAAGTGAAGGTACAAAAATGTCTCCAATGAAATTCTTTACTACGTTGATACATGACACCATATAGCCAAACAGGAGTGATTAATGGCTTTGAACATATGCAATAACTTTGTCATTTCTTATTCTAGAATTCACACTGTAGCAGAGCACACGGGTGCTAGAGGACATATATAGTGGGGATTATTTCTGATCTATCAGACATGTTATTGACCAACCTTATCAGTGTGTTTTGTTTAAATTTATTTGTTTGAACTGAAAGATATAGCAATATTACTTTTTTTTAACCAAAGAACATTAGTGGAGTCCCCTACATATAATTTTATACTGTTATATAAGAGGGAAGAGTAATTTACAAAGCAATATCACATTTTGCAAATAATAACCATGAACATCTGGATATATTGAACTAACTCCTGCATGCATATTGTCTAAAACTTTCACTTATAATATCATAAGAGACAGATAAGACGTTGAAGTTTAGACATGGCATACAAACCTCTGGATAGTAATTGCTGTCTATCTTTTGAATCTCTATGAACAGGTCCCTTCCAGATTTTGAAAAGTTATTCATACCCTGAATTTGGAGTAAAGACAATGAACTTAGTACAGTAAAAACATAACTTCAACATATGCCAATGAGAGCACTTCAAACAAACAGATTAGATGTATGGAAGTTCCCTGCAAATATTATTGTTCCATGAATGTGAATTTCTATTCCAGCTATGAATGTGTAATTGAAATACAACCTTACAAGTCGTACAGCAATGGCCTTAAGGAAGGACCAAGGTACAGTGCAACCATTGCAATTCTGCTTTCAAGACATATTTGGTCCTCAGTTTTACAGAATAAGAAATGGAAGTTCTGTGAAACAATTGTATTAATGTAGAATAGTAGATGGAAAGTACTTCATGTAGCAATAACGTACCAATCCTTTCACATCACATATGGCTGTTGTAGAGCCTATGTGCTTCTTAGCCACAAGGGAGCAAGCTGGATATCTCAAGGATAAAGTTTTCTCTTGTTCTGATATATGATACTTTACATATCGATCAGTGCTAGATACTTGCATGAGCTTATTGAGATCAACCAAGCCAATCCTTTCGATATACAATGGCCTGCCAAATCTATCAACTCCATGAAATCCATGAGGATAGCATCTTTTTACAGCATCGTACTCTTCAAATTTAAAATCCTGTAACATAGAAAAATCATTTACTCTTAATATTTCAACAATATTACATAATATCGTGGCATTCCATGATTCAATTTTCATGGATAACAAAGTAGAAGGATACAGGAATATTTTAAGCATCAGTCTTGGACAACCTTTACCTGTACAGAAAAATCAAAAACACTAAGCACATCGTACCTTTGCAATGGCATCAACAGCACATTCTTCACGCCATTTTAGCATATTTAAAAACATTTCTTTTGCCTTTACTATGTTAAATCCTCTCATTTTCAGAAAGCTGCATGATGAAGAAAGCAATCAGATAAAGCTCATCCTCAATGAGAAAAGCAGAATACATCAGAGCTAAGAGAATGGAGGTGTAAAATATCTTCTTTTAGTTACAAAGATGGACAACTCTAGTGCAGCAACTGTGTACACGACAAAGTTTTTGGGTAGGAAACAAAATTGCATACCGTAGTAGGACATGATAGTCATCAAACTTCTCGGGAAGCTGGTTGTTTGCAAGAAGCAACTCCCTCAAGGATTGCACATATTGCTCTTCCTTCTGGTCATAAATACCATCAACAATATTCCGAGAAAGTTTGGTCTTACTGTTCCTCCTAATTAACCGGTCAATAGATTTGAAGCTCATCTTTGATATGATCAGTTTTTCTTGTCAACTTGCCGGAGAAACCACTAAGCTTCAATTGGAAAGTTAGTAAAGTTAGTCCTAACATTATGATAGCCAGCCCTCATAAAAGAGTGAGACACACTGTTTTCGTGGAGAATACTTATTTAATTATAAAAGGGTGGATGATGACGGAAGATTTCGATAAGTAACTTTTTTAGGACAAATGATGAAGATACCCAATTACTACAATGCTAGCTATTGACTAGACAAGTTATTATAGGCTTGTAATTATAGGCAGCAAATGTTTGGAAAGTAAGATTCAAGCGCATTAAGAAGAAATCCAATGTCATTGCAGTGATCTCTGTTTGCCCTGCAAGGTCCCCTAACCTGTGTAAAAATAGGTAGCAGATACTAGCACAACAATAAATGATTAGATATACATTTCATTTTTTTACTCTTTGTAAGTGAGGCTTCCTTTTATTTAAATATTAATCTGGGCCGCACCACAAATAATGTCATAATTTTGCACACGACTCCACTTCTGCAAGGTTCTCCTGATGCTTATTGGCGTGGCTACAATTTAAGGCAACAATGCAAGTGAGAGAGAAAAATTGTAGGTGTGACTCGGTGATTACTGACTAGCAACCAAAAACATCCTCTTGATGAGCATGTACATACAATTCCGCTAAACCCAGAGCTACTATGTATCGATACATACATGATACATCATGTTTGCGCTAAGTTTGAAGTGCCAAGAACCAGCAAACAGGACAGTTGGGACACCGGTTTGTCGAGCTGTGAGATTCCGGCAGCATGAACGGAACAAGAACACGGACTAGAGGAAAATGAAGGCTGTTGGGGGCATGAATCGATGAACATACCTAAAGTTTTGAATACAAGGGCGTGGTACGGCCTGATGTATAACCAATCCTGATCCTCCTCCTCCTCCGCCTCTGTCCTAGGGGAGATATAATAAAAACGAAGTCTTAAGGTTTCTTGGCGTTGCGGCACTCCGTCGAACACATGATGGGCATAGCCCAGTCAGATTGCTTCCGCAGGCGGCGATGGGGTGCGCAGAGAATCTCCCGCCGTCCGCACCAAGATGGCGCGCGGGGGAAGAAGCAAAAACCTGAGGCGGCGGTATGCTCCTCTTCCATTCCATCACGTGGCCCGCACTGCGCCTCGGCGGCAAAAGGGGAGAGAAAAGGCGGAGGCGGTGGCGGTGGAGGATGATGCAAGCAAGCAATGCAATATGCAAAAGGAAGGGGGATCCTTTCCCGCCGCTCGGAAGCAATGGCGCGGATGGACGGATGGTGGTGGTTTTGCCCCGCGATTCGGAAAATGCGACGGCCTCCGGCAATGGCCCGCGAGCCGGCAGATGCGGGCGCGGCGGAGAGGCTACGAGGCCGGCGGCGAGGGGCAACCGGCAAGGCAGGCGTGTACTTGACAGACTGTTGTTTTTATTATTTTTCCTTCTAATCTCTGTTACTACGGCTGCAAATTTTGTACCCCCTCCGATTCTAATCTCTGTTGAGATTAAACTTTTATAATTTGAACTACCAAAACTTTAAAAAATATTTAGTTTAAAATCATTAAAACAACATAAGATTTATCTTAAAAAGTATAATATAAGTAGAAGTGTACAATGGAGAAACGTCAAGAATTTATGAAAGCGGATGCAGTAATTGGTACTTTTATCAAAATTGTTCTACAAAATAGTGGTATATTCTTAGAAAAAAATATTCTAATGAGGAATAATTTAATTTTTTGTCACTTCAGAGAGAGCTTATTGTGACCGGGATTAAACAGATTTGACAAACAGTGGCAATGAGCCAACGTTGAAGTTATATTGGCGACAACCTTACTCCAATCCGTACCACTACACACCGATGGGTTCCATTGAAGAGGATTTAGACTCTATTCGCAATAGTTGTTCCCAACTTTCCGCACGTAGTTTTTCAAGCTGCTAAACGGTGTGTTTTTTACGTAAAGTTTCTACATGAAAGTTGCTTAAAAAACATATTGATCTATTTTTTAAAAAAAATAGCAAATACTTAATTAATCACATGCTAATAGACCGTTCCGTTTTTCGTGCGTACTGTTTGGGTAGGAAACCAGCTCTTGCACAGAGCCTTAGCCGGTCCAGTTCATGGGATTGGCACTAATATGTTATATGTTGATGCCATACAGTTAAATGTTACTCCCAAGTTTCTTATTAGAAGTCATTTGACTTTTTCTTTTACTCAAAGTTCTTTAGATTTGATTAAATTTATAGAAAAAATTAGCAACGTCTACAATACCAAATTAGTTTTATTGAATTTAACATTGAATATATTTTTATGAATGTATATTTTGTATTGAAAATGTTTTTATATTTTTCTATAAATTTGGTCAAACTTTAAGAAGTTTTACTAAAAAAAATCAAATAACTTATAATATGAAACGCATGGAGTAGTAACATATTGGTCCATTTTAAAATTTTAGCAAGAATTCCCTTGTAAATATGTTTCATAGAAGAATTTAAGATGTGAAAGTTTCATATTAGAGATTAGCCTTGAAACAGAGTGGATCACATAAAATCCCAGGTGTTATAGTTATTTTTTTACGGGAAAACAGTAGGAGAGGCTCACCTCTCCTACTGCGTGTTATAATTAAATTGCAAAAAACCATAATTTTTTGCACGTGATACACCAGACTATTTTGGTAATATAAGTTCATAAAACAACACCTCTAACCAATTTTAACTTGCTAACTTATAAATAGAAAAAAATGTTTTACTAAGATAGCTAGATTTCTTATGTAAAAGATTTTTTTTTCTTGCCGCTATTTATGCAGCATGCTCCTTTTCTTTTCTAACTAGATGAATACCCTATCACGTTGCTGCGAGAAATTAAGTTGCATAATATGTATAGATAAGGTGCAATATACTCCCTCAGTTCCACTATGTTTGACGTCCTACGATGGTTGAAGCAAATTATGTTTAGGTGAAAATGACTATGTTGCTCCCAATCTATTACTTACAGTTAATTATTTCAAACCAAAGAGTACACATGCCACTCCTGTCACACAAGGAATATTTCATGTCTACAATTAACTAATGAATGATTTGTCCCAACAATAAGGCAGCAAAACATACACCTATTTTGAGTTCACTAGCGGCAAAAACACTCCCATTACATGGGGCACAATTATCCAGCAGACCCATGAATTCAAAATACATGGTGGATGCTACTTTTGCCGCCAATGGGTGCCCCTCTATTCCCTACAAATCCTTAAGGAGGCAGTCAACCAGCCACTTGCCATTCCATTCATCAACCTGTAAAGCAACTCCATGTCCACATATCACAATGACTGTAGATTTAAACATACTAGCACATGAAGAGGAAGATGGATGGGGTTTACCTGACCTTAGTGAAGCACAAGTCAATATAGAGGAAGAAGAAGGAAGGCATGCTGGAGCTATACATCCTTTTGATCTCACCTTGAGAAAGATTTTGATCTTTAACATAGAAACTGTAAAAGAACAAGAACACGATAGATGAGAAATGGGGAAGAAGAGAAAACGAGAGAGGATAAGGTAGTGCTTGGGAGGAAAATTCGCGTGGAGCAGAAACATTCGAAAGTATACTAGACAACTCCACTCCTATGCGTTTTATTTCAAGTACATTTTTGCGTTAGTATTTTTGCTGACAGGAGAGTTTAAGCCTTTAGGGTGTTCAACGTTAAATTTTTTAGAACATTTTCTACCGGATAAAGCGACGTCCCTTCTGGTACGGAGGGCAAGGGCAAATCTACAGTAGAAGGACCGGTGTCAGGTGACATCGACGATTTTCGGTAAAATCTATAGCAAAACTGTTTATCTATATGTTATAACACCATGATCTAAGTTAATTAGTAATTTAGTATACTATGATACCGATAGACACATTATGACATAATCGATTTTCTGCTCTGTCGACGATGGAGAGTGTGCTTAAAAGTTAAAGCTCGCCGGACCGACCAAATCGCCATGAACACGTACAGGTCTGTACCTTTTGCCGGTACTTTGCACAGGAACACATTTTGCTCAGAAAGAAGGAAAGGTCGTAGTACTACGTGTCAGGTCCATGGAAAACAAAAAAGGAATGGTCAACTCCACTCCACTCCACTCCACGGTCCAATTTACGCACCTCCCCCACCTCGGCGAGTCGCGACGCTTCCGATTCGATCGGTTCGCGTTCCCCGGCGTCGGACAGACAATTGAAATACAACCTTACAAGTCGTACAGCAATGGCCTTAAGGAAGGACCAAGGTACAGTGCAACCATTGCAATTCTGCTTTCAAGACATATTTGGTCCTCAGTTTTACAGAATAAGAAATGGAAGTTCTGTGAAACAATTGTATTAATGTAGAATAGTAGATGGAAAGTACTTCATGTAGCAATAACGTACCAATCCTTTCACATCACATATGGCTGTTGTAGAGCCTATGTGCTTCTTAGCCACAAGGGAGCAAGCTGGATATCTCAAGGATAAAGTTTTCTCTTGTTCTGATATATGATACTTTACATATCGATCAGTGCTAGACACTTGCATGAGCTTATTGAGATCAACCAAGCCAATCCTTTCGATATACAATGGCCTGCCAAATCTATCAACTCCATGAAATCCATGAGGATAGCATCTTTTTACAGCATCGTACTCTTCAAATTTAAAATCCTGTAACATAGAAAAATCATTTACTCTTAATATTTCAACAATATTACATAATATCGTGGCATTCCATGATTCAATTTTCATGGATAACAAAGTAGAAGGATACAGGAATATTTTAAGCATCAGTCTTGGACAACCTTTACCTGTACAGAAAAATAAAAAAACACTAAGCACATCGTACCTTTGCAATGGCATCAACAGCACATTCTTCACGCCATTTTAGCATATTTAAAAACATTTCTTTTGCCTTTACTATGTTAAATCCTCTCATTTTCAGAAAGCTGCATGATGAAGAAAGCAATCAGATAAAGCTCATCCTCAATGAGAAAAGCAGAATACATCAGAGCTAAGAGAATGGAGGTGTAAAATATCTTCTTTTAGTTACAAAGATGGATAACTCTAGTGCAGTAACTGTGTACACGACAAAGTTTCTGGATAGGAAACAAATTTGCATACCGTAGTAGGACATGATAGTCATCAAACTTCTCGGGAAGCTGGTTGTTTGCAAGAAGCAACTCCCTCAAGGATTGCACATATTGCTCTTCCTTCTGGTCATAAATACCATCAACGATATTCCGAGAAAGTTTGGTCTTACTGTTCCTCCTAATTAACCGGTCAATAGATTTGAAGCTCATCTTTGATATGATCAGTTTTTCTTGTCAACTTGCCGGAGAAACCACTAAGCTTCAATTGGAAAGTTAGTAAAGTTAGTCCTAATATTATGATAGCCAGCCCTCATAAAAGAGTGAGACACATTGTTTTCATGGAGAATACTTATTTAATTATAAAAGGGTGGATGACGAAGGAAGATTTTGAGAACTAACTTTTTTAGGACAAATGATGAAGATATTTAATTACTACAATGTTAGCTATTGACTAGACAAGTTATTATAGGCTTGTAATTGTAGGCAGCAAATGTTTGGAAAGTAAGATTCATGCGCATTAAGAAGAAATCCAATGTCATTGCAGTGATCTTTGTTTGCCCTGCAAGGTCCCCTAACCTGAATGTAAAAATAGGTAGCAGATACTAGCACAACAATAAATGATTAGATATACATTTCATGTGTTTACTCTTTGTAAGTGAGGCTTCCTTTTATTTAAATATTAATCTGGGCCGTACCACAAATAATGTCATAATTTTGCACACTACTCCACTTCTGCAAGGTTCTCCTGATGCATATTGGCGTGGCCATAATTTAAGGCAACAATGCAAGTGAGAGAAAGAAAAATTGTAGGTGTGGCCTGGTGATTACTGACTAGCAACCAAAAACATCCCCTTGATGAGCATGTACATACAATTCCGCTAAACCCAGAGCTACGATGTGTCGATGTATCGATACATACATGTTACATCATGTTTGCGCTAAGTTTCAAGTGCCAAGAACCAGCAAACAGGACAGTTGGGACACCGGTTTGTCGAGCTGTGAGATTCCGGCAGCATGAACGGAACAAGAACACGGACTAGAGGAAAATGAAGGCTGTTGGGGGCATGAATCGATGAACATACCTAAAGTTTTGAATACAAGGGCGTGGTACGGCCTGATGTATAACCAATCCTGCTCCTCCTCCTCCTCCGCCTCTGTCCTACGGGAGATATAATAAAAACGAAGTCTTAAGGTTTCTTGGCGTTGCGGCACTCCGTCGAACACATGATGGGCATAGCCCAGTCAGATTGCTTCCGCAGGCGGCGATGGGGTGCGCAGAGAATCTCCCGCCGTCCGCACCAAGATGGCGCGCGGGGGAAGAAGCAAAAACCTGAGGCGGCGGTATGCTCCTCTTCCATTCCATCACGTGGCGGTGGCCCGCACCGCGCCTCGGCGGCAAAAGGGAAGAGAAAAAGGCGGGGGGCAGCAGCGGCGGTGGCGGTGGAGGATGATGCAAGCAAGCAACGCAATATGCAGAAGGAAGGGAATCCTCGATCCTTTCCCGCCGCTCGGAAGCAATGGCGCGGATGGTGGTGGTTTTGCCCCGCGATTCGGTCAATGCGACGGGCTCCGGCAATGGCCCGCGAGCTCGCCAGCAAGCCGGCAGACGCGGGCGCGGCGGAGAGGACGGGCTCCGGCTACGAGGCCGCCGACGGCAGATGCGGGCGCGGCGGAGAGGCTACGAGGCCGGCGGCGAGGGGCAACCGGCAAGGCAGGCGACGCCTCTTCTGCCGTTCTACTTGACAGACTATTGTTTTTCTTTTTTCTTTCTAATCTCTGTTAGCAAGGCTGCAAATTTTATACTCCCTCCGATTCTAATCTCTCTGTTGAGATTAAACTTTTATAATTTGAACTACCAAAACTTTAAAAAAATATTTAGTTTAAAATCATTAAAACAACATAAGATTTATCTTATCTTAAAAAGTATAATATAAGTAAAAATGTACAACGAAAAAAACATCAAGACTTTATGAAACCGGATGCAGTAATTGGTACTTTTATCAAACTTTTTGTACAAATAGTGGTATATTCTTAGAAAAAAAATTATTCTAATAGAGAGAGCTTATTGTGACCGGGATTAAACAGATTTGATAAACAGTGGCAATGAATCAACGTTGAAGTTATATTGGCGACAACCTTACTCCAATCCGTACCACTACACACCGATGGGTTCCATTGAAGAGGATTTAGCCGGTCCAGTTCATGGGATTGGCACTAATATCTTGAGGCCATACAGTTAAATGTTACTCCCACGTTTCTTACTAGAAGTCATTTGACTTTTTTTCTTACTCAAAGTTCTTTAGATTTGATTAAATTTATAGAAAAAATTAGCAATGTCTATAACACCAAATTAGGTTTTTTAATTTAACATTGAATATATTTTGATGAAATGTATGTTTTGTATTGAAAATGTTATTACATTTTTCTACAAATTTGATCAAACTTTAAGAAGTTTTACTAAGAAAAAAAAATCAAATAACTTATAATATGAAATGCATGGAGTAGTAACATATAGTAACATATTGGTCCATTTTAAAATTTCAGCAAGAATTCCCTTGTAAAATATGTTTTCATAAAAGAATTTAAGATGTGAAAGTTTCATATTATAGATTAGCATAAAATCTCAGGTGTTATAGTTATTTTTTTTTGACGGGAAAACAGTAGGAGAGGCTTGGCTCCTACTGCGTGTTATAGTTAAATTGCATAAAACCATATTTTTTTTGCACGTGATACACCAAACTATTTTGGTAATATAAGTTCATAAAACAACATCTCTAACCAATTTTAACTTGCTAACTTAGAAATAGAAAAAAATGTTTTACTTAGATAGCTAGATTTCTTATATATGTTGAGTTGTGATCCAAATTCATTTGCACTTAATAAAGCCCAGCTTCTGCCGTAGTGGAGCGGAGGCCCGTCGCCGGGAGGCCAGCTTCTGTGATTGATCTATTGTTCTTTATCGTTTGTTCGCTTATCGTTTCCTAACAATATAAGATTTTTTTTCTTGCCGCTATATGCAGCATGCTCCTTTTTCTTTTATAACTAGATGAATATCCTACCACCTTGCTGCGGGAAATTAAGTTGTATAATATGTACAAATAAGGTGCAGTATACTCTTTCTGTCCTAGTATATATGTTTGATGTCCTAGGATGGTTGAAGCAAATTATGTTTAGGTGAAAATGACCATGTTGCCCCCAATCTATTACTTATAGTTAATTATTTCAAACCAAAGAGTACGATGCCACTCCTGTCACACAAGGAATATTTCATGTCTGCAATTAACTAATAAGTGATTTTGTGCCAACAATAAGGCAGCAAAACATACACCTATTTTGAGTTCACTGGCGGCAAAACACTCCTATTACATGGGCACGATTATCCAACAGACCCATGAATTCAAAATACATGGTTGATGCTACTTTTGCCGCCAAGGGGTGCCCTCTATTCCCTACAAATCGTCAAGGAGGCAGTCAACCAGCCGCTTGCCATTTCATTCGTAAACCTGTAAAGCAACTCCATGTTCACATATCACAATGACTCTAGATATAAGCATACTAGCACATGAAGAGGAAGATGGATGAGGTTTACCTGACCTTAGTGAAGCACAAGTCAATATAGAGGAAAAAGAAGGAAGGCATGCTGGGGCTATACATCCTTTTGATCTCACCTTGAGAAAGCTTTTGATATTTAACATAGAAAGTGTAGAAGAAAATGAGAGAGGATAAGGTAGTGTTTGGGAGGAAAATTCGCGTGAAATATTCGAAAGTATACTAGACAACTCCACTTCTATGCGTTTTATTTCAAGTATATTTTTATGTTAGTATTTTTGCTGACAGGAGAGTTTAAGCCTTTAGGGTGTTCAACGTTAAATTTTCTAGGACATTTTCTACCGGGTAAAGCGACGTCCCATCTGGGACGGAGGGCAAAGGTGAATCTACAGTAGAAGGACCGGTATCAGGCGACACCGACAATTTTCAGTAAAACCTATAGCGAAACTGCTTATCCATATGTTATAACACCATGATCTAAACATAATTAGCATCAGTGGCGAACCTAGAATAAAAATTACCCGATTCCAATACATACTAATTATCTAATTATTGACTGATATATCAATTAATATGACATAATTTAGCTAGGATCTGAATAATCTACCCGGGGTCCTGTGACACCGGGTAGAACCATCTAGGTACGTCCCTGATTCCTGATTAGTATACTATGATAATGATAAACATGTTATGACACCAACGAATCGATTTTCTAGATCCGTCACTCAAGGAGGAGGAGTACTAAAAGTTAAAAGTTAAGCTCGCAGGACCGACCAAATCGCCATGAACACGTACTCCCTCCGTCCCAAAATAAAAGGCAAACCCTGGGTTTGCGTGTCCAACTTTGACTGTCCGTCTTATATGAAATTTTTTTATAATTCTTATTTTTATTGGTGTTAGATGATAAAACATGATTAATACTTTATGCGTGACTTGTTTTTTTTAATTTTTTCATAATTTTTTCAAATAAGACGGACGGTCAAACATTGGGCACGGAAACCAGGGTTTGTCTTTTTTTTTTTTTGACGGAGGGAGTACGTACATGTGTACCTTTTGCAGGTACTTTGCACAGGAACACATTTTGCTCAGAAAGAAGGAAAGGTGGTAGCGCAGTAGTGCTACGTGTCAGATCCATGGAAAACAAAAAGGGAGGGATGGTCAACTCCACTCCACGGTCCAATTTACGCACCTCCCCACCTCGGCGAGTCGCGACGCTTCCGATTCGATCGGTTCGCGTTCCCCGGCGTCCTACAGACAGCCTTCACGTCGTCTACACGTCGACGCCTCAGCTTCTCCTCCCCACCCCGCCACTCCCCGCCGGCCGCCGGTCTTCTCCGCGAGGTAAACCCCACTCGCGAGACTCTCTCTCTCTCTCGCTCCTATTTTGGCTGGCTTGGGTGCCCACGGGGTGTTCGGCGTTATGCCGCAGAGGAGAGATTCTTCGATTCCCTCGTCGCCAGCGGTTTCGCGTTGCCGCGTTCGTCTCCTTGGCATCTGATCCTATTCCCGTCTCCGCGCACGTCGGGTTTCCCCCCCGTGGACGACGCAACCGACCAACTTAGCTGCGGACAGCGCCGCGCCGTCCCTGCTGTCTCTCTGTATGCTTCCCTTCCTCCTCAAGCTGGGCCTCGGTGGTCGGTGGTTAGGTGAAGGTAAACCACCGCTTTCTTTTCTCACGCGCCTTTCTTTCTGTTCATTTCCTTGGGGTTTAATTCTTGGTTGCCAGCGAGCCCGGTAGGCAGTAGTCCACCCACCGGCAGGTTCTTGCTCCTCCTCCTCTGCCGCTGCCGGATTTGAGATGAGATGAGATGAGGAGGCGCTGGGGGTGCCTCTCCTCCCTGTGCCGCCCTCGCCGAGATGGCCGAGCGGCGGCGGCGGCCCCGCTCCCGCAGCCAGATCCACCGCGTCTCGAGTCCAAGGTATCTATCATCCGTAGCTACTAGCTAGTGCCTTTGTTTCTTTCCCAACTTCCAAGGGTAAATGAGTTCGCTAGTTCTCTGACCTGGAAGGATCCAGGATAGTTTTGCTTGGTGGTGCGATGACCTTAGCCCATCCCTTGCTGATTGACTGCGTACCAACCACAAAGGGAGTAAGGAATGTGTAGTCAGGGCGTGTTTACGGTGTGATTGATGAAAAATGGTGGTGGAGATCCTATCACTAAGAAATGAAATTATCTTTTAATTTCATGGTTGGAATTTTGATTTTTTGCAAGATATATAGTCCTAGAGTTAAATTTCACGGTTGGAATGCAAGATATGTATAGTTGTAGAGTTTGACATTATATGAAAGGATGAACTAGATACCACTAAAAAACATACAGATCCAGTGATCCACAGTAATATGGTTTGAGACCTATAGTTCCACGAGTCCTTAACAATCTATATGTGTGATAGGATGTTAGCTATGCATGAATTTCAGTTCCTCTCCCAATGACATGGACTAGCAATGCTGAAATTTATTTTATCATACAATGTTGAGCAGGAAGTAGAGGAGCACGGCGCTTCCGATAAAGTTGTCATGGAGAACATTCTGTCAAACAATGATTTTTCTGAAGGTCTACATTTGTGGCATCCTAATGGTTGCCATGGATTTGTGGCTGTTGAAGGATCAGGTTATCATCATGGAATAAGGCCTCACTCAGGGTCAAATTATGCTGTACTTACTCGTCGCATGCATAATTGGCAAGGGCTTGAGCAGGACATAACAGAAAAGGTCACTGTTGGTACTGAGTACGTTGTTGCTGCCCATGTCAGAGTCCATGGTGAACTCAACGAGCCTGTTGGAATTCAGGCCACTCTAAAACTTGAGGGCGATGGTTCTTCTACGAACTATCAATCAGTTACAAGGTATTTTAACTGGAAGGTGCTTTTTGGTGGTCTTATAGAATATTATACACCATCATGGATTTATCAATTGAAGTTGTTTAACCAGGATCTCAGCATCAAAAGACTGTTGGGAGAAGTTGGAGGGTTCATTTGAACTAAAAACTCTACCAAGACGATTGGTATTCTACATTGAAGGCCCCCCTCCTGGTGTAGACTTGCTCATAGATTCAGTCACCATCTCCTACAAGGTATGCTTTTAAATCTCTTTGCTTATGTTCATGTCAGAACAATCTTGTGATATAAGAATCATGCTCTAAAAGTCTGATTTAATGCTGTCTTAATATGTCCACACCATATTTCTCAGTAGTCATAGCAAAGAAGAGGAAAAATCATACACTAAGACTAATTGCAATCATGATATATTTTTCTTAACATGCCAGTACATACTACTACAGTTTTTGCTATGCGTAGTTGAGACATGTCACGTTTTTTCCCATCAAGCTATCAGTGGTGCTTAAAGGCTGACATTGTAATATTCGATTGGATTTGTTACTCTAAGCTACCATTTTCTAACTACTTCAGAGTTTCTGTAGAAAACAGAGCAGGCTGCATCCAAACTGGTTAGTGGAACAGAAAACATCATTTCAAATTATGATTTTTCGGAAGGCCTTCATTTGTGGAACCCTATCTGCTGTCATGCATATGTGGCATCTCAATGGTCTGGTTTCCTTGATGGTATTAGAGGGAGCTCAGGAGAAAATTATGCTGTAGTTTCTAAGAGAACTGAAAGCTGGCAAGGTCTTGAACAAGATATTACAGATAAAGTATCTGCTGGTACTGCTTATGCAGTATCAGCCTATGTTAGAGTTGATGGGAATATCCATACGAAAGTTGAAGTTAAAGCAACCTTGAGGTTGCATAATAGAGATGATTCAACACACTACAGTCCAGTTGGAAGGTACATTTCGCAAAAGTTGTTCAACGATCAAATTTTTTCTCACCCCTCCTCTAATTTTTCCCTTCTTGATTTAACAGCCTGTTAGCTTCAAAAGAAAAGTGGGAGAAGATGGAAGGATCCTTTTGCTTGACAAATATGCCAAAACGTGTAGTATTCTACCTGGAAGGACCTCCTGCTGGCGTGGACCTTATCATTGATTCCGTAAATATAACTTGCTCTGGATATCAGCAGTTAAAAGTGAGTGCTTTTCCACGAGCATTTGCTTTAACCTTTTTCTAAGAAACGTTATTAACTTTTTCTTCATGTGAATCTTGGCATGATACATGTTTCTCGGAAGTATAATTAGGAGGCTGAGCAACTAGCTTGAATTTACTGATTGTTGAATGTAGAGTGCTAAAATTCTTCTTAGCCAAAAATTATCTTTTGAACCATTGCTATTTTTCTAACCTAATGTATTCCCAAATAGGATTTTTAGTGCAAAGAGGTAGCACATAGTTGATTTTTTTTTTTTACAAATTTAAATATGTCTGCTTCTACCTTCAGTGGATTTATCTCATCATATGTTCATTCATGCTTTTCCTGCTATATAATACAAACATTGGCTTTTTAGCCTATGCTTATTACTTCTTAATCTTTCTATCCAAAGGAAGTAAAAGTACCAAGTGGAGTTGATACCATCGTTAAGAATCCTCACTTTGAAGAAGGGTTAAACAATTGGTCTGGAAGAGGATGCAATATCTGTAGGCATGAGCTTACTGCTTATGGCAATGTCAAGCCTCTAAATGGCAGCTATTTTGCTTCAGCCACTGGACGGGTCCACAATTGGAATGGTATCCAGCAAGATATCACTGGCAGGGTACAGAGAAAAGTTCTTTATGAGATAAGTTCTGCTGTCCGCATATTTGGGAGTGCCAATGATACAGAAGTCTGCGTTACTCTGTGGGTACAAGAATATGGCCGTGAGCGATATGTAAGCCTTGCAAAGTAAGTATATGCTTATTTCATTGGTTACACTTTCTGTGACAAGTGGCAGCGTTATTTTTGTAAACATAGACTGGTTTACTAACATATTCTTATATACAAAGGAACCCGGCATCTGATAAGCAATGGACACATCTAAAAGGAAAGTTCCTCCTCCATGCTCCGTTTTCAAAAGCTGTTATTTTCGTAGAGGGGCCACCTGCAGGCATTGATATTCTTGTTGATGGCCTTGTCCTATCTCCAGCAAGAAAACTCCATGCTGCACCCCGCCCAAGAATTGAGGTTTAAACTAATTCCTTCTGACTCAGATTCTTATTTAAATGATCTTGATACATGTTTATAAGTGTCTCAAATCATGATGATGGACAGTGAAATTTTGAACACCAATTCTGAATCAAGGATAATTTCTTTATACTGCAGAATGTTTCTTATGGAGCTAATGTAATACATAACAGTGCTTTCAGTCATGGGCTTTCTGGGTGGAGTCCCATGGGGTCATGCCGATTGAGTATCCATACTGAATCACCCCATATGCTTTCTGCCATCTTGAAGGACCCCTCAGCTAAGCAACATATAAGAGGTTCTTATATTCTTGCCACAAACCGCACTGATGTGTGGATGGGCCCTTCCCAGGTGATAACTGACAAGCTTAGGCTGCACACCACTTACAGAGTTTCTGTTTGGGTACGTGCTGGGTCTGGAGGACATGGACGTTACCACGTAAATGTTTGTCTTGCTGTAGATCATCAGTGGGTTAACGGTGGGCAAGTAGAAGCTGATGGCGATCAATGGTATGAACTCAAAGGAGCATTCAAGCTTGAAAAGAAGCCATCCAAAGTTACTGCATATGTTCAGGGGCCGCCTCCAGGTGTTGATCTCAGAGTTATGGGGTTCCAAATTTATGCTGTTGATAGAAAAGCACGTTTTGAATATCTGAAGGAGAAAACTGACAAGGTAATCTTTCCTTACTTTTGTATGTTAAGATGATAAATTTATGTCTGCAGAAGCTTGGAAAGAATCTTTATTTTCTTCATGGCAATTTTAGACCAAAATTTTATTCTATACAGTATCCATTGCTTTGCTTATAGTAGTGATGATTGTGGGCAACATCAAAGTTACATTTCCTGTTTTTCCCAAATAGGTAAGGAAGCGTGATGTCATCCTGAAGTTCCAAGGATCAGATGCTGCAAACCTTTTTGGTTCATCTATCAGGATACAACAGACGGAGAACAGTTTTCCATTTGGATCATGCATAGGGAGAAGTAACATTGAGAATGAGGATCTTGCTGATTTCTTCGTGAAGAACTTTAATTGGGCTGTATTTGAAAATGAACTGAAGTGGTACTGGACAGAAGCTGAACAAGGGAGACTAAATTATAAAGATTCTGATGAGTTGCTTGAATTTTGCCGGAAACATAACATTCAAGTTCGCGGTCACTGCTTATTCTGGGAAGTAGAAGATTCAGTCCAACCATGGCTTCGATCATTACATGGTCACCACCTGATGGCTGCTATACAGAATCGTTTGCAAAGTCTGTTGTCAAGGTACAAAGGTCAGTTTAAACATCATGATGTAAACAATGAGATGCTTCATGGGTCTTTCTACCAAGATAGACTGGGAAATGATATTAGAGCTCACATGTTTAGGGAAGCACATAAACTTGACCCTTCAGCAGTACTCTTTGTGAATGACTACAATGTTGAAGATCGATGCGACTCAAAATCTACACCAGAAAAATTAATTGAACAGATTGTTGATCTCCAAGAAAGGGGTGCTCCAGTTGGTGGGATTGGCTTGCAAGGCCATATCACCCATCCAGTGGGTGACATCATCTGCGATTCCCTGGACAAGCTCTCCATACTGGGTCTCCCTATCTGGATCACCGAATTGGATGTCACGGCTGAGAATGAACACATCCGAGCTGATGATCTGGAGGTGTACCTTCGCGAAGCCTTTGCGCATCCTTCCGTGGAGGGGATTATCCTTTGGGGATTCTGGGAGCTGTTCATGTTCCGAGAACACGCTCACCTGGTTGATGTTGATGGAACGATCAATGAGGCTGGCAAAAGGTACATTGCACTGAAGCAAGAGTGGCTAACCAGCATTACTGGCAACGTGGATCACCATGGAGAGTTGAAGTTTAGAGGCTACCATGGGTCATACACGGTAGAAGTAGCAACGCCTTCAGGAAAGGTAACCAGATCGTTTGTTGTTGACAAGGATAACGCTGTTCAGGTGGTTACTCTGAACATTTAGCTTGTGAGATATGGTCTTATGGAGAGTGAGGTATATATATACTGCGACATGTCTTTTTGGATGACTAGAGTTTACTGTTTTCTGTCAACAATTTACCATGTATACGAACTGCTGAAATTGCTTTCATGCCACTTATTAGTGCCATACTCACATTTACCTTATCCTTTTTCTGCTGTCTCCCGATGATTTGCTCCTCCTGTCTTATACCCTTGTTAAAGGACCCTAAGTTCAGAAACAGATTTCATTCAGATCAGAATTCAGAGATGGGAACAAGCTTCTAAATTCTAAATATGTATACAATCAGATAGCTAGACTTGCTCCCACCCTGTGTCACCCACGTGCGGGCGGCACAGGAGGCGAAACCCTAGCCCCACCGCCACTCGTTTCCCCCCTTCCCCCACCTCACCGATGGAAAGCAGGGCGGCGAGCCAGGATGGTGGTGGTGGGGCCTAATTGCGGCAATACTCCATCTCAGGCAAGGGAGAGGTAGCACGACACTCGGCGCTAGGAGAGTTAGGTGGCGGAGGCATCGACGCCCTCCCTAGGCCGCCCTGGGCTGGATCTACTCGAGGCACAGCGGGGGCAGCGGGGTGAAGGGTGGCTCAGTTGGCTGGTGTAGGTGGGAGTATACGTGGCGCTGAGTGGCATTGGCACTGCAGGGGGATATAGCCGGCGCGGTGCGAGGATGCTCAATTGGAGGTGGCGGGAGGCTGGCATGGTGTGGAGGTGCAACCGACAGCTGTGGGAGGCCGGCACGGAGAGCGGGCGACGGTCGCCTGTGAGAGGGGGTGTAAACCTAGCTTGGCCTTGCCAGACTGGCAACGACGGCGTTTAAGGCGCGTCTTCCCTCGTTGGGGCATTGTCGAGTCGTCCCCTTTCTTTTAGTGGGGCTGTCTTGGTTCTCCCTGAGATCTTGATGGACAGCGGTGGTAGTGCTCATCGTCGCTCTTCTCTGTGGAGACGTTATCTAGGAGGCCTCTTTTCCAAAACTTCTCTCATACAGCTGATGCAAAGCTCTCTTAAGATATCTTGTCCTCTTGTGGCGGCATCCTACCTTTTGCAAGTTGGCCATATTGGCTGGCCTTAGGGGAAAGAGTAGAGGGGAATTTAACTATTTGCCACTTTTACGTTTGTCAATTGCTCAAATACCCCTCTTAGGTTTGTAGTTAATAATATGCCATTGGAGAGAGAAGCTTTTCTACCTTTTGCCACTTTTCACACTGTGTACTGCCACATGGGCTTGCCAACGTGGAATGGGCATGTGAAATGACAAAAATGCCCCGGGTAGCCGTTGGCAATATAATGTTTAATCCGAAACAATATTTGGGCAAATGATAAAACATACTACTACTATATTAAGTAACATAAACAATATTAGGTCATGTACGGCTACAACAGAACCCACACATATATACGACTGGAATATAAACAATTTTTGATCAATATATAGCGGGTATCAGTTCATGACAACATATACATATAATAGGATTAATATCTTCAGCATACATACCCATACATATATCTGAACAAATTGAACATGCACCAGATCGAAATAACAAGCTATACATATAGCGTAAGTGCCTTAATTCATCACATCAAATCCAATATCTTAATTCATCAGCCATACATTTAATAGGTTCATCATAAATCATACGTTATTACAAAAGCATGCCATGCATAATAGGTCCATCAGGACATACAATGGTACATACGTGGACGGATGAGGAATTAGGACAGAGAGGGGATAATTTAGTGTTCTGAAGGCAGGGGTATATTCGTCATTTCACGTGCCCATTCCACGTTGGCAAGCCCATGTGGCAGTGCACAGTGTGAAAAGTGGCAAAATAGAAAAGTTTCTCTCCAATGGCATATTATTAACTGCAAATCTAAGAGGGGTATTTGAGCAATTGGCAAACGTAAAAGTGGCAAATAGTTATATTCCCCGAGTAGATCCATTCTTTTCTCTCACTCTCTCCCCCTCAATCTCAAAGCTATGGCTAGAGTTGAGTTCGGTGCTCGACTATTAGGGCTTGGTGTTGTGCGGTCTCCGCTGTAGCTTCCTTATTGGTCTAGCGGCGACCGGTCACACTTAGCTGCGACGGGTCCAGTTCTAGCCTTCTCTTGGCTATGTGTAGGTGTTGCCGATGCGTGGTAGTGGATTTTTTTTTATTTCTTGGCTACTGCTTTTGAGGGGTTTTTCCTACTCTATTCAATGAACCATTGCGTTGTCTGGTGGTGCTGATCGTTTTAAAAAAAGAATCCAGAGATATTTTAGAAACATTTCCGTAACAGAGCGAAGTGTGTAGGCATCATTGTGGTTCAATGATTTCACTTGAAGGACATGAGGACATATGACGGTACTCCAATTGTACCCGTGATATATCAATGATACTAGTTTGATAATGCACGAACCAATGAACCATACATGACAATGCTATCTCATCCCCCCGGAAAAAAAAACCTACAAGACTAATCGTAAATGCATAGCGAATGTGTAAATCACAGTATTAACATGAAAGATTCAAGAAATATGTACATATTTTGACTATCTATACTAATATAAAAATTGTACACAAAATTCCTCCTCACATTCCACAGCCATCAAATTCTCTGGTGCGTCTCCGTTTGCTCCCTCTCGCAGCTCTCTCTGGCCATGTATTAACCCGGGAATGCATATATTCATGGACGATTTCACACAACTGAAGCCCGCTGAATCCTCGGAGAAGGAGATGCTCCGAGGTATCTGCCCTCGCCAATGTTCAACCCTGCCTCCTCCCCCATTTCTTCTCCACATGTTCTTATGGTACTCTCTATCTCTCTGTGTGTGTTGCACACAAGTTACTCGATGGAATGCTCACTCGGATACAGTATCACTCATTCCACTTATTTTTGATCTTAACCTTTGTCAGCACTGCGTGGCTTGATATGTACTTCTTCTGTCAAAAAAAAAAAAGGCAACCTAGGAGGGGTCACATCCCCTCCTAATACAACAAATCTAGACAGAGGGTTGTCCAGATTCATTGTACTAGTAGGGATTGGATAGCATCATCAGAAATGGCAATGAGAAAGTCGGGATTGGTAGAGCATTGTGAAAAATATTCTGATCAGGGAAAAGAAAGGGTATGCAGATTATTCATATTTCATTAACTGTTTTCTTTCCCTTTCGAAAGCAGATAGATGTTATCTTTGAGGTTACAGCAAATATCTGTTGTTGCTGTGTTGCAGATTGCTATGGCGAGAGGATATCTACAGTTGCTCCTTCTTTCTTTTTTCTTTTTTTTTTTTTTGCCGGGATCAGTTTAAAAAATTATCTAGGTAAAGCAGGGATGTTCTCTTGGGAGATTTGAGAAATCCTAACAGCACCATTTTTTTCCCCTATTTGATGATTCTTACGGGTGGGTCCCATGTGCAGAAGGGAGGAGAAGATGAAAAATGTGACGGCGATGGCATGATTCAAATATTGTGAAATTTGAGTGGCACGGTTACGAATAGACGAATTGTAATGTTATTTTTCTGAATAGGCATATTTGCAATGGTACGGATCAAATTAACCTTTTTTTTAAGTTATGCTTGCTTCGGCAAAACTATAGCAGATTTGTAGTAGCAAAAAACCTGGAAGAAGTCAAAGTATAGTGCTCTACGGTAGCTCAACAGTACTGCAGTGAGCCATTCATCATGTTTGATAATATAATGCTAAGCATGCTCCTGCTTGTGTAGCAGAAACTACAGGTGTTCTTGGTGAGGCATTAAGACTTGTGTGTGTTTGTTTGTCTAAAGAAGAAAAGATTAGAACATGGTGCGGAGTTCCAAATGTGTATATGGTATGATCTAAATCATGCTTCAAACCTGAAAGTTGGTTGTGATGGAATTTGAATCACTGAATTATAGAATCTACCCAGAAAAGCAAACAAGAAAAGTGGATCATGTCATTGCGCTGTTTGTTTCCTAGGTTGCTTAAAAGTACACGAGAGCATGAACGTGAAAAATACCTTTAGTAACTAATACTTCATAGATTTATGAACTTGTGATGGCTTTCATATGGAAACAACGACTGATACTCAAAATATTGTTTTCAAATAAAGACCCTTATTATTTGTCATTTATTTATCAAGTAAACTTCAGTTGTTTAGCAGGAATTTATCACTTCTGTAACTATAATTCTCAATAGAGATGGAAATGAAACAGCAATTCAGTATGTTATGAAAACGCGCATTGCACGTGCACGACTACTAGTAATCATACGAAAACTGAAATTATGCCGTTTGGTATGTAAGATCTTGGAGACAAATTTATTTAAATTTCATCATCAAGATTATTGCCCGGTATTTTTTATGGATCTGAAGCAAAATAGTATACAAGTACTCCTAGTCATACAAATTTTCTCCCTCCCTCCCCCACCCCACACACAAATAAATATTTTCAAACTTCATTTTAAATTATTTTAGTCATTTTTTCAACGGCTTTTTTCCTTTAATATTAGCTTTTAAACCGCCAATAGTTGAAATATAAAAACTATACCATTTCCTCGTTTATTATTAGTACTATATGGATACCCCGCGCGTTGCTGCGGGAGAATTATAGATGATATAGTAGATATGAGTTCTAAAATTTTCTTTCTTACCTACTATATGATTTTCTATATGAGTTCAAAAATTTCCTTTCTTACCTACCATATAATTTTATTCATGTGTTTATATATTTTTTACCTTTATCAATTATCCAAAGGTTATAAATGATTGGGTTGTATGGAATGCCTTTGAAGGCGAAGAGATGCAATCTGCACCCTTGATAAATCATCCTTGCAAAGGTTAAAAGCAATTGAGGTGATGTAAAGAAATGCAATTTACACCCTTGATGAATCATCTAAAGGCTAAAAATAATTGAGGTGATGTGGCTTCATGAGAGAATTGAGAATTAACATTAACTACACTTAGGCTGTGTTCCGGAGGACCCGACACGCAAAACGGAGCACATATTATTTCACAATTAATTAAGTATTAACTATTTTTTTAAAAAAAGATTAATATGATTTTTTAAAACAACTTTCATATAGAATTTAAAACACACTGTTTAGTAGTTTGAAAAGCGTGCGCGTGGAAAACGAGAGAGATGGGTTGGAAAAACCGTGTAAGAACTCAGCCTTATAGATATATAGGATTATCTTTTTTTTTTTAGGGTGTTGGGGGGGGGGGAATTTTCAGAATAAGCCACTCAATTCGCACCCCCTTCAGGATTAACCACTCAATTCGTAACCCTTTCAGAATATGCCAGCGAACACGCGAATTGTTTCATTCCGTGACACTCCATCCTTCCGAAGGAGAGCGCCGTCGCCCGCCCGCGTCAAGACTTCTGTCCGAGTCATCTGGGTGCCGCCGACAAGTTTCTCCCCCACGCCGGCGAGTTCTTCTTCCTCCTCCATGGGTCATACAACGGTAGAAGTAGCAACGCCTTCAGGAAAGGTAACCAGATCGTTTGTTTTTGACAAGGATAACGCTGTTCAGGTGGTTACTCTGAACATTTAGCTTGTGAGATATGGTCTTATGGAGAGTGAGGTATATATACTGCGACATGTCTTTTTGGATGATAGAGTTTTACTGTTTTCTGTCAACAATTTACCATGTATACGAACTGCTGAAATTGCTTTCATGCCACTTATTAGTGCCATACTCACATTTACCTTATCCTTTTTCTGCTGTCTCCGATGATTGCTCCTCCTGTCTCAGTTCAGAAACAGAATCATTCAAATAGAATTCAGAGATGGGAACAAGCTTCTCAATCTGTATATCAAGCAGATAGCTAGGACCCACGCGGTGCGGGCGCACAGAAGGCAAAAACCCTAGCCCCCGCCACCTTTTCCCCCTTCCCCCACCTCACCGATGGAAAGCAGGGCGCGAGCAGGATGGTGGTGGTGGGGCCTAATTGCGGTGCACTCCCATCTCAGCGAGGGAGATCGGTAGCACGACGCTCGGCGCGTGGAGAGTTAGGTGGCGGCAGCAAGTTGGCGACGTCCCAGGGCCGACCTTGGACTGGAGTCCTAGCTGAGTGGCATTGGCACTGCAGGGGGATAAAGCCGGCGCTGGTGCGAGGATGCTCAACTGGCGGGGCGGAGGTTGGCATGGCGCGGAGGCGCAGCCGCAGCTGTGGAGGCCGGCACGGAGAGCGTGGCGACGGTCGCCTGTGAGAGGCCCTGGAAGCATGCAGAGGCTGCGACGAGGGGTTCTCGGTGCAGTGTGTCCACGATCTGACGGAGGATGGCCGAAGGTGGAGCAATGGAGCATTAGCTGTGGATCGACAAGGGGGCAGGGGTGGGTGTAAACCTAGCTTGGCCTTGCCAGACTGGCAACGACGGCGTTTAAGGCGCGTCTTCTCTCGTTGGGGCATTGTCGAGTCGTCCCCTTTCTTTTAGTGGGGCTGTCTTGGTTCTTTCCTGAGATCTTGATGGACAGCGGTGGTAGTGCTCATCGTCGCTCTTTCTCTGTGGAGACGTTATCTAGGAGGCCTCTTTTCCAAACTTCTCTCATACAGCTGTGCAAAGCTCTCTTAAGATATCTTGTCCTCTTGTGGCTGCATCCTACCTTTTGCAAGTTGGCCATATTGGCTGGCCTTAGGGGAAAGAGTAGAGGGGAATTTAACTATTTGCCACTTTTACGTTTGTCAATTGCTCAAATACCCCTCTTAGGTTTTGTGTTAATATATGCCATTGGAGAGAGAAGCTTTTCTACCTTTGCCACTTTTCACACGTTGTACTGCCAACTGGCTTGCCAACGTGGAATGGGCATGTTGAAATGACAAAAAATGCCGCTGGGTTAGCCGTTGGCAATATATAGTTTAATCCGAAACAATTTTGGGCAAAATGATAAAATCAATACTACTACTATATATTAAGTACATAAAAATATTAGGTATGTACGGCTACAACAGAACCCACACATATATACGACTGGAATATAAACAATTTTTGATCAATATATAGCGGGTATCAGTTCATGACAACATATACATATAATAGGATTAATATCTTCAGCATACATACCCATAACATATATCTGAAAACAATTGAACATGCACCAGATCGAATAACAAGCTATACATATAGCGTAATGCCTTAATCATCACCATCAAATCCAATATCTTAATTCATCAGCCATACATTTAATAGATTCATCATAAATCATACGTTATTACAAAAGCATGCCATGCATAATAGGTCATCAGGACATACAATGGTAACATACGTGGACGGATGAGGAATTAGGACAGAGAGGGATAATTTAGTGTTCTGAAGGCAGGGGTATATTCGTCATTTCACGTGCCCATTCCACGTTGGAAGCCCATGTGGCAGTGCACAGTGTGAAAAGTGGCAAAATAGAAAAGTTTCTCTCCAATGGCATATTATTAACTGAAAAATCTAAGAGGGGTATTTGAGCAATTGGCAAACGTAAAAGTGGCAATATAGTTAAATTCCCAAGTAGATCTATTATTTCTCTCACCCCCCCCCCCCCCTCAATCGTCAAAGCTATGGCAGAGTTGAGTTCGGTGCTCGACTATTAGGGCTTGGTGTTGTGCCGGTCCTCCGCTGTATTCTTTATGGTCTAGCGGCGACCGGTCACCTTAGCTGCGACGGGTCCAGTTCTAGCCTTCTCTTGGCTATGTGTAGGTGTTGCCGACGCGTGGTAGTGGATTTTTTTTATTTCTGGCTACTGCTTTTTGAGTTTTTTTTCTTACTCTATTCAATGAACCATTGCGTTGTCTGGTGGTGCTGATCGTTTTAAAAAAGAATCCGAAGATATTTTAGAAACATTTCCGTAACAGAGCGAAGTGTGTAGGCCATCATTGTGTGTTCAATGATTTAACTTGAAGGACATGAGGACATATGACGGTACTCCAATTGTACCCGTGATATATCAATGATACCAGTTTGATAATGCACGAACCAATGAACCATAACATGACAATGCTATCTCATCCCCCCGGAAAAAAAACCTACAAGACTAATCGTAAATGCTAGCGAATGTGTAAATCACCGTATTAACATGAAAGATTCAAGAAATATGTACATATTTTGACTTACTATACTAATTATAAAAATTGTTACACAAAATTCCTCCTTCACATTCCACAGCATCAAATTCTCTGGTGCGTCTCCGTTTGCTCCCTCTCGCAGTCTCTCTGGCATGTATTAACCCGGGAATGCATATATTCATGGACGATTTCACACAACTGAAGCCCGCTGAATCCTCGAGAAGGCGATGCTCCGAGGTACTTGCCCTCCGCAAATGTTCAACCCTGCCTCCTCCCCCATTTCTTCTCACATGTTCTTATGGTACTCTCTGTCTCTCTTGTGTGTGTTGCACACAAGTTACTCGATGGAATGCTCACTCGGATACAGTATCACTCATTCCACTTATTTTTTGATTCTAACCTTTGTCAGCACAATTGTCTATCCAAAGGAAGTAAAAGTACCAAGTGGAGTTGATACCATCGTTAAGAATCCTCACTTTGAAGAAGGGTTAAACAATTGGTCTGGAAGAGGATGCAATATCTGTAGGCATGAGCTTACTGCTTATGGCAATGTCAAGCCTCTAAATGGCAGCTATTTTGCTTCAGCCACTGGACGGGTCCACAATTGGAATGGTATCCAGCAAGATATCACTGGCAGGGTACAGAGAAAAGTTCTTTATGAGATAAGTTCTGCTGTCCGCATATTTGGGAGTGCCAATGATACAGAAGTCCGCGTTACTCTGTGGGTACAAGAATATGGCCGTGAGCGATATGTAAGCCTTGCAAAGTAAGTATATGCTTATTTCATTGGTTACACTTTCTGTGACAAGTGGCAGCGTTATTTTTGTAAACATAGACTGGTTTACTAACATATTCTTATATACAAAGGAACCCGGCATCTGATAAGCAATGGACACATCTAAAAGGAAAGTTCCTCCTCCATGCTCCGTTTTCAAAAGCTGTTATTTTCGTAGAGGGGCCACCTGCAGGCATTGATATTCTTGTTGATGGCCTTGTCCTATCTCCAGCAAGAAAACTCCATGCTCCACCCCGCCCAAGAATTGAGGTTTAAACTAATTCCTTCTGACTCAGATTCTTATTTAAATGATCTTGATACATGTTTATAAGTTTCTCAAATCATGATGATGGACAGTGAAATTTTGAACACCAATTCTGAATCAAGGATAATTTCTTTATACTGCAGAATGTTTCTTATGGAGCTAATGTAATACATAACAGTGCTTTCAGTCATGGGCTTTCTGGGTGGAGTCCCATGGGGTCATGCCGATTGAGTATCCATACTGAATCACCCCATATGCTTTCTGCCATCTTGAAGGACCCCTCAGCTAAGCAACATATAAGAGGTTCTTATATTCTTGCCACAAACCGCACTGATGTGTGGATGGGCCCTTCCCAGGTGATAACTGACAAGCTTAGGCTGCACACCACTTACAGAGTTTCTGTTTGGGTACGTGCTGGGTCTGGAGGACATGGACGTTACCACGTAAATGTTTGTCTTGCTGTAGATCATCAGTGGGTTAACGGTGGGCAAGTAGAAGCTGATGGCGATCAATGGTATGAACTGAAAGGAGCATTCAAGCTTGAAAAGAAGCCATCCAAAGTTACTGCATATGTTCAGGGGCCGCCTCCAGGTGTTGATCTCAGAGTTATGGGGTTCCAAATTTATGCTGTTGATAGAAAAGCACGTTTTGAATATCTGAAGGAGAAAACTGACAAGGTAATCTTTCCTTGCTTTTGTATGTTAAGATGATAAATTTATGTCTGCAGAAGCTTGGAAAGAATCTTTATTTTCTTCATGGCAATTTTAGACCAAAATTTTATTCTATACAGTATCCATTGCTTTGCTTATAGTAGTGATGATTGTGGGCAACATCAAAGTTACATTTCCTGTTTTTCCCAAATAGGTAAGGAAGCGTGATGTCATCCTGAAGTTCCAAGGATCAGATGCTGCAAACCTTTTTGGTTCATCTATCAGGATACAACAGACGGAGAACAGTTTTCCATTTGGATCATGCATAGGGAGAAGTAACATTGAGAATGAGGATCTTGCTGATTTCTTCGTGAAGAACTTTAATTGGGCTGTATTTGAAAATGAACTGAAGTGGTACTGGACAGAGGCTGAACAAGGGAGACTAAATTATAAAGATTCTGATGAGTTGCTTGAATTTTGCCGGAAACATAACATTCAAGTTCGCGGTCACTGCTTATTCTGGGAAGTAGAAGATTCAGTCCAACCATGGCTTCGATCATTACATGGTCACCACCTGATGGCTGCTATACAGAATCGTTTGCAAAGTCTGTTGTCAAGGTACAAAGGTCAGTTTAAACATCATGATGTAAACAATGAGATGCTTCATGGGTCTTTCTACCAAGATAGACTGGGAAATGATATTAGAGCTCACATGTTTAGGGAAGCACATAAACTTGACCCTTCAGCAGTACTCTTTGTGAATGACTACAATGTTGAAGATCGATGCGACTCAAAATCTACACCAGAAAAATTAATTGAACAGATTGTTGATCTCCAAGAAAGGGGTGCTCCAGTTGGTGGGATTGGCTTGCAAGGCCATATCACCCATCCAGTGGGTGACATCATCTGCGATTCCCTGGACAAGCTCTCCATACTGGGTCTCCCTATCTGGATCACCGAATTGGATGTCACGGCTGAGAATGAACACATCCGAGCTGATGATCTGGAGGTGTACCTTCGCGAAGCCTTTGCGCATCCTTCCGTGGAGGGGATTATCCTTTGGGGATTCTGGGAGCTGTTCATGTTCCGAGAACACTCTCACCTGGTTGATGTTGATGGAACGATCAATGAGGCTGGCAAAAGGTACATTGCACTGAAGCAAGAGTGGCTAACCAGCATTACTTGCAACGTGGATCACCATGGAGAGTTGAAGTTCAGAGGCTACCATGGGTCATACACGGTAGAAGTAGCAACGCCTTCAGGAAAGGTAACCAGATCGTTTGTTGTTGACAAGGATAACGCTGTTCAGGTGGTTACTCTGAACATTTAGCTTGTGAGATACGGTCTTATGGAGAGTGAGGTATATATATACTGCGACATGTCTTTTTGGATGATTAGAGTTTACTGTCTTCTGTCAACAATTTACCATGTATACGAACTGCTGAAATTGCTGTCATGCCACTTATTAGTGCCATACTCACATTTACCTTATCCTTTTTCTGCTGTCTCCCGATGATTTGCTCCTCCTGTCTTATACCCTTGTTAAAGGACCCTAAGTTCAGAAACAGATTTCATTCAGATCAGAATTCAGAGATGGGAACAAGCTTCTAAATTCTAAATATGTATACAATCAGATAGCTAGACTTGCTCCCACCCTGTGTCACCCACGTGCGGGCGGCACAGGAGGCGAAACCCTAGCCCCACCGCCACTCGTTTCCCCCCTTCCCCCACCTCACCGATGGAAAGCAGGGCGGCGAGCTAGGATGGTGGTGGTGGGGCCTAATTGCGGCAATACTCCATCTCAGGCAAGGGAGAGGTAGCACGACACTCGGCGCTAGGAGAGTTAGGTGGCGGAGGCATCGACGCCCTCCCTAGGCCGCCCTGGGCTGGATCTACTCGAGGCACAGCGGGGGCAGCGGGGTGAAGGGTGGCTCAGTTGGCTGGTGTAGGTGGGAGTATACGTGGCGCTGAGTGGCATTGGCACTGCAGGGGGATATAGCCGGCGCGGTGCGAGGATGCTCAATTGGAGGTGGCGGGAGGCTGGCATGGTGTGGAGGTGCAACCGACAGCTGTGGGAGGCCGGCACGGAGAGCGGGCGACGGTCGCCTGTGAGAGGCCGTGTGGAAGCATGCGGAGGCTGGCCGACAAGGGGTTTTGGTGCAGCGGTGTCCATGCGTTGACGGAGGATGGCCGAAGGTGGAGCAATGGAGCATTAGCTGTGGATCAACAAGGGGGCAGGTGCAGGTGTAAAACTAGCCCGGTCTTGCCAGACTGGCAACGACGGCGTTTCAGGCGCGTCTTCTCTCTTTGGGGCATTGTCGAGTCATCCCCTTTCTTTCGGTGGGGCTGCCGGGTGAAACTCCTGTCTTGTCTAGGTTCTCCTTGAGATCTTAACAGACAGCACTGGTAGTGCTCATCTCGTTCTTATCTGTGGAGACGTCATTTAGGAGGCCCCTTTTCCAAAACTTCTCTAAGACAGCTGGTGCAAGCTCTCTTAAGATATCTTGTCCTCTTGTGGCGGCATCCTACCTTTTGCAAGTTGGCTATGTTGGCTGGCCTTAGGGGAAAGTGTGGATCCATTCTTTTCTCTCACTCTCTCCCCCTCAATCTCAAAGATATGGCTAGAGTTGAGTTCGGTGCTCGGATGTTAGGGCTTGGTGTTGGGTAGTCTTCGCTATAGCTTTCTTGTTGGTCTAGCGGCGACCGGCCACGCTTAGTGGCGGCAGGTCTAGTGCTGGCCTTCTCTTGGCTGTTTGTAGGTATTGCTGATGCGTGGTAGTGGATTTTTTTTAATTTCTTGGCTACTGCTTTTCGGGGGTTTTTTCTACTCTATTCAATGAACCATCGTGCTATCTGGTGATGCTGATCGTTAAAAAAAAAAAGAATCTAGTTAGAAACATTTCCATAACAGAGCTAAGTGTGTACGCATCGTTATGGTTCAGCGATTTCACTTGAACTCTTGAAGGACATCTGACGGTACTCCAATTGTACACGTGACATGTCAATGATACTAGTTTGGTAATGCATGAACCATGCACGACAATGCTATATGATCTCGTCCTCCCTCCCTCAAAGAAAAAAACACAAGACTAATCGTAAATGCATAGCGAATGCGTAAATCACGGTATTTAGCGGGAAAGATTTAAGAAACGATAGTAATATAAAAATTGCACACTGAATTCCTCACATAGTCACATTCCACAGCCATCAGATTCTCTGGTGCGTCTCTTTTCGCTCCCTCTCGCAGCTCTCTCTGGCCATGTATTGACCCGGCAATGCATGTTCATGGACGATTTCACACGACTGAAGCCCGCTGAATCCTTGGAGAAGGAGATGCTCCCCGTCGGCAAGCAAGGTGGTGGTTCCATCTGCCGAGGAGGTGCCTACCTCCGCCAAGTATTTCCAGTTTCAACCCTGCCTCCTCCCCCATTTCTTCTCTGTATGTTCTTATGGTACTCTCTGTCCCTCTGTGTGTGTTGCGCACAAGTTGCTGGATGGAATGCTCACTCAGATACAGTATCCTTCATTCCACTTATTATTTTTTTTTACTTTTTACCTTTCTCAGCACTTCATGGCTTGATATGAATGACAGCAACAGTGAATTGGAATTGGATAGCATCAAAAACGGCAAAGAGAAAGTCGGGATTGGTAGAGCATTGTGAAAAATATTCTGATCATGGAAAAGAAAGGATACGCAGATTATTCATATTTCATTGAGTAAATATCAGAGAACCCCATGTACATGTACTTGTGTTTCATAAACCCCCATGTCGAAGCACCTGGTTTCAAAATACCCCACGTAAATGGATCAAGGTTCAAAAAACCCCATGTCTAAGCAGTTTGGGGCATTTGAAGTTCCCAACATGGCTCATGGCCCATGCCACTCTTCCAGCAGTCGCATTCGTAGCTAATGTGAAGGCGTGGTCAATGCGGGTGCGAGGTCGCAACTTTAGGCGAGATGGAACGCTCAGCCATTCTCTCGCTTCTCTTTCTCCCCTGTCTCGTTCACTCGTCTCCCATTAGGGCACCTGCTAGACGATGCTGCTGAATGCTGGAAGATAAAGGATCGCAGTAGACCATATGGCCACGAGAGGCAAGCAGCTCAAGCTATATGGTTGATATATGGCAGGTTTCTTTGCGGTATTTGTTGGAGATTATGTTCTAGGGTTTATTTGATTTGGGGCAGGACAAATGCTAGATTGATCCCTTTTCTTATATATGCTTGTTTCTAAGAGTTTGATTTGAAATTGTGTGTTTTGGTGATTTGGCTTATAGAATTGATATTGTGATGTTGAAATCAGCAAGCTGATTATAACTAATTTTCTGAGAAAGCAGTCAACTAGGGAGAGGTGGCAGTTCACTTGTTTTGTTTTGTTCTTCCCTGGGATCGTCATCGTTTAGTTGCTGACATCCGCCAGCTTCTTCTTGCTGCATTATGCATGTGTCGCTTCGTTTCATCCGTAGCAAAAAGCTAACGATCGTTGAGACGATGTCTAAGCTGCAGGTGGGCCACGAGCCGAGTTGGCAAGACAAAGATGGCCCTAAACTGTTTAAACATGGGGTTTTTTCAACTTTGATCCATTTACATGGGGTATTCTGAAACCAGATGCTTAGACATGGGGTTTTTTTGAAACACAGGCACATGTACATGTGGTTCTTTGATATTTACTCTATTTCATTAGCTGTTTTTTTTCCCTTTTGAAAGCAGATAGATGTTCATCTTATCTGTTGTTGCAGATTGCTATGGCGAGAGGATATCTACAGTTGCTCCTTTTTTTCTTTTTTACCGGGATCAGTTTAAAAAATTATCTGGGTAAAGCAGGGATGTTCTCTTGGGAGATTTGAGAAATCCTGACAGCACCATCTTTTTTTCCCTTTTTTTTTAAAAAAGTTATGCTTGCTTTGGCAAAACTATAGCTGATTTGTAGTAGCAAAAAATCTGGAAGATGGCAAAGTATAGTGCTCTACGGTGGCTCAACAGTACTGTAGTGAGCCCTTCATCATGTTTGATAATATAATGCTAAGCATATGCTCCTGCTTGTGTAGCAGAAACTACTGGTGTTCTTGGTGAGGCATTAAGACGTGTGTGCTTGTTTGTCTAAAGAAGAAACGATTAGAACATGATCTGAATCACTCTTCAAACCTGAAAGTTGGTTCTGATGGAATTTGAATCACTGAATTATAGAATCTACCCAGAAAAGCAAACAAGAAAAATGGATCATGTCATCGTTCTGTTTGTTTGGAAAATACCTTTAGTAACTAATACTTCACAGATTTATGAACTTGTGATGGCTTCATATGGAAACAAGATACTCAAATTATTGTTTTCAAGTAAAGACCCTTATTTATCATTTACAAGTAAACTCCAGTTGTTTAGGAGGAATTTATCGCTTTTATAACATTTTATGAAAATGCGCATTGCACATGCATGACTTCTAGTAATCATAAAAAACCGAAATTCTACCGTTTGGTATGTAAGATCTTGGAGGTAAATTTATTTAAATTTCACCATCAAGATTATTGCCCGGAATTTTGATGGATCTGAAGCAAAATACTCCAGTATACAAATACTCCTAGTTAAATATACAATTTTTCTCCCCCACCCCCCCAACCCCACACACAAAATATATATTTTCAAACTTAATTTTAAATTATTTAGTCACTTTTTCAACTGTTTTCTTCCTTTAATATTAGCTTTTAAACCGCCAATAGTTGAAACATAAAAATTACCATTGCCTCGTTTGTTATTATTATAGTATTATTTTTTCGGCTTATTATGAGCCGGAGCCAACCAATACCGCCGGACTCCACTCCTCCGTGGTCCAGCCATCGCCGCGCCGCCGCCGCCGCCGCCGGCGGTCTCCAACTCCGGTGCACATCCTACTATGCTCCACCGCTCCCCTTCCATTCCCACCTAATCCGGTATTACTTGGTCTCTTTCTCCTCCATCCATTGTTCAACGCCGCCGCGACCATCGCCGCCGACGCCGTGGGGGGCGCGAACCCGGACTGGGAAGCCGGCGGGATGTTGCGCAATGCCCCCAGCCCCCCAACCCTGACGCTCTCCCATGTAGCCTTCCCTTCGTTCCGATCTCGCCTTAGCATCGGAGACCTCGCGCCCCCCTACTGATAATGCTATGCACTAGTTCCTTCCTTCTCTCGTACAGTAGATAAAATTCCCCTTCTGTCAGTAATAACATCTCAGGCATGAGCATAAATGCATAATCCCATTCTCTCTGTTGAATTTGGCATTTTTTTAAGTTACTACAATATTGTCTCTGGTACCGAACTACTACCGATAATGTTGGAAAAACAATTACGGCGATTTTATCATTATTGTATTGAACTAGTGGTGTGTGGCAGCTTCTGCCTGGAATGTTCAGTTTCTTCAGAATTCAGATAACTAATTAATTACTTCGTTTCTGCCAACTTTCTTACCCTCTAATTGATTTTTTATGTTTTTTTAATTGTGGATAGTGCTTCAGTTTGGAAAAGGTGAGGAGATTAAAATGTGTGGAAGTCACTTGGCACAAGTGCGCTGCTTTTCACTCTTCAGTCACTGAAGACTGAAGAATGAAGTACCCCTGTACAATATAAAGGTATTGCTGGTATTAGATCATGGGATGATAGTCATCTTTTTTTTTTTTCAGGAATAAGCAACAGATTTGGGCATTATTGCATTGAGACGGACAAACGGTTTATGAAACATCAGGCACACCATGTGTGCTGAGCACAGAGGTCAAAAACGACTGGAAAAAAGTTTGTTAGTTCCTGGATGCAGAATGCGTTGTGATCCTACTGCTGAATATCATACTTCATTGAATTTGAAACTTGGGAAACTCAAAGTTTCGTGAGGGCCAGTTTGAGTTATCATTGCTTTGTAGCTAATATATCCTCTAACGTATGACTTATTGGTGGCTTCATGTGAACAGCTAACTGCAGCCTTGGAAGCATAGCCTAATGGGCTTCATTGAGGGTGTGGTGTACTGGTGTTATTCCGTTACTGATTCTGACCCAGTAATCCTACCAAATTGGGGATGGCATGTTCTGTGGCTACAGAGGTTAGGCAAACTCACTGTCATGAGACTTTCTGTTTCTTGGTAATACAGGAAAGGATGAATCATGAATAAGTATACAACGGAGTTCGGCATGAATGTTCCCCTTTTTACCAGAAATATCTTATTTATAATCCCTTCTCTATCTTTTTGAATTCTGTATCCTTGGAATACTTCAGTACTAACAAATCTGCTCGTGCTAATTGGTACTGACATGTTGGAAAACCATGACTGTAATTGGTGTGCATGTTCTGCCTGAGAGACTTTCAGTTAATAACTTTGTTCTATCTACTTTGTTACCCTCAGATTGCATTTATGTTTCTTTAATTGTAGGTAGTACTTCAGTTTGCAAGAGATGATGATATTAAATTTGGTGGAAGTCACTTGGCACAAGTGCTGCTGGCAAGAGACAGGAGACTGACTGGAGATTGGCAAGTTCCCCTGTACAATGTAAAGTCACCCATCCACAGGAATCCTGTGCATCTATAATCCAAGATCCAACACTTCCGCAGAACTGGAGATCGGGATTCAGGAGATGAGACCTGGAGGCCTACTGAGTTCACAAAATGATGGCATGGTGACATGGTCTGGCATTGTCATATCTTCAGCTTGACATTAACAAGTTTTGCAGAGATAGCTGTCTCTTGTTGCATGGAGCCTGCGAAATTGTTGTAAATTGTTGAGGATGCTAGATGTCTTCGTTTCAGTCTTCAGTAGATGTAAATATAATGTAAGATGTATTTGTAAGTGTTGATCCTGGTACCTGACATAAATTAAGGGAACTACAGCTCTGTTTTGCAGCTGCTAGTGTGGTCGTTGTGTTATAGGTGACATTTGCAGTGCAAATAAAAGGATGTGATTCGAATTTTTGTTCTATATTCTCAGAATCATATCACATATCACCATTAAGGTCAAGATGGTCTTGCGATGAGTGATTGTGAGCCTTTTGTTGCATGTAATCACTTCAGTCAATAATTCAGTAACAATGGTGCATGCTTATAAACATTGTTCATGGTGAATCTGAAACTGCTGTTTCCGGAGCCTGTTGTCAATTCTTGAAGGATTATTTCATTATATCCATGTTATGCAAAACCTGAAGGATCACAACATGCTGGTTATATCCATACTGACAACGTTAGGTGTTGTCAGAACAACACCGGAGTTATAACTGAATGTTTACTTGGGATATTTAGGATTAGTTTTGATTAGTTTTGGGATATTTGTGACTCCACTCATAAAGAATTAGCGCTTCACTCAATCTGAAAGAAAGAACTTCATTGAATGTGCACCACTCAAGATGTTTGGCAGATCGATGCACTGAATTTTGAATAGGTAATATATTGATTGAAAAGGGAGTATATTCATTACTTACAATAATGTTACTTACATTGAGTTCAATCAATAAACAAATAACTCATCTTTTCATAGATTAGCTAATAAACTACTGAACATCTCACTACTCTGTCCTAGCTACAGACTACACAAGAATATCAACAAATATCGCCTCTGCGCTACAGATTACAGCTCTTCTCAGAAAGACAATGTCAATGCCAGTGTTCTTGGTGGCTTGCTATCTCCAGGATGCTAGCTAGTCTGCAAGATCGAAGAGGTCGTCCATGGAGAAGTCGATGCAGCTCGTGTCATCGTTGCTGAAGTCGATGTAGCTGAGCACCTCGTCAATGCTCTCCGGGAAATCGAGATCACACCACGCCGGCGCCGCCTCGCCGTCCATGGAGGAGTACTTCTGCTTGTCCATGAGGTTCACCGCCGCTGCTGCACCACCTCCGGTGTCAGCTTGCTCCAGTGGCAGGACGATCGGTTCGGCGTGTCACCGAACACCGTGTCGATCAGCGCGCCGGGAGGAGCTTGATCCGCCATCAGCATCCATCAGCAGAGGATCGTGCTGTGCGGAGACCCCGGCTGCTCGAACATGGCGGTCTCTGACACGCCACCTGCGTTGTCAGTGTGGCGCCGGCGTGAAGTCGACGTAGCTGAGCGCCTTCAATGTCTCCGGATAATCAAATCACACCACGCTCGAGCGCCGCCTCCGCCGTCCAGGCGTCGGCCTGCTCTGGTGGCAGAACGATCAAGTCGGCGAGATCGCGGAACACCGGGTCGATCACGCCGTAGGAGCCCTGATTGGCCAATCTGCTGCAAGCGCGGAACGGGCTGGTCGAACAGGGCCTCGGTAGCTCTGCTCCGCCTCCGGCGTCAGCTTGCTCCGATGGCAGGACGATCATGTCACCGTAGGAGCTCTGATGATCGGCACAATCAGCATTGCCAGAGAGGTAGATCCACCACTGCCGCGGGCGCGAGCTGAGGCCCCTGCTGCTCAACGGTCGTCTCTGACATGGGAGCCAGGGCAGCGCGTTCCATGCCGCCGTCGTGGGCGCCGGCGGTGAAGTCGAAATCACACAACGCCATGTAGGAGTTCGTTCACGTCTGCACAACCGCGTCGGCTTGCTCAGGTGGCAGGACCATCAGGTCAGCAAGATCGCGGAACGCCGGATCGATGACACCGTAGAGCTCTGATCGTCGCCATCTGCTGCTAGCGGAGGAACGGGCTGCTCGGACATGGCGTCCGTGAGGTTCACCACCGCTGCGGTAGTCTCTGCAGTGTCTCCGGCATCAGCTTGCTCCGGCATCATGTCGGGGAGATTCGGCAACACAGGCTCGATCGCGCCGCGAGAAAGCTCTGATCGGCGGATTCGGCGCAACCAGCCTCGGCTGCTGCACGAACAGGGCAGTCTCTACCACGGCGCGCCGGCGCGGCGCTCTCACCGTCACGGTCGTCGTGTGACGCGCGCCCCAGGAGCTCCGGCTCCCTCTTGCGTTTCTTGCCATGGCCGCTGAACCGGACGCGGTAAAGCCGGATCGGCGACGAGGCGAGATCATCGGGCGCGCGTGATGGCGTACTCGTGCATCACCCACCCCGAGCCCCCTCTCCCCCTCGGCGAAGAAGCTCAGCATTACTTCCGCCACTCGATCTCCATTCCCCGCGACTTCGCCGCCCCGCGCGCCGTCGCCGGACGCGCAGCCTCTCGCCGTCGACGCATACCCGCTGCCCCTGCCAGAACCCCCCACCCTCCACGTACGCTTCTGCCTCTCCCCTGACGTTCTTGGCGCGCGCCTCGGCGAAGAAGAAGGCCTCGTCGCCGCCCCGGCCGTGATCAGCGAGGAGCATCCATGGCGGCGCGCCGAGGGGATCCGCCTCGTGGATGAGGCCGTGGAGCGGGATGGGCTGCTTCCGGAGGCGCCGGAGCAGGTGGCGGGAGACGAGCTCGTCGTCGGCGGGGTCGAACCTGACACCCGGCGGAAGCCCATCCGCGGCCGCCGCCATAGCCGCCTCGATCGCGCGAATTCTAGGGTTTTGGTGGGGAATTCTAGGGTTTGGGGGGAAAAGGAAGGAAGGAGGCGAGGAGAGGCGGATGCGTGTGCAACGGTTGTGTATTTGAATTTATCAGATGGGGTGACGTCAGCGTGACGCGAGGCCAGCGTCTTTCTCACGCGCGCGTGTTCCCCCTCCCGCGCGAGCAACGGTTGATGGGGTAGTCTGGGTTGCGGATTTTTTGTGTTCTTCTTCTGGAAGTTTGATGAAATCTGTGCGATTTGGTTTTGGAATTGGAACTTGTTTTGATTAGTTTCTAAAATCGAAGCAGAGGTTTGAGCTATCGCTGCTGCTGATAAGCTCCGTACAGCCTGCACTTCTGAAAATACATTGGATGATTGGGGTAATTCAATTGGAGGGATGACAAGAGTGTTGCTTACTTCTGTAGACAGTCAAATTGCAGGAGGAAAAGAATGTAGTATTGCTGAAGACTTTTACAGAACATCTCTTGAATAATAGGTTTGTCAGTGTGCTTCTGCTGTTTTGTCCATGTTCTGAACTTTCTGAAGGATACCAAAAGTAGAATTCGGGTATTTGAAGAAGAGGGGGGACAGAGTATTGTCTGAAGTACTTCTGATCTCAACCACTCAGAGTCATCAGAATTCCGAGAAGTTCAGAGACATTTCTGTAACGGAGTGAAGTCTGCATGCATTTCACCGGTTCAGATATTTCGATTCTGATGGCCTCATGGGCACTTTACACATACCAGATGAAATGAAGGGCAGAGTCTATTAGTGCTCACTTTTCACATGTTCCTTATCATATTTCAGCTATAAGGGTTTTGATATGTTAATGCAATATAATACTACCTCATATGTCATTCCTATTGCCCAACAGAAAACCTCTCTTTACATTAAAAATACAATCTGCTGTTTATTTGCAAAAACTATCTTGACACACTATTGCAAGTCAGACAAGATCAGCAACTCCAGCGTGTTTGCAAGAATATTATTTCTGATTAATAAAGCTCTCTCTTTCTTATAAAAAAAAATCTTCGCTCAATGGAGCAATAAATTTTTGAAAAAACCTTAAGTATTCGAGACCATTTTCATCATATGCACTTAACCTTCCTTTTGGAGAAAAGATTTTTTTTTCAGTTTTTCTATTTCACTTGCGACGGATCTTTAGGCTCCTGTCTTTCAATTTTTCTTTTGTAGGACCTTGTATCAAGATTCGTGTTCACGTATATTCAACTTGTAGTTAAACATAGTTACAGAGCACCAAAATTAGATTTTACAACTGTTTTGTCCTTTTTTTTCAGTTGTAAATTAGATTTTCAAAAAAATAAATACGATTTTTTTACATGTTTGTCCTTTTTTATTTGATTCAAAATGGGCTGTATCCATTGTTTGAAAATTCTATAAGATTTGAAGTTCCAAATCCGTCGAAAGATCATAGTCCTTTTTTTCCCCTCAAAATCGTTCTCCATTCACATAGAAAATCCTCCAAATATCACCCTTTCCAAAGGACGCTTGCTGGTGCTGGCCTACGTTGTTGAGGCGCAGGTGGCAAGAGATAGAGAGGGGGCAGAGGGGTACGTGTCGCGAGAATAAAAGAGTTCTAGGCTGTGTTTGGTTGGTAGTGTTGGGAACTAATCTCTCATGCACGAAAAATGGAGTGACTCGTTAGCACATAATTAATTAAGTAGTAGCTATTTTTTCGAAACATGGATTAATATGATTTTTTTTAAGCAACTTTCGTATAGATTTTTTTCCCAAAAAACGAATCGTTTAGTAGTTTGAAAAGTGTGTAAGCAAAAAAAGGGGCCTGGGACTGGTCGTTCCCAGGCTGGGCTGGGCCGGGTGGCCCATTTGGCTACAATCTGATTCTAGAATTGTGGGCAACTTGATCCACGCAATGAAACCAAATCAACACCCTCTAGGAAGATGGAAGAATCTGTTGGCCCTTTGGATCAGACCACACCTTGCTGATCTTGTCTGACCTGCAATAGTGTATCAATATAGCTTCTGCAAATAAACAACAGATTGTATTTTTGGTGTAGAGAAAAGTTTCCTGGTGTAAAGCACAAAAGGATATAGTTGCGCAATAGGGATGACATATGAGGTAGTATTATTTATATTACATTAACATATCAAATGCTTATAGCTGAAAATATGATAAGGAACATGAGGTTTTTTTTTTGTTTTTTTTTGGTTGTTGTTGTTGTCAAGAAGCCTTCTTTGAACTTCTCTGAATTCTGATGTCCTTGAATTGAAATTGCCGAACCGATACAAGTCTGAAGGCTTCATTCCATTTCTGAACTTCTCTGAATTCTGATGACTCGGAATGATTTCCATCTCTTAACTTTTTGGTCCTGACAAGGGAAAAAATAGCAGAAGGACACTGACAATATTGAGAACAAGGCTATTCTTCGAGAGATGCTCTGTAAAAATCTTCAGCAATACTCTGTTTTTCCCCTTCCATTGAATTATCGCAATATAATTACCGAAGTTGAGGACTTGGATAGGACAAAATCTTCAGAAGTTCAGGAATTGGTACTTGCAAGGTGCACCGAAGCATAGCATCAGCGGTAGTTCAAATCTCTAGTCGAATTCAGAAATGTCTCTGAACTTCTCTTCGTTAAAAACTTACAATCCCTGCAGACTTCACTTCGTTACAGAAATGTCTGTGAACTTCTCTGAATTCTGATGACTCTGAATGGTTTCCATTTCTGAACTTTTTGGTCCTGACAAGGGTAAAAATAGCGGGACATTGACAATGTTGAGAGCAAGGCTATTCTCGTCAGATCAATCACAACATCACGACATATATTTGAAACTGAATGAAAACACACGCTCAAAATATTTCGAGACCTTTGTAATCGCTATCTCATTTCTAGTAAGAGAAATGGGAGCCCTAGTTAAAAAAAACACACGCTCAAAATCAAACTTATTCTTCAAGAGATGCTCTGTTAAAATCTTCAGCAATACTCTGTTTTTTCTCCTGTAATTTGACTGTCTTCAGAAGTTCAATTATCCAAATTCTACTTTCAGAAGTTCAGAACAGGGATAAAATCCTTCAGAAGTTGAGAAACATGTACGAAATCTTCTGAAGTTCAGGACTAGGTAATTGCAGGTTGCACGGAGCATAGCATCAGCGATAGTTCAACTTCAAACCAATGCTCGAATTTTAGAAAGTATCTTCCAAAACCAAAAATCGCTCAAATTTCATCAAACTTCCAGAAGAAAACGAAACCCGCAACCCTCTGGCTCTGAACCCTGAAGTTGCTCGCGCGGCAGAGGAGAAGGCGCGCGCGTGAGAAACACGCTGGCCTCGCGTCGCGCTGACGTCACCCCCATCAGATAAATTCAAATCCAGCCCCGTTACACACCGCTTCCGCCTCTCCTCGCCTCCTTCCTTCCTTTTGCCCCCAAACCCTAGAATTCCCCCACTAAACCCTAGAATTTCTCAGGCGCCGCGCGCGATCGAGGCGGCTATGGCGGCGGCGGTGGATGGGCTTCCGCCGGGCGTCAGGTTCGACCCCGCCGACGACGAGCTCGTCTCCCGCCACCTGCTCCGGCGCCTACGGAAGCAGCCCCTCCCGCTCCACGGCCTCATCCACGAGGCGGATCCCCTCGGCGCGCCGCCATGGATGCTCCTCGCTGATCACGGCCGGGGCGGCGACGAGGCCTTCTTCTTCGCCGAGGCGCGCGCCAAGAACGTCAAGGGGAAGAGGCAGAAGCGTACCGTCGAGGGTGGGGGGTTCTGGCAGGGGCAGCGGGTGTGCATCGACGGCGAGAGGCTGCGCGTCCCCAGCGACGGCGGCGGCGGCGAAGTCGGCGGGGAATTGGAGATCGAGTGGCGGAAGTACATGCTGAGCTTCTTCGCCGAGGGGGAGAGGGGGAGCTCGGGATGGGTGATGCACGAGTACTCCGTGACGGCGCCGGCTGACCTCGCCTCGTCGCCGCTCCGGCTCTACCGCGTCCGATTCAGCGGCTACGGCAAGAAGCGGAAGAGAGAGCCGGAATGCCCTGGCGCTGGCGGCCACGACGACGGTCGAGCACACGGTGCGCCCCGGCGAGCTGAGGCGGAGACTGCTCTGTTCGAGGG
>CM020184.1:11439604-11451756 GCA_009805545.1 Oryza longistaminata
GTGATCACGCCGAACCGATCGTCCTGCCACTAGAGCAAGCTGACACCGGAGGTGGTGCAGCAGCGGCGGTGAACCTCATGGACAAGCAGAAGTATTCCTCCTCCATGGACGGCGAGGCGGCGCCGGCGTGGTGTGATTCGGATTTCCCGGAGAGCATTGACGAGGTGCTCAGCTACATCGACGTCAGCACCGATGACACGAGCTGCATCGACTTCTCCATGGACGACCTCTTCGATCTTGCAGACTAGATAGCATCCTGGAGATAGCAAGCCACCAAGAACACTGGCATTGACGTTGTCTTTCTAGGAAGAGCTGTAATCTGTAGCGCAGAGGCGATATTTGTTGTTGATATTCTTGTGTAGTACGTAGGGCAGATTAGATAGATGTTCCTTTGTTTATTGACTAATCTATGCAAAGATGAGTTATTTGTTGATTGGTTGGATTCAATGTAAGTAACATTATTGTAACGATATTCCCTGTTCAATAAATATATTCCCAATTCTATTCATTGATCTGTCAGACTTCTTGAGTGGTGCACATTCAGTTGGAGTTCTTTCTTTCAGATTCAATGAAGTGTTGATTCTCTGTATGTGTGGACAGTTTTTCGGGAATACGCAAGGAGCGCATCTTTGTATTAAGAGGAGTAAAAGTCTGTACAGATGAAAGAGAAAATACAGCAGGAGACGGGATTACAGGAAGTCACCCAAGAGCATTAAACCCTATTCTCGCTATACAATGTTGCGACCTGAGCGCTCTAAAGGCGTGGCCGGTATGGCAGTATTGGCGAGCCGCCACAACGCGGCCTCTTCCGCCATTGCCCTTGCCACTTCTGTCCAGCTTCTGTGCTTCTGGTTGAACACCCTGTTATTTCGCTCCTTCCAGATAGTCCATGCTGCGAGAGTAGCAATGGTATCGAAACCTCGCCGTTGAGAGCTCGGTAAGGTTTCCCTCTTGTCACAAAACCAGGAGTGGAATGAGGTTTCATTGACGGGCAAGCATTCCGAGCGACCGATTGCCGAAAGCAGTAGCCACCAGAGCTGTCTTGATTTTGGGCATGCGACCAAAATGTGGTTGATGTTTTCCTCGTGCTGATCGCATAGGACACACATGCTGGGGTGGGGCAAGCCCCTGATGCTTAACCTGTCCGCCGTCCAGCAGCGGTTGAGTGCGACCAGCCAGCTGAAGTAACGGCAGCGTGGCGGCGCCAGCGATTTCTAGATCGGCGTGGATTGGAACGGGATTCGACCGAGGAACAATGCTTGGTAGGCGGAGCGGGAGGAGTACATGCCTGAACTTTCCCATTTCCAAATAAATTGGTCCTGGCGATCCGAGAGCTCTATCTCCCGCAACAACGACCAGAGATTGAGATACTCTACGATGGCCTGCAATCCGAGGGCTCCTCGTATATCGCGGATCCAAGCTCTGTTGAGTAGCCCCTCTGCTACCGTCCTTCGAAGTCGGGTTCGCTTGGGTACTCGATCATAGAGTGCCGGTGCTAGTGAGCGGATGCAGGAACCATCTAGCCACCGGTCTTCCCAGAAGAGCGTAGTCGTGCCATCACCAATCTAGCAAGTCATGGATGCAGCCACCAAACACTGTTCTTTCGGAGAACAGGGGATGGAAAGGCCTTGCCAAGGCTTCTCCTGGGAAGTGCGATGCGACCATATCCACCGAGATCGAAGAGCAATCCCCATGAGTTCCAAGTTCTGAACACCCAGGCCGCCATACGCTGTTGGGGAGAAGACTTTCGACCAAGCAACCCGGCAGTGGCCGCCTTGAGCATTGGCCTTCCCCGCCCAGAGAAAGCCTCGACGAAATTTGTCAATACCTTTAATTACCCATTTTGGTGGCAGGGGCGGATCTACAGTATAATCGTCGGTGTCAGCCGACACCGACGACTTTCGGCAAAACCTATAGCAAAACAGCTTATTCATATACTATAACATTATGCTCTAAGCATAATTAGCATACTATGACACCGATAGACACGTTGTGACACCAACGAACCAATTTTCTAGATCCGCCACTGTTTGGTGGATCAATGGCAATTAGGAGGTAGGTCGGTATCGAGCTGAGAACTGATTTCACCATGGTGATGCGACCTATCGGTGCCATTTGCTCGGCCTTCCAAGTCGGCAGACGGTTGGCGACTTTGTCAATCAAAGGCTGCAAGTCTTCTTTTTTCAGTCGAAAAATGGATAGGGGGAGGCCCAGGTACTTGCACGGGAAGCTAGCCAGCGGGCAAGGCAGTTCGGCTTGTGCCAAAAGGAGATCCTCTTCGGAACATTGAATCGGTAGGGCTGCGCACTTGGCGAAGTTTGCCCTCAACCCTGAAGCTTCACCGAAGATTTTGAGAATTTCCGTTGCTGTCCTGATCTCTTGCAATGTCGGTTGGATAAATGCGACCACATCATCCGCATAGAAGGATACTCGGTGGGGGATACCGAGCGGCTGAAGCAACCCAACATTTTGAGCTCTGTCGACAAGGGAGCTGAGGGAGTCCATCGCTAGGATGAACAGCAAAGGGGAAATTGGGTCACCTTGCCTGACGCCGCGGCGATGAACTATGCTGTCACCCGGTAATCCGTTTATTAGGATTTTTGTGCTTGCCGTGAGCAGGAGCATAGCGATCCAGGATATCCATCGATGTCCGAAGCCCTTGTGACCTAGGACTTCAAGAATGAATTGCCAGGAGATGGAATCGAAAGCTTTGGCAATGTCCAATTTGAGAAGCAGGGCTGGCCGTCGACGCTCGTGCAAGCGTTTGGCGGATTGGCGGACTAGCATGAAGTTGTCCTGAATGCAGCGACCTTTGATGAAAGCACTCTAGTTTGGGGCGATCAGAGTGTGGAGCATGGGTGCGAGGCGGCGAGATAGAATTTTGGAGAAGAGCTTGACGAAGCTGTGAACCAGGCTTATCGGCCGGAAGTCGCACAGACTTCGAGCATCCTGCTTCTTGGGCAAAAGCGTTAGGAAAGCTGTGTTTATTTTAGCCAAGGTTGAGCCATCCATCCTGAAGAGTTGATCCAGCGCCGCCATTATGTCTTCTTTGATGATTGCCCAGCAACTACTGTAGAAAAGGCCTGTGAAGCCGTCCGGGCCGGGCGCCTTGTCTCCCGGAGACTGTCTGATTGCCTCCCATGCTTCTTCTTCCGAAAAGCTTCCTTCCAGACCAGCGAGTTGGTTTCCTCGAGGTTGAAGAAAACTCAAGTCGAGCGAATGACTTCTATGGCACACCATTCCCAGCAGCGAGGAGTAGAAGTCATGAGCAAGATCCGCCTTCTCAGATGGTGAAGTAGCGACCTGGCCATCGAGTTCCAGTTGCTGCACGAAATTTTTTCGCCGCCGGAAAGCTGCTTGCCGGTGGAAGAATCTTGTATTAGACAGTCACAAATACAGTTGCTGTGGTGTTCTTTCTCTGTTTCCTTATCTGTATCTTCTGAAGTACTGAAGTACACAATTAGTTATTGCCCCAGTATGGATATAATCAGCAGGTTGTGAAGCAAACAAGCCAGCATGTTGTCATCCTTCAGGTTTACATATGAGCAAGAATTGACAACAGGCTCCAAAAACAGCAGTTTCAGATTCACCATGAGCAATGGTTATAAGCATGCACCATTGTTACTGAATTATTGACTGAAGTGATCACATGCAACAAAAGGCTCACAATCATCCATCACAAAAGTATTCTTGACCTCAATGGATGACATATGGTATGACTGAGAATATAGAACAATCATTTCATCTTTTTATTAAACTGCAAATGTCAACTATAGCACGAGTGCCACTGACACCCTGGTGCTTTTCTTGCATCGATTTACATGACCACCATACTAGCAGCTGCAAAACAGAGCTGCTGTGCCCCTTATATCAAGATTCGTACTTAAAAGTGCATCTTACATTATATTTACATTTACTGAAGAATATACAAAACAAAAAGATCTAGCGTCATCAAGAATTTACAACAGTTTCACAGGCTCCAATGTGAAAAAAGAGTCAGCTATTTCTGCAAAACTTGTCAACTTCAAGCTGAACTCAGCAGGTCTTCAGTAAGCTGAACTCATCTCCTGAATCCTGATCTCCGCTTGTGCGAAAGTGTTGCATCTTGGATCATATATGCACAGGATTCCTGTGCATGGCAGCAATGACTTTACATTGTACAGGGGTCAGCTTCCTGTCTCTTGACAGCAGCACTTGTGCCGAGTGACTTCCACCAAATCCAATATCATCGTCTTTTGCAAACTGAAGTACTACCTAAAGTAAAACAAACAAAAAGGCAATCTGAGTGTAACAAAGTAGACTGGAACAACGTTATTAACTGAACATCTCAGGCAGAACATGCCACACCAATTACTGCTGCGGTTTTCCAACATTGTCAGTACCAATTAGCACTAGCAGATTCGTTTGTATTGAAGTAATTTAAAGACTGTCAGTGTCAAAAGGAAAGAAAAGGGATTATTAATAAGGTACTGTCCATAAAAGGGGAACATCTATGACCAGAAACTAGTACACAATCTAGTAAGGCCAGGTCTCCCATGGTAAACTGAGATCAAAGGGAAGGTACTTCAGTAATTCCATATAAGGCCAGGTTTTCCAATATTATCAGTAGTTCAGTAGCAATTAACACCAGCAAAGTATAAAACTGAGGCAATATTGAAATAATTCGAACATACGAAATTCCACAGAAAGAAGGGAATTATGCTATTACTGCTAGAAGGGGAATATCTATGAGGAAATAGTGCACAATCAGTAAGACCAGGTCTGCCATGGTAAGCTGAGAGCCTGAGACCTTGGAGACCTTTGCTATGTCAGAAAACATTTGGCTAATGCTATGATTACTCCAAAACTCATTAACTGCAAACTGAAGTGAGTAGCAAAATATTACAACATTACACCATGCCACCATTTTGTAAACTCAATAGGCTTCCTGTCAACAGGCCAACCCCTGCAAAGATGTCTCACCTCCACTTCTGCAAAAGTGTTTGTTCTTGGATCATTGCGTCAATTGCAGAAGAAGCGAATTAGTGGGTCGCACAGTAAGAGCTTGCCTCATTTAGGAGTCTGATTCCTTAGTTTATGTCAGTAGCTTAGGTCGAATTGTTGGTTTTTTTTTTCCTTTGTTCCAGTCGTTTGACCATTGTGCTCAACACACAGGATGTGTTTGATGTTTTACAAACCTTTTTGTTCGGCTTGATGCAATGATGCCCAAATCTTTTACTTATTCCTGAAAAAAGGTGAATATCCTCTCATCATCTATTGCCAGCAATACCTTTACATTGTACAGGGGTACTTCATTCTTCAGTGACTGAAGAGTGAAGAGTAGCACTTGCGCCAAGTGGCTTCCACCAATTTTAATCTCCTGACATTTTTCCAAACTGAAGTACTATCTACAATTAAGCAAACAAATATAATCAATGTGAGGGTAAGAAATTTGGCAGAAATGAAGTTATTAGTTATCTGCAGAAACTTCACATTCCAGGTAGATTGGCAGAAGTTGCCACACACTACTAGTTCAATTCAGTGATAAAACTGCCGTCATGTGTCACGACCCGCACAATCCGTCGCCGGCGTCACGCCTAGCACGAGATCGTGAGATAGAGAGTTGGTGGATTCGGAAGGAAGCAGAGGAGGAAGACGAGGTAGGTGGGATTTAGTTTCTTGTTATTTCTTCATTGATACCTCAACTCATTAGGCTGAGGGTTTATATAGTCTTTACATGGGCTTAGCCCAGTTCTCAGTACCGGCCCAACAAGCAAGGAAAACAGCATTTGACAAATGACAGCTACAGACAGACAGTATATGCCCATGGCGTGACATTTCCTCCCCCTTAGTTTCCAGCTTGTCCCCAAGCTGGGGCTGATGGAAAGCGCTGGCGTAGCTCCCGCAGATTCTCCCAGGTCGCAAGTTCTTCAGGCATGTTTGTCCACTGAACCAAACCTTGAGGAAGAGCCGAGCGGCCGCGTTTGATCAACCGCCGGCGAAAAATCACTTCAGGTTGCACCTGCTCTGCAGTGTCCAAACAATGGCCAGGTAAATCAGAACAAACCGGCGTACCTGGGCGAATGGCTTTCTTGAGCAAGGAGACATGTACCACCGGATGTATTTGACTGCCAAGAGGCAACTTAAGACGATAAGCAACATCACCAATTCGCTCCAGAACTTCATAAGGACCAAAGAAGCGAAAACTGAGTTTGTGGCAAGATCTCTTGGCCACAGACAGTTGAACGTACGGCTGTAACTTCAGATAAACCAAGTCGCCAACTTTGAACTGTCGTTCAGATCGATGCTTATCTGCTTGATGTTTCATACGCTGTTGCGCTCGGGTAAGCTGCTGATGGAGCAACTCATTCAATCCAGCTCGTTCTTGCAACCACATTTGCACATCAGGAACAGTACATTGCCCCAAATCAGCTATGCCAAAGTGACTGGGCTTGCGAGCAAACAGAACTTCATATGGGGTCTTGCCCAATGTGCTATGGAAAGAAGTGTTATACCAGTATTGTGCTTGGGAAAGACACTAAGACCACTTGGTGGGGCAAGCATGGACTGTACAGCGAAGATAAGCTTCCAGGCACTGATTCAACCGCTCGGTCTGTCCATCAGTTTGAGGGTGGTACGACGAGCTCATATTCAGCTTCACATCTGCCAGTTTAAACAACTCCTGCCACAGGGCACTTGTAAAGATGCGGTCCCTGTCAGAAATGATAAACTGAGGCATGCCAAATGTGTCATACACATGGGTGATGAAAGCCTGAGCCACTGTTAGAGCAGTAAAAGGATGAGAAAGGGGTATGAATTTGGCAAACTTGGTAAATTTATCGATGACCACCAACACTGTGTCGAATCCCCTAGATTTGGGCAGAGCTTCCACAAAGTCTAGGCTGACTGTATTCCAAGCTTGCAATGGCACTGGCAAGGGTTGGAGTAGGCCTGGTGTCTTACAATGTTCCACTTTAGCCTGTTGACAAATGTCATAGCTCAAAACATACTGTTGCACATCCTTTTTTAGTCCCTTCCAACTGAATAACCCCTTAATCCTCTGATAAGTAGCTTGAACCCCCGAATCAGGACTGCTTGCTTGGCTTCCTGGTGATTGCCCAACCAGATTTTTCCCTTATGCCTTATAATGCCTTGTTGCAGCTGAAAATCCCCCATTCCCGACTGACTCAAAGTAAGTTCAGCTAGCAAATGCTTGGCTTCATCATCTCTTTCATACCCTTCCTGGATTATTTCTAGCCATTTTGGAACACTAGTAGAAATAGCCATATTCTCCTCTTCATCTTTGCGTGAAAGAGCATCAGCAGCCTGATTCTCTTGTCCCTTCTTATACCTCAATTTGTATTGCAGCCCCATCAGTTTAAGGAAGGCCTTGTGCTGCATTCCAGTAAGCAAATGCTGCTCCCCTAAATGAATGAGACTTTTGTGGTCAGTCTGAATGGTGAGGACATTGTGCTGAAGGTATTGTCTCCACTTTCTGATAGCAAGTAGAATTGCTAGACACTCTTTCTCATAGGTTGATAAACTCTGAGATTTACTATCCAATGCCTTGCTGATATATGCCAGGGGATGCCCATCCTGCATTAGGACAGCTCCAATACCCTTACCACTGGCATCAGTCTCAATTACAAATTCCTTCTGAAAGTCTGGCAATTTCAGAACAGGTGCATGAGTTAAGGCATGTTTTAGGCAGTCAAAGGCCTCCTGTTCCACACTGGTCCAATTATAACTAACCCCCTTTTTCAGCAGATTAGTGAGTGGTTTTGCCAGTAACCCATAATGCTGTATAAATTTTCGATAATATCCTGTGAGCCCCAAAAATCCTCTCAACTGTTTGAGTGTCTTTGGAACTGGCCAGTCTGTAACTGCCTGAACTTTAGCTGGGTCAGTTGCTACTCCTGTCACCCCAATTATGTGCCCCAAATACTCCAACTGTTGTTGTGCAAAAGAACATTTACTGGCCTTGACAAACAGTTGGTGTTGTTGAAGTAATTCAAACACTTGTTGCAAGTGATAGACATGCTCCTACAGGCTGGAGCTGTAGACCAGAATGTCATCTACAAACACCAACACACCTTTTCTGAGCATGGGAGCAAAAATAGAGTTCATGAGTCCCTGAAAGGTAGCAGGTGCATTGGTGAGTCCAAAAGGCATCACCCTAAATTCATACAATCCATGATGGGTTTTGAAAGCTGTTTTGTGTTCATCTTCATCCAACAGCCTGATTTGGTGATACCCTGACCTCAAATCGAGTTTGGTGAACCATTGAGCTCCAGCTAATTCATCCAACAACTCATCCACCACCGGCATTGGAAATTTGTTCTTGACCGTCACCTCATTCAAACCCCGATAGTCAACACAAAACCTCCAGGTTCCATCCTTTTTCCTGACCAGCAACACAGGTGAAGCAAAAGGACTGGTGCTAAGTTTGATAATTCCTTGATGTAACATCTGTTTTACTTGTCTTTCTATTTCATCCTTCTGTCTTGGAGAGTATCTGTATGGTTTCAAGTTCACAGGTTTGGTTCCTGGCATTAATGGAATGCCATGATCAAATTGTCTGTGAGGGGGAAGAGTGTCAGGTTCCTGAAATCTGTTCTTGTAACTCTCCAACACCTGCTGAATTTCTGGGGGTACTTGCTGATCTAATTTTGCTTCCTCAAGTGAACAAAGTTGTACCAGTTGATCAATTGCCCCTGACTTGGCCAACCCTTTGAGTTGCTTAGTTGTCACTGATTTACACTGACCCAACTGTTCCTTAACCCCCACCAATGTAATTCTGTTGCCTGCATAAGTGAACCTCATCTTTTTGCGCTTCCAGTCAATCCACATGGGACTGAAGTCTTCCAACCATTCCATTCCAAGTATCATATCGTAGCTGCCGAGAGCAAGAACCTTCAGATCAGTATTGAACGTATGTCCTTGGCACCACCATTCCAGGTTAGCAACAACTTGATTGCATAATATTTTTCCACCATCGGCAATAGTGACTTGGGATGGTGTAATGGTCTGGGTGGGTAATTGTAACTTGGACACCAATTGCTCAGAAAGGAAGTTACTGGAGCTTCCCGAGTCTACTAGAACAAGAATCTCCTGATTCTGCAGCAACCCTTGTAGCCTTATTGTTCTTTTCCCAGTGGTACCTGACATTGCACATTCAGATAGCACGAGCTCCTCATCACTAGTACCTTCAGTCTCTTCCTCATTGTGGCTATTGCCTTCCTGTGCTAGAAATACCTCCAGTAGTTCTTCTAAGACATGTAACTGCACAGATTTAGGACATTTGTGTCCAGGCCCATATTTTTTCCCGCACTTGAAGCATTCTCCTCGAGCCCTTCTTGCTGCCTTGAGTGAGTCAAACCTCTCCTCCCACCTTGGCTTTTCCTCCACCTTCTTGTTCTCATCTGGTGATGATCCCAGAATTCCCTTGCTCGAGAATGGTGTCTTGGAGCTGGGCTTGTAGGGTTCTCTGAATGAGGTCTTGCCAGAAGACTTCACATTAATTTCTCCAAGTAAGTCCTCCTGCGTTTTTGCAAGGGAAAAAGCCGTATCAACAGTTCGAGGTTTGTGCAGCTTAATAGCTGCTTTGATTTCATTTTTCAGCCCCCCAACAAATTTGGTAACGAAGAAAGTTTCATCAAAAGCCTTGTTATAAACTAACACCTTATGCATCAATTCCTCAAACTTAGTGTGATACTCATCTACACTCCCTAGCTGCCTAAAATTTTCCAACTCCTCTAAGTGTTGCTGATATTTGTCTCGACCAAATTTGCTATGGACTGCAACAACTAATTCTGGCCAGCTTTCTACACAGTGCAACTCCTCATAAGTCTGCAGCCAAAGTGCAGCAGTTCCAGTAAAGTGCAAGGTTGCAAAGGATGCCCAAGTTTCATAGGGAACATGATACATGCCAAAGTATTTCTCACTGTTGGTTTTCCAAAGCTTAGGATTCTCTCCATCAAATTTAGGGAAATCTGTCTTAGGCAATCTAGGTCCACCCAATTTCCCAAAACTTTGAGATCCCCCACTTTCTCTCTCCGAATTCTCCCCCAAATCAAAATTCACTGGAGATTGAGGAAATTTGGACTTACACTTTACCAGGGGTCGCTCTTGGGCAAAACTTGCCCCAGTAGCATTCCCCTGGTGATTCTCTTCAACGCAGTGCCCTTCGGGCATTTGTCTCTTTGGAGTTGTAGTCTCCTGGCTTCGGTTCTCCAGGATCGTGACTCGGGAGTTGACTTGATCTACAGCTTGACGTAGTTCCTTCACGCTAGCGTCCACCGATGGAATCCACTTCTCCATTCCCTGCAGCGACCCGAGGATGGCGTTGAGGTTACCTGTGAGCTCAGCAACCTTCTCCGACAGAGATCCGACTTCGCCTTCCGCCATCTCCACACGATCGGTCAGAGTTGGATTTTCCTTCTTCCTCGCCAGCACGCCCACAGATCGGCGGCTCTGATACCAAAAATTGTCACGACCCGCACAATCCGTCGCCGGCGTCACGCCTAGCACGAGATCGTGAGATAGAGAGTTGGTGGATTCGGAAGGAAGCAGAGGAGGAAGACGAGGTAGGTGGGATTTAGTTTCTTGTTATTTCTTCATTGATACCTCAACTCATTAGGCTGAGGGTTTATATAGTCTTTACATGGGCTTAGCCCAGTTCTCAGTACCAGCCCAACAAGGAAGGAAAACAGCATTTGACAAATGACAGCTACAGACAGACAGTATATGCCCATGGCGTGACATCATGGTTTTCCAACATCATCATCAGTAGTTCAGTGCGCAGTACCAAATTACTACTACCAATTAGCATCAGCAGAGCACAAAATCCCCACCAATGCCAAGCCGTCACATGAGAGAGGAATGGATACCTCCAATTCGATTCGAGGACCGAGATGGGGGGCCGGCCGCGCGCGCCGCCGCTCCAGACCTGCTCGCCGGCGGCCGTGCTCGCAAGGAGGCCGCACACACAGGAGGATGCTAGGGTGGGGGGTCGCCGTGTTAACACCGAGAGCCAGCTCGCCGTCACCGGCCAGGAGCGCGAGGAGGCGGGAGAAGTGCAGGTTGGCTCTGCTAATCGGAGATGGAGGGGAGGGGGAATCGACGGGGGTAATCGCCATTTTCTCTCTTCTTCTTCTTCTTCTTCTTCTTCTTCTTCTTTTTATCTTTTTTTCTTTTTGAATTTAAGCCCGATTCGACAGATTTTCGACCCTAGACACTCCGAGATTCGTGCACATTACATCGTTCTTTCCACTCTGGCAAGCTTGTTGATTTTCAATGACTGCGACCCCGACCGGTTGGCTATCAGGGATGAGGTATAGGTGGAGACAGAGAAAGTTACTCGGATTTAGAGAGATAGCGGTGAGTGGCGGTAGCCGGGTAGTGGGCGGTGAGACGGCGGCGATGATTAAGCCAAAGAGTCGACTGCGGGTGGTGTTATAGTGGGTCGGTATTGACGATAGGGATAAAATAGAGTGAGTGGTTAGCAGGTAGAGACAGTGATGATGCAACAAGCGAGGGGAGCCGTCAAAGATGAGGAAGGCAACAGGAATGCACCACCGGCTTAAGGAGGATAGGCGGGGACGAGGGAGAGAATGTATGATGGGCTTTGCTAACACTAGCGAGGCCACACACAACGACCTGGTGAGGAAGCGGAGGTGGAGAAGTGGCAGCATGTAGAACTGTGAGAGTTAGGAGGGAGGAGATAGAAATTAAGACTGTGGTACTGTATAAATCTTAAAACGATTCAAATTTATAAAATAAAATTGTGTGTTTCTGCCAAATGTCAAATAGATTAATAGGTAATTCTTTTATTTTCCTTTCCTTCCTCGTACTCTCTCCCAAAATCTCTCTCGTTCATACTCTTTCAACATAACTTCACGAGTAAATCCTTATTTACTAATTGAGAAATTTATGTTGTTTTTGCCCTTAGCATTTAAATTATCACGGACCATATGACTAAAATCTTCCCTTTATAACATTTCAATATTACCCCCTCCTATTTTTAATATACAACACTACTGATTTTTAACGCGACGCTTAACCATTTGTTTTATTAAAAGTATAAACATAAATATTATTTATTTTTACTTGTTTTATCATAAAAAGAAAATATAAAATTAGCTTATATTTTTACATATTTAAACTAAATTTTT
>CM020184.1:11451781-11489608 GCA_009805545.1 Oryza longistaminata
ACGCTTCTGTTCCTTGAGGCGCTTTCCATCCCGATACCGAGTCACAAGATCACGCCCACGTACCAGCACAGGATAAGAATTTTTACTCTGTACAGAAGTTACTGTTGGGTCAATTCCTGTCCTCTAATCCCCATTGCTCTGGTTGGCCGCGGCGAACTGAAATCTGCCACACAAGGATTGCCAAATCCCAACTCCGGCTGCCATTGCGTCTCGTACAAGGAGGTTTTACTCTCCAGCTACCAGCTCTTATCAGGAAAAAGAATAGCACCGTTGCTCCCATCCCCACACAAGAACCCAACCCTGGAAAAGCTTTGCTTCCGCTGCCTTGCCGCTGACCACCTTGTGCGCAACTGCCGGGACCCTTCTCCGTTGCGCTCGCTGCCGCCGGCTAGGCCACCGCCAATCCGACTGCGGAGCCCTCCGCTGTCACCCATCATGTTCCCCAAAAAAGGGCTGGCTTTGCTGCTCCCCGGATTCGATCCTTAACCAAGTCCACCCCCATCAGCCACACAGACTCTAGATCCCCACCAACTCAGCCAATACTCCCCTCCGCCATCGCCGGCCACCACCCCCACCTCAGCAGCAGCCGCTTCCACCTCCTCTCATGTGCTCCCCCACACCACAATACTGCAGACACCACCTCCGCCAACCCAGCGCAAGACCTCCACCACCTCCCACAAACCACCTCTGAGCTTCTCTCCGTTGTGGCAGATCAACTTCGCTCAGTCCCGACAGTGCTGGCAGAGCGTCGGCCAGCAAGATCTTCATTAGGCTCGAGCAGGCTCTCAGGGCCGTCCCCCAACACGGTTCAGGTTTGGTTTGAGTTACGCCCAGGCTCCTTGGCTGCCCAGTTAGCTCGTTCCAGTACTCCTCGCAGTTCATTTCCTGTGGATGTACCCAAGGCTTGTGCTATTGCTGCTTGAAAGACAAAACTGACGTCTGAGATTCCTGAGTCCTCCGTCGAGGGGCCAGTAGAGGAGATTCAATGGTCCCTGTGTGTGATATTTGCATGGACAAGCATGCTTTTGTAGTCGCACCTCCCAAAATCTGCCACTGACCAACGCCAACTCACATGCTCCACCTGCTCCCCAGAACATATGCCAGATACCCTCCAAACCCCACCCCCACCCACAACCCAGATCCGCAGACCCTACCACAAACCGCTCCCCCCCAAGCTACCAGCATCCCCCACCCCTGACGAAAACTTCGCCACTCACAAGAGCCCGCTCCTCCCAAGCTAGTGCTATTGTATTCAGCAACTCCGGACTCGGTGGAGGTGTTCATGCCTTCCGCTGACATGTCCATTGTAGCTGCTTTGCACACGCTTACATTGAGCCCCCAGCTGCCTGCCCTCCACAGTCATAAGAAGTTGCTATCTGCCAGGAATCCCAAATGTTTTCTTCTCACTTCACCCCAATGTCGAGGTGCACTCGACGCTTGAGTTCTCCACCCCTCTAGACAGAAATTCTGTGATTGAGCTGGGCTCCCCTCTGGAAGCTTTTGGGCAGAATAACTTTGGTTAAGCACGAGGCTACTGAAGCATGTTTCTTTGCTCAGAGGGACACTTTGCATGAATTGGATATCACATATTACCCACATGAACACCTGTTCCCGCATGAGATTAAGGTTGCTTTTGATGTGCTGGGCGAGGTTTATTGAAATAGATGAGCAGTGTACTCTGGAAAGGATTACTCCTCACTTAGACTGATCTTGGAGACTCACAGGGACAAGGTCATCCCAGACCACATATGGATAAATAACCTCTGCATGATGAACGGCCACCAAAATACATGTGGTTCACTCTTGGACAGATCTGAAGAGCTTTGGTGATGATGGTCGTTACTTCCGTCCGGTTCCCACTCCTTCCAGCCACCCCGCAACCACCCTCCACAAAACAGAAGGCCATTTCTACATCTACTAAGGCAGCAGCGTGCGGCTTTGCAGGCCGAACTAGCTGGTCAGGGCAGCGTACTGATATGGAGGCTCTGGATCATGACTCTGGTCATAGGGACTTTCTAAGAGGCCATTGCTCTCCCCTGGCATGAAAATTGGGATCCTATCCTCGACAGCCAAGCCCCATCTGTTGGTCTCTTTCTTCCTGCTCCTGTTGCATACAATACAGTACTGAAAGTGGATCCTGCTCTGGAATCTCAGCCTGTTGACGAGCCTGTTGCTGCTACTGAAAATGTTGCTGATGAACCTATTCCTGGGGCTGTTGCTGCTGTTTTGCTCTCTAAGCTTCCTGCTGATTCTATTTTGGATGCTGATCTCGGACTTGAGGCTGCTACTTTGGATGCTTTTTCTGATACTCCTGACATTTCCAAAACAGCTGAACCTGCTGATCAGCCTCCACCTGATAAGAACGATTTGGGGCCATCTTTCGACCCTGATGGACCAAACCCTAAAACTCTCGCGTTCAAAGGTCGAAGAAAGCAGCCACAAAACCTGCTGCTCCAGTGGAGCAACCTCGGCAGGCTGAGCGATCGCTGACGGCCAAGGACCTGCCACCTTCCAAAGTAAAAGGACAGGGCTGTCAGAGTTAAGAACATCAAAGAGAACTTGCTTCCTATTCGACTCAGGTGCAGCACACCTTCCTAAGCATAATCTGTTGAATGACCTTGCTCTGCATGTTTCGCCATCAGCCATCAAAGACCTGGCGGAGGTCTGCAACCTGGATGAGCTGCCACAAGGAACTGAACTGGTGCTCACTGAAGACATATGAATCAACTCCTTTATAAACAAGCTACTGAACAAGGATGCCACCCTGTTGTTTTGTGTTGTGCCCTGCAGTCATTCCTTGCTATGCTATCCCCACCTTTTTTACTTTTGTTCTGGTGTCTTGTAGCCTAATGTCATCTAATGTAAGAACTCTGTCTGTTATGTCCTGGAATGTTCGTGGGCTAGGAGACTTTGCTAAGCGCCCAATTATCTATGGTTTCTATCACCTCCACTGCTCCCTCCATTGCTCTTTTTCAGGAAACTAAGCTTGATGTTATCACCCCTGTGATTGCGGTACCTTCCTACCGTCTTCCCTTAGTGCTTTGATTACACCCCAGCCTGGTCGACTTGTGGTGCCTTCTCACGTCCTGGAGCCCAAACATTCTAACCAAATCGGCCTCTCTCCTGCAACACACTCTCACAATGCGGCTTCACCCACAACGTCTCCAACATCTCCTTTGCCAGTACCAATGTTTACGCTCCGACAGACTCACACTCTAAAGCCATTTTCCTGAAGAACCTCAACGAACTTTCTTCTAACATTGCTGGTCCCTGGTTGCTCATAGGAGACTTCAATCTCACTCGCTTCCCCCATGAAAAGACAATCAAACACTTTGACTCCGTCTCCGCTAGCCTCTTTAACGAAAAAATAGACGACCTAGCACTTCTAGAGATCCCTTCTCTTTGACAGGCTCTACACTTGGTCTAGCAAAAGAGAATTCCCCACCCTCACCCAAATCGATCGAGGCTTTTATTAACCAGGCCTGGAACCTATCCCTTCCAAACACCTCTCTAACCTCCTCCTCCCACGTACCATGTCTGATCATGTCCCTCTCAAAATCACCATCTCCACTCAATTCCCAAACCCCAAGTTTCCGTTTTGAAAATCACCTTCTCTGCTCCCCAGACTTCCTTCCCACTCTTTCTCTCGGCCTGGGCGGCCACTCCAAACCCCCACCACCCCTCAGATGCGGCTGGTAACCTTGTTGCAAATTTGAAAAAGCTCGTTCTGCAATAAAAAGTTGGGTCAAAGGCCATAAAACTGCCAAATGCCTGCATTCTGGACTGCACTCTGCTCATCGATTTCTTTGATACTATGAAGAAGCCAGACCTCTTTCCACTGCGGAGTTCACTCTCCGGGATCTTGTACAACAAGCTAGCTGATCTCCAACGGTGCAAGGCTATTTTATTGGAAGCAACGAAGTAAAATTAAGAGAATTAAAGCCTTCGTGAAAATAACAAGATTTTTCCACGTTCATGCCTCCAACAGATTCAGAAACAATTGCATTCGTTCCTCCTGCTCCAAGGAACACAGGTTTATGACCACAACACCAAAGCAGCTGCACTCTTTGATTCTTCAATGAAACTCTAGGAGGTTCAGTCGGCACCTCCTGGGATTTTCAACTTCAAAACTTATACAGCTTGGATTAGTGCCAAATTCATGTTGCAGCAGATCTTGGTCCCTTTCACTATTGATGAAGCAAAAATTGCCCTTGATGGCATGGATAATATAGTGCGCCAGGCGCCAGATGGTTTTGGACCAAGTTTCTACAAAGCAGTCTGGAATCAGATCAAACCTTCCATACAGAGGCTCCTAGATGAATTCTTCAGCCACACTGCTCAGCTCAAAAGAATAAATAGAGCGTTCATAGTCCTCATCCACAAGACTGGGAAACTAAACTCTCCAGATTGCTACCGACCATCTCTCTACAAAATGTCACCTCAAGCTGCTGGCCAAGGTCCTTACAAACGTCTTCAATCTGTTCTAGGGTAGTCTCATAGATTGGGAACAAACAGGGTTCATGAAAGGGAGAAGCATCTCAGAGACCTTTCTCTATGCAACAGAAATTCTCCAGTGCTGCTACAAAGAAAACTACCTACAGTTGTTCTAAAACTTGATTTTGCTAAAGCTTTTGATTCGGTTCAATGGTCAAGTCTACACAGCTTATCCTCAGAGCTAGAAATTTCCCAATGTGTTGGCAAAATGGATTCCAAGCTTTGCTAGAATCAAGCAGTCGGCAGTTCTGTTAAATGGCATTCCAGGAAGATGGATAAATTGTTCACAAGGTCTTCGTCAAGGTGACCCACTCTCCCCATACCTTTTCATTCTTGTGGTAGACACCCTCCAACAGATGATCAAGAGATGCAGCACTATCAAGCCACCCAATAGTAAATACACTTCCTGGGGCCACTCTTCAATATGCTGATGATACGCTCATCATTTGCTAGGCAGAAGCTTCTCAACTGAGAGCTCTCAAAGCTATTCTAAACTCCTTTGCGCAAGCGACAGGTCTGTAGATAAACTTTACCAAAAGTACCATGGTGACCTTACACACCTCCCCAGAGCATAGTCAAGAGCTGGCAGGCATTCTTCAGTGCAAACTAGAAACTTTTCCTCAGACATACCTGGGTCTACCACTGTCGGCAACTAAGCTTCCCCTTGCCGCTTTTCAACCCCTGATAGCAAAGGTGGATAAATACCTCGGGGGATGGCAAGCCCCTCTCTTAAACTATGCTGGCAGGACAATCCTGGTAAACTCAGTACTTGACTCTCTGCCGACCTATGCGATGGCTGCTCTATTAATCCCAAAAGGCACCCTAGAGGCCATGGACAAACGTCGACGCGTGTTCTTATGGACGGGAGAGGAATCATGCCATGGCTCAAAATGCCTCATTGCTTGGGATGTGATCTGCAGAAGTAAAAGATACGGTGGCCTTGGAATCAAACACCTTCAGACGCAAAATATATGTCTCCTTGTCAAGATGCTATTCAGGTTGTACTCACAGTCCTCCCCCTGGACCTCCTGGATTTGGAGAGAACATGTGGATTCTCCTCTTGGCTCTGTTGACCTAGGCCCTCATTGGCGGTCCATGATCGATCTGTTGCCACTTCTCCGATCACAGACCACTATTAAAGTGGGTGATGGAAGACACACAAATTTCTGGCACGATATCTGGATGGATGATCAACCCCTAGCCACAAGATTTCATGCCCTCTACACCCATGCTATCAAGCAGTCTTGCTCTTTGAATGGTATTTGTCAAAGGGGCCTATCTCACTCTCTAGTGCCACGACTCTCAACAGAAGCTCAGAGCCAATTGAACATTCTTGAAGCACTACTACAGCAATTGCCACTCGCCCTCTCAGGATGAGATAGTCAGTAAAATCAAGTGCAAAAATGGCATCATTTCGTCCTCAGCCCTATACCACCTACAAATATCAAATTTTCATACTTGGCCACAGTGGGAATACATTTGGGGAAGCAAAGCTCTCCCCATAATCAAATTCTTTGGCTGGCTCCTAGCTTTCAACCGACTGCCCTCAAGAGTAAATCTACACAAGAAGAAAATCCTCCCCACACCAACCTGTGAGATATGCAATTCTGCCCCAGAAGACGCTGATCATATCTTCCTTCATTGTCCTCTAGCGTCAGCTTTCTGGACTTTAATAAAGATCACTCCCTCGATCTCAACTTTGTCCATGCTCCAGTCAAATACTCTGGTTGGTGCCCCGATACACATGAACAATACTTTGTTCCTGCTATGCTGCTGGCGTCTGTGGAATCACAGAAATGAAGTGGTGTTTAAAAATCAGCCTCCATCCATCAGTCGCCTTCTAAAATGCTACTCTCAGGATGCCAAGCTTTGGGCTCACTGCTTCAAGCAAGCTGATAGACCGATCCTCCCTGCATGGCTATCCATCTTTTCCTCTCCTTTAAGTCTGTTGTAAATCTCTTTTATTTTTTCCTTCTTTGCGTTTCTGTTTTTTTGGGTCTCTGGCCCTTGTACAGTGTTTATTTGAACTTGGTCTTAATCTAATTCAGGTGGGGAGCTTATCCCCCTCGGTGATTTACCTAAAAAAATAATAATTGGACTAGTTAACCAAGATGGTGATATTATTACCACCAGCTATAGCTAGCGATAGACGGTGTCGTCGCCGGCGTTCGTTGTCAGTATCATATATATCGATCGATCCCTAGCTGTCACGGTCCTCCGAGGTAACCAAACTACCAAAGGGTATGTGACGCTGTCTTTACTCTTTAAATTAATTTGCCTCTAGTCCATGTAAGATCGCTGGTTAATTACTAACTCGTCGTGATTAATTAGTCTTTGCCTGCCTTTGCTTTAGTTTGGCTTGAGTACGTAGCTTAGAAGAAGATATTTCTTAATTTTTACCGCTTAACAGCTTTGGCGGCGCACGCCGGCCTGGTATAAGCCGGTTACCTGCAGGGGGTGTCGCTGTCGCGTACGGCGCCGAAACGCGCCCGCGGGTTGCGCTGGCCGGTTTGCACGAACCAACTGGTACCAGCACTAGTAACTATATATGTATACACACTAGTATAGTTACAAATGTGTGTTTAATCTTACACTAGTTGTATCGTGTCAGTAGATTATTGAATGAACGAGAGGATGGGGGGAGCTTAGGTTAGGGGTGATGCAGAAAAGCTATGAAATCCTGTGTGGAAAAGCTGTTGCGAAACCTGGGGCAGATCTTAGCATTTTGATCGATGCTGTCACCGTCAACTTTCGACTACGATTATGGCTTTCAACTAATTAGTGATGCATATCGAAATAATAGAAAATATCAATGGTAAGTAACAAAAGTTAAAGGATCAATCAATTTATAGATGGACATATAAGACATCCAATAATTAAGTGACATGTAGAGATAATTTTATACTCTATCTATTATATACTCCCTCCGTTTCTAAATATTTGACAATGTTAGACTTTTCAGTACATATTTAACCCTTCGTTTTATTCAAAAACTTTTATGAAATATGGAAAACTATATGTATACATGTAAGTATATTTAACAATGGATCAAATGATAGGAAAATAATTAATAATTACTTAAATTTTTTTAATAAGACGAACGGTCAAACATATTTAAAAAAGTCAACGGCGTCAAATATTTAAAAACGGAGGGAGTATTCATCATCATATAGCGAAAAAAAAATTGATCACACCCTCCTTTAATATGCATGATTATAATTGTAGGGTTTATATTGTATATGTGCGTCAAATTGAGTACGCATGCATGCATGTACACATTTAAGGTAGTCACAGGCTCGATTATTGTGTATGCAGGGAGTTAAATTTTACATGTTTCTTGATTCTTTTCCACCACATACTCACGTTAAATAAAATATATGGTAGTTAACTTTTTTTTTGGTCTTGATAAAAAATATGGAATGAAGAGAGTAATTATTACTTATTACTACCTCCGTTTCACAATGTAAGTCATTTTAATATTTTCATATTCATATTGATATTAATGAATCTAGATAGATATATATGTCTAGATTCATTAACATCAATATAAATATGGGAAATGCTAGAATGACTTACATTGTGAAACAGAGGGAGTATATTATAATTCAGAAAGAGTTCAAGTGTATTTGGTTGGTGCCCTGAGCACCATGTCTGAGAAATAGAAATTTGTATGCATGCTAAGCACATATGCAGTAGATGAATTTTATCTAGTCAGGCAGCTATAGATGGCCAAATGGGCCACTTGGCCCAGCACGATTGGGCTTGGGCCCGAGATCAGTCGGACTAGCATGGCCCAACCTATACGCCGGGCTGGGCCAAATTGCACATATAAACACTTGCAGAAGTTGACGTAGATGATGAGACAACCACCACACTGAGCAAAGACCAGGTGTATAGTTGTACTCAACAAATCGCAGAGGTAGTGGGAGAATTGCTACACTGCTAGTCGAAGACCAGTTGTAGTCATAACTCGATCACTAGAAATTGAGGTGCGAGAACCGCTATGCTCATGGTCGAGGACCAGCCGTAGTCGTACCTCGACCATTAGAAGTCGCGGTGCGATGATTGCTACGTTACTGGTAGAAGGGCATGTTTGGGGGAGCTTCTAGCAGCTGCAGCTTCTCCTAGAATCTTAGTTGCCAGAAGCTCCCCCAAACAGTCCAGCTTTTTACCCAGATTCTGAGAATCTGTAGTTGTAGAATCTGGAAAATGAATTAGAAGCCAAAAGCTGGGTTTCCCAGCTTCTCCAGATTCTCACCAGCTAGCTTCTCAGCAGCTGCTTTTCAGAATCTTAAGCTCCTCCAAACAGGCCCGAAGACCAGTCGTAGTCGTACCTTGACCACTTGAATGGAATCCAGAGTAATAGATAGACGACATTCTCGTGACCTACAAGAACTGTCTCCTGATGACGACGAAGACAATGAGGAATTATCGTAGTTGGAGGTTCGGCTCCTGGACCTACTACCTCGTCCTCGGGCCCTCTAGAAGTCCGGGGATCTAGAGTTTCGTCGTCATCGTGTGATGTCGTGATGTCGTTAACCTTGTCCGTTGTCATCATGGTGTCATTAGTCCTGGACGTTGTCGTCCTGGTGACAACAGCGATCTAGTCGGTCTTGGCTGTCGCTATCACAATCATGTTGATTATCACGTTAGATGTCGAGAGATTGTTGTAACCGACTGGTCGAGGACCAGGAGTAAGCGTATCTCGATCTCCTGACGATGGATTTTTAGGTGGTGAGAGATCGCTACTATCTACTGGTCGATGACGAGGTGTAAGCGTATCTCGATCACCTATAGGCAATTGAGAGGCATACGGAAACAAACCGTATTCGTGAGAGCATCTGTTGTTATCCGTGACTCCTCTTATCAATATTTGCCGTACTCACTTGGTCGATCCCAGTGTAAGACCGTAGAGATATGGAGTCTTTGACAACGATATATGGAGTTCATTGGTATATAAGTGAATTTAAATTGATAGGCGGCGAGATGTCGCTACAATTGTCTGGTCAATAACCAGGAGTAGGCAGACTTAATCACCTATAGGGGTGCTAGAGTTGGTTATTACATGTGCATCTCATGTTGCCAACATGACTCACATACCCAACTTGTAGCATATCTGGACGTCTGTTCCCAATCATGTCGGGTGATCAAGCCGACAACGTTCGCGAGGAATTATCCGTTAACAACCTTTTCTCACGTAGTCCAGCCATAACCGGCGCTATACATGAGATAAGTCGTCGGTCTTTGTTGGTAAGTTGGGTGCGACAACTCAGCATTTTTCGAGAACGTTCTCGATAATGGGGTGTACTTGGCCACAACCTACTCGAGTGCTCAATTGTTCCTGAAAAATATTTTCTAGAAGACAATATATAGCAGAGAATATCGAGTATGTACTAAAAAAACTGCATGAATCTTCTAGTATTATCAGGATATAACGAGCAGATTAAATATCATATATTATGTAAACCGTAAACAAGCATGATTTATATAAAAGGAATAGAGCGAGCCCCCACTATTAGACCGTAGTCGGCCTAATATAGGGAATGCTTGCATAATAGATATTGTATAAAAAACATGGTCTAGTTAAACATAATAAATCATTGATCTAACAATATTATATGATCTGAAAATATGCATGGTAAATTGTATATAAAATATTACGTACCTGTGTAGATATATGCCAGATATATCTACAAAATCAGTAGATTAATTTAAAATTTAATCCTACTAATTACCTCTTAGTTGATCTGGATTATCCTCAGCTATCAGCACGTGTAGATGGTCCACCTCTGTACGTATGCACTCATACCTATGGCATCAGATACTGTACACGGTCCTATCGTAAGCATGCTATGCCATCAGATTAATCTGACTTGATCACAGCAAGTCAGTGAAGCAATGCGTCACAGTTTTTCATCTGTTTAGCAAATCGCGAGTCCGAGATGGAGTTTAATCAAAGCATATATCTGCTCGGATTAGCCTTACAGTAATCAGACTCGGTTGGTTGTGACACGACGAAAAGTTTGGCGTCGACATCCTTCGCGGCGGCGAGGTTGGTCAATCTATGACGAAGCACCATGACTGACAACCTTAAAATTGACGTGATCCGCGGAGATGATGTCTTGAAGTTTGGTCGATCTAGACAGATCGAATAGTTGGCGACGATGGTTCCGATCTCGTCGAAAGACATACTTCGGTCGGGTTAAATCTCCCCACAGCCGAAATCGTCGAGTATTTTGTCATCGGGGAATCCATCTCTTGAACCCATCTCATCGAAACCTTGAAGCACCAAAATCCCCTACCTGGCGCGCCACTGTCGACGTTTGAGATCTCGACTACGGTATTTGAATAGTATGGGGATCGTTGGTACAAGGGTATATGCAAGATTGAGAAAAAAAAGATGGAGACAAGGATTTTTATACAGGTTCGGGCTCCTTACCTATCAGGTAATAGCCCTACTCTTCTTAGCCGAAGCCGGTGTTGCTCCTCTACTCATCTGAATCACACAAGTACAATAATTGGGATAACTCATCTAGTTGTCGTCGGCTTAGCGGCTAGATAACCAACTCATAGTCGACGACAGGGTAGTCTTCCTCCTCGAATCCGCACTCGGCGAGATCAGAGATAGCACTAGATCCCTCTTTTTGGCCTCCGCAGACACCATATTAGGTTTGTCTAGGCTTATCTATGATGTCGATATCTGGTGGCTTGTCTTGGCGTGTGTTTAGTCGACGACAGGGTAGTCTTCCTCCTCGAATCCGCACTCGGCGAGATCAGAGATAGCACTAGATCCCTCTTTTTGGCCTCCGCAGACACCATATTAGGTTTGTCTAGGCTTATCTATGATGTCGATATCTGGTGGCTTGTCTTGGCGTGTGTTGGCTTGTATCGATCTGTGTTGATCTGTTGTTGTTGTTGCTTTGTGGCGTGTCCACTCTCCTCCTAGGGGGCTTGTATTTATACCCATAGATGCCTCCTTGTTCAAGTAGAATTAGGGAGACCAATATGGATACAATACAAGTAGTCATTGTCGTTTCCATATATAACTCTAATCATCCTTCCTTATCCGGAACTCCTTCTATATACGAGGTATGATTCCGTATAAGACATGGTATGTGGTGGGCTCCGCCGTGCTTAGTCAACTACTATTAGGTATGTGGTATCCATAACCCTGACAAATACTTCCGGGTGAAATATTACAATGATATATCCGTGTGCTTGTGGATCCCTTCTGTAACCATATATATACTAGGGCTGTTTCTAACGTCATTGCTGGGAGTTCATATTTCTAATAATGTTGTTAAGAAAATACCAACTCAAGACTCCACTAGGATACTGAACAAGGTGGTGCTGGGTTGTTGTGAGGCCTGAATCACTGCTAAGCTTGAGAACATGGAGACCTGCTCAAGTGTCAATTGCTCAGGTTTGTCCCATCATACTGATAATTGTGTGCTCTACTTATTTGTGTTATACTCCCTCTATCCCATTTTAATCATCACATAAGGTTTTTAAAGTCTTTCCAAAATGATCACACTCTAACAAGTGCATCTTTGTTTATTTGTGCCAAGAGTAAATGAGCATCAGCACTGCACGCAACTAACCAAGATTAATTTCTATTGGTCCAACTACATGCAATATTTAAAACTTCATATAATTCACGGAGCACGAAGCGACGTAACACCTTAACCAATGAGTATTAATGCAGAATGATGAATGTTTTATTGTCTTTGGTCTGTACGCTTTTTTCATAGGTGATGATTAAAATATATAGGATAGAGGGAGTATTGTGATGGCTTACATGATTGGTTATAGCATGATTACATATGCATAGGTGAAAAAGGTGATACTGACAGACAACTTTTAGATAAGAATATGCTGGGGTCACTTTGATTATTTGGGGCTAAGAACTTTTTTACGACTTTGATTAAATCACTTTGTTTATTTTCATAGCCTTTTCTTTTCAACGACAAAACATCCTGGCCTTTTCTTTTTTGGGTAATTTTTTTCTTACCCTTACATTATAGGGTCTTCATTTTTACCCCTTTTTTTTTTTGGCCAATTTCGTTTTTACCCTATTTTAATGTTCTTGACGATTCTTGTGGGGGGTTTTCCCCCCTTTTTCTCGGTGCTGTGCTGCAGAGTCGCCTGCTGAATTCTTCGCGGAGAACAAGAACATCGCGGGGTTTGACAATGTGAGCTATATATCCTGTTGATTGCTGGTTTACTGGGGTGAAACGGTTAATACTGATGCATTAGTCTACTCTCAGGTTAAATGGTTAAAAATGTTAAATACATAAATGATGCCCATTTTTTATCCTAGCTTCGGCATAATATTACTTGATAGCTAACATGGAATGCACTGGTGTTCAGTTGGCGAGAACAGAAAATATCAGTTCCTTGATTTAATCGCTAGGCAGCATGAACCATAAGAAATTAAGAATAGTTGTAGGAGGAAATCTAGTATATATCAGACCTGAAGGTTTTGATTGACATAAAAAATGCTGGACAGCCTGGAAAGTCACTGTACACAACGATGCGGGAGTTAGTTGAGAATGCCCTTGATTCAGCCGAGTCCATCTCTGAGCTCCCTGACATAGAAATTATAATGTAAGTGATTATCAAGGGCAGTGTTTTTGGTATTTTCCTCTGAAATGTGGGTTATCAGCCTAACAACCTTCATGTACTTTGATAGAGAAGAGATCACGAAGAGCAAGTTCAACACAATGATAGGGCTAGTTGATCGAGAGCGTATTGATGAAGAGCTCTATGATGACTTTGAATCGGTTAAGGCTCGTGAGGTAATATTACGACCTACAATTTTATTACTTGAAACAATGTTATCTGAATTAACTTCTTATTTTCTTGATAACCTTTCTAATGAAGATTGCCTGCTTGTCTTTCTGGATCATCCATCTTTTCACTTTTCTATTCTGACAGTACCGTATAATTTTCACAACATGTAGAAACGCCTTGCCAAAGAAGCACGCTTCCAAGAAACACAAGCCAAAAATGCTGCTCTTGGGAAGAAGGTTAAGGAGGCTCCAGCTGCTCGAGGGAAAGGTCGGGGTGAGGCTGCATTTTTTAGGGTGACTTGCAAGGTATTCCATGATGACTTAGTTTTTATGATGAAAATCTATATTACTAGCTTATAATCTCGAATGCTTTCGTGGACTTAGGATAATGGTCGAGGTATGCCACATGATGATATCCCAAATATGCTTGGTAGAGGTATGTTTTGAATGTTGATATTGATAAAAAATAATGGAACAGATAAGCGTGACAATTTTACTAAACTAAGGATAGCAAAATGCTCTACGATATCACTAAATCTGTTTAAATTTGGTGCAGTGTTATCGGGCACAAAGTATGGTTTGAGGCAAACACGTGGAAAATTTGGTCTTGGTGCTAAAATGGTAAATTTTCTGGCAACTGTTTTCTGGCAAATTTGGTCTTGGTACTATTAAGTTTTCTATACCCTAGTTTTCTGGCAACTGTCCTTTTTATCAATAACATGTAGCATCCGTGCTTTCTAGGGAAAAAAATGCAGTTTATTATCAGATTTTGCCCTTCTTTTCATAAAATTTTTTTGACATGCTTTCATTATTTTGGTTCATAGCTGAATGCTTTATTATTTGGGTTGTGTACTTGTGTACTGCATGAAAACATCGATCGTCGTGTGCTTTTCTTCATTATCCTTTTTTTTCTATCCTAAGTCCTAAGTATTAATGTAGAGAGAAAACAGTAAGAAACTAAAAGTTTTGACTTGCAGTCAAGGTTATCACTGGCATTGCGATGCTGTCCTGGTTACCAGGGCCTTTCGCGTAGGCTAGTCAATGATGGGGAGGAGAGGGGAGGACAGGAGGAAGGGATGGCATTTGGGGATTGGAGGGCTTCATGGAGACAGACTCTCCAGTCATTGCCGTTCCTCCTTTCTACCAGTGCTGTTGCCTGTCACCCCTCTATTCCACTATCGTGTCCCTATGTATACAGCTGGTAGTTATCTGGAGAAGGGATGTGACAAGGGGAGGGCGACAGGAAGATGAACGGCGGGGATATAAAATTCACTCAACTTCAGGGTTCCATGGAGCAGTAGCAGCAGCAGAGGTGCTACCATGAAGGGGAGAGGGAGAGGGAGAGGGAGATAGATGGCGGCTAGGAGTTGAGGCATGGGGGAACAGGCTAGCAGGTCACAAGATGATTATAGAGGGTTTTGCTTAAATGGAATTTCGGGCTTAAGTTGAATAGGCAGTGAGCTTTGGGAGTCTGGCCTAACTATCATATATCCTCATTTTCTCTTCATTATATGTGGACATATGTTCTGATTAGTTTAATTTAAGCCATCTCTAAGGCTGCGTTCTTTCCCTTAGGTTTAAAACGAGAAAGCTCATTAGCACATGATTAATTAAGTATTAATAATTATAAACTTGAAAAATGGATTTATTTGAATTTTTTAAACAACTTCTATATAGAAAATTTTGCAAAACACACACCATTTGATAGTTTGAAATACGTGCTAACGGAAAACGAGGAAGTTGAAATTGGAGTTGAAGAAAAGAACTAAGAAAAGAGCTAAGCCTAACTCTCGTTATGGCGTGGGTCATGGGGCTTGCTTGTGTGAGCGCCATGATAACCTTGGTCACAATCACGAATAAACAAACAGCTATTTACGATAAGCTCAACCATGTATCTATGATGCGTAGGCCTTAGGAAATTTTGCCTGTAATGTAGGTAGCTGCCAGTAGCAGATTGTGAAGGCAAGATGTGCAAGACTAATACTGTGATGGATTTTTTCTTTTGTTCTGTTACTCGGTAGTTGTAGACATATTGCAGCTGTGGTTCTTTATTGGCTATTCGTTCTATCTACTTTAATTTTATTGCAGTTTGTTGGTGAATTTCAGTGGATTTAATGTGAATCAGTTAATTAATTAAACAGGCACTTATATGGTCAAAGATGAGCACAGGCCTTCCTATTGAGATTAAGTCATCAATGAAAGGCCAGAATTTTATTTCATTTTGTCGTCTCGATATCGATATTCATAAGTAAGTACATTTTGTTGGGTCATCGGCTCAACACAGGAGAGCTGATTTGTTGGTCACTACCTTTTACCTTATTGTAAACATAAACAGTTCTTTTTTGGAGGTAAACATATAGAGTTTATCATGACTAACATTGATCCCCACAATTTAGGAATGTCCCTCATGTTCATTTACATGAGAAAAGGGAGAATAAAGATCGCTGGCATGGGGCGGAGCTTCAAGTTATAATTGAGGGGAATTGGACAACTCATCGTGTGAGAATCATATTTTCTTTCTTTCTCTTTTCTGAAATTGAATCATGGAACTGCACAGTGGAGAAAATCACAAGTTATCTTTTGCAGTCAAAGATACTACATTACATGCGTCAGATGGCTGTCATCACACCATACGCTCAATTCCTTTTTAGATTTCTCTCAGACTCACCCGAGTATGAATCTTCTCCTCTGTTCTTTTGAGTTCTACTAAATTGGTGATCTTCTAATTCCTTTTGTTATGGCTATGGTTTTGTAGCAAAAATTTGACAATACAGTTTGCACGGAGGACAGATGTTATGCCTCCTATTCCTCTTCAAACTAAGCATCATCCTTCTGCTGTTGATTTACTGCTGATAAAGCGCTTAATATCAGAGACTACAAAGCAAAACCTTTTGCAGTTCCTCCAACATGAGTTTGTGAATATTAGCAAATCTCATGCTGAACGTTTGATCGGTGAGATGCATGATATGCAGTGTGGGTTTTTGGGGTAGTCTATGAAAATAAACAATAAAGCAATATAGCTTCTTTGGTAACAATCCTCCCTCCCTCCCTCCCTCCTATCCCCTCGGATTCAGCGCCCGCCGCGGGCCGCCGGAGAGTTGCCGCTGAAATCCCCGGGCCGGCGTGGCCTTCCGTCCGAGCGCGACTCCGCCCAGGTAAGGGCCCCTGCCGCTGCTCCTGGTTATTGGTGGGCGGCGCGCCTCGGTGCCGTGTCGCGTACGCAACTCCTCGTCTGACAGATCGAGAATCACTATGCATGGTTTGTGTGAAGGAATTGGATGAGGAATGGTTGAATCATTGGGAGTTAATTGGTTTTGGTTTTGTTCTAAATGGATTAGGATAGGATTAATACCTGTTGTTCCTATGATAGTACTGGCTGTTGTTACTATGTTGCCGTCTGCTAAGTTGATAATAATTTCCTAGAATTGAGGGGTTTGAATTGGTTCGTTCAATTCGAGGGTACGGCATGGGATGGTCTGCTTAACTGTGATGATATCTTTGCGCGTGATTTATACTGCTATGTAACCTAGGACCTCCATTTCCTGTTACCAACTTGACCATGAATACCAGTGGGCAGTGGCACGGTCTTGATGGCACTGAAATTCCAATATCCATTCTTGAATGTTAGTAGGCGATTTGGAGCAGCTTGCAGGTGTAATTAGAACAGTGTTGTTTTTAGCTGTAATTGGCATGCCTAGGGTTGGGCATGACCAGTTTGATTTCCGGTTACTCTTGCACAGTGGTACTAGTTGGTAGGACTTAGGTTAGGTCATACTATGATGTTGATAAAAATATTTTATTACCGACACCATATTTTAATTAATATAGTGCTCCAAGGGTATGTGGAGCCTCCAGTGTCTGGTCATGCATAAAAGTATCTTCATTACCTTGATTTATTTGATTCGGGCACCATGTTGTCATGCTAAAACTCAATATTTTGGCAATACTAGTACCCTGAACATATGAGGAAGAATATTTTATGTAACAAATTCTGAGTGAACGCAAATGTTAGCAGCCACATCAATGACCACGATGGCAGAACATTTCTCGGGGGTGGGGGTGGGGACTGGGGAGTAATATGGACTCCTTCATACTTAATTAAGAAACAGGAAACTTGATGTTCTAAAAAATATTTCAAATTAATCTTAAGCCCGTTGCAAACCACACTTCTTACATATTGTTTTTTTTGTCAGAGAAGTGAAGTTGCACATATAACTCAGGCAGCACTGATAGAAGTTAATTCAGTGGATGTGATTATTTTACGTGTCATTTGAGTCCTGCCTGAGATGGCTGTTGGAGTGACATCCCAGCTATTCCAAGGAGTGACTGCTACCAACCGTTTCTGCCAGACCAACAAATTCAGGGTGCGGATTGTTCACTCCTAATCTTTAATTATTAATCTGTTTTTATTTTCTGTGTCCTGACTCCTGAATGTTTATTTTTCCTAGAACCCAGATATCCGAAGTTCTCTCACATCAACTTCATTATCTTCGGTCCCTAATGTATGGTTTCTTCCTTTCAGTACTGTTAAGATAATATTATTTTTCAGTCACTGTTTATAGAGGTGTAGTGAAGTTTCTTTTGTTATGATTTACTATAAGTCTACATATGTTTTACCTTTTTCTGCACCTAATATTTGTTCCTACTTGAAATTGTGCAAGTTAGTAGATTCTTTTTTGAGAAAAAAGTTAGTAGTTGTCATGTAGCAGAAGCAAATAATTATTTCAGAATAGGAGTGTGTACATATGTATAGCAGAGAATTATTTTGCTGTCTATTTCTCTTTCACAGATGTATTTGACAGCTTTATACTATCCAGATATCTTGCTGTTTGAAACTTAGTTTGAAATTCTAATAATATTTACACAACGATTGTCAAGTTACTGTTAGTCTTTCCTGTCAATTGTAAGCAATTGAAGTGATAAAAGGAATTAAATGCCGTGCTTGTTCTCACCATTTTGTAGATACATTAATTTTTGTTTGAGTTAATAAAGTGTAATTCATTTTCTTGAAATGGTCTAACAAGCTGCATTCACATGAGAGTGGGAGAAGATACTTTTATCAATATGTTGTGGTATGAGAATTAAGTGAAATAATGAATATCTCATAACTTGTAAGTGTTTACCATCTGTCGATAGACTGAGAAATGGGGAATCTGTATTATGCACATATTGCTGAGTAGTATTGTGCGCATAGGGACACAAAGCATTTCTTTTATTACTACATAGAGATATTGCTGAGTAGTGTTGTGCGCATAGGGACACAAAGCATTTCTTTTATTACTACATAGAGATATTTCTGAGTAGTGTTGTGCACATAGGGACACAAAGCATTTCTTTTATTACTACATAGAGTCATAGAGAAGAACCTATATTTGGTACACGAATAATATAACAGTTAATAGTTGTACTGTGTTTCCTTTTTTTTTTCTTTTGCATCATTCACTACAGTTTGTATTTGTCATTTGTTCTTTGTTATCCAATAGAATATAGTACTCCCTCCGTCCCAAAATATAACAACTTCTTCACCAATATCCTTTTCCCAACCAATCACAACCATTCACCATTCTATTTTTCCACCTACCTCCATTTCTCAACCAATCACAAACATCTCCCATTTAATTCTACATACTTTCTTACTATCCGTGTCCAACTCTAAAAATCCTTATATTCTGGACGGAGGTAGTATTTGACTCCATTTATTTTAATGTTGTTTTTGCTCTATTATAGTAAACCTTAGAGAAATTCTCTTCATTTCTTTGCAGGGACACAATTGCTGGGGTCATAACATATTGGAGAGGAACTATAGGCCTATGCTATATGTGCCTTCTAGATATAGAGCCTTGGGTGTTAGATCTTTTGCATTGCCTGTTTCTTTGCAGGAAATCCCTTTGGTCAAGAGCACATCAGTGGCATTGACTAGGTAGTTTTGCTTGTCCTATCATGCTTGTCACCATAGTATTGTACATAAATCTGCACTGATGATCATGCTTGTCCCATCAGTAAACTGTTACTTGTGAAGTTTCCTGAATGCTCAGAAAGTTTGCACTGATGATCATGCTTGTCACCATACATAAATCTGCAGAATTTGATTTTCTTGCTGACTGTAAAATGGTATATGATCATAAGTGTTTTGTAGTGGTATCTTATAGTACATTTGAATAGTACGCATCAGACTGGTGAGCAAGTTGATATCTTCCAGTATCTTAGGGTACTAGGGAACATTTAGTAGGTTTGTGATCTACTTCTCTTGACTGAGTCCCATGGTCTTCAATTATTTGTATAACATGTGATAATAATTTGCCTAGAATTTTAGCTTATTGGATGCTTTGAGATAGAACTATACTGAGACATTTTTCTTAAAAAATATCCACAATTAGTTTAGGATGCCTACTCACATTTTATGCCTCAACCAGTTTAAATTAACACTTTTTTAATAAGAATTTGCTTCTTATTGTAATTTCCGTATCACTATAAAATTTTACTTATTTCATGTCTGGAATTCTTTTTACCGATTCCTTATTTTCTCTTGACAGGTCATGTGACACTTTACTTGCAAATCCTGCTACTGCGCTTGTGGTTCCTGCAATTGGAATAATTGTCTTTGCTTTATGGGGATTCTTGCCTTTAATGAGGGACATTAGAAACCGTTTCGACGTATTGTTCTGTTACATGGCCTTATTTCTGCTTTTTATGTTTTGACTTGCTAAAAATATCATAACCAAAATGTACCTTACAGCATGGAGGCAACTGGAAGAAAAGCCCTACATACTTAATTTCTACCTCGTACCTTCAACCATTGCTTCTATGGACAGGAGCAACACTTATCTGCAGGTACAGTAGCCATAGCAGAGTATATAATTTGGGAAATGTCAATCCTATCTTATTGATATTGCATCATCTGAGTGCCATCTTTTGCTTATTTCTTTTGTTATTTGTTTTTGTTCTACAACATTGTACAGGGCTTTGGATCCAGTTGTGTTGCCTTCAGCAGCAAGCCAAGCAGTTAAAACACGCCTTGTAACTTTTGTGAGATCATTATCAACTGTCCTGGCTATTGCCTATATTCTGACGAGGTGCACATTATATGTTCTCAATGGAAAAAAAATTCAGAGATGCCTTTCAAGTTATAACTATTGTTCTAATTATGCAAGTTAATTGTGGCTAGTTCAACATACTCAGTTATTTGATGTTGTCATGTTTGCGGACTGATAAAGTTAAAAATAGAGCACTTCCTGGAGCCTGAAATTCAGGGCATTGGCATTCTCTTCTTAATCTAGCTCAATTTGAGTATTCTCAACACCATGTGAAAGTGGAAAATCATAGACTTTGCTGATGACTAGAATACTAGATACCATCAATGTGCAAGTTGAAAATTAAGTCAGTACATGAAATGGGTAAAATTTCAGACTTGAAGGATAATATTTGTTTGACAGATTGACAATGGTTCCTATTTACCCTAAGAAAGGGAAATGTTAATGTGAAGAGCTTTTACTTACATTCTGGTGCATTTTGGCTTGGAAATAACAAGTTATGTCTTAGTAAACTTTTTGTCCCTACTCTTCTTAGTCTACATTTCATCTCTCAACTCCAAAACTGGACAAAACATGTCCCTCATCTTCCCTAGCACTAGTTTAGAGTGGTTTTTGCCCATGTGGACTACTTGGCTAGTCGACTTGCATAACAAATGACATGTACAGGGTGAGCTAAGAGCCATGTCACATTTACCTCTCCTACTCCCTTTCTCTTCCACCTTCCCAAAAACTCCCCAGCAGACCTAGTGTCGTTGATAGTTTAGGGACATGTTTTATCCGGTATTGGAGTTGAGGGATGAAAATTGAACCAAGTCAAGAGTTTATGGATGTAAAGTAGACTTTTACCTTTGCTATGTTTTGCTGATATTTTCCTTGTTTATTATTGTTCAGTTGGTTTCATTTGCATACATTTTTTCTCTCCTTTTCCTCTCATACTGACATAATTTATCATTTTTGTAGCTTAATTCAGCAGTTACAGAAATTTCTAATGGACATGCGTAACCCCAATGATTCAAGACGTGTAAGACTGTTTCTTTTACGTAAGAAATTCATGATTCAGTTCAAAGAATAAAAAGAACAAGTGATTATCTAAGTACCTACCTTGGTTCATTCTGATTCTGCTAGATTTTATATCTGCATTTACTTCTGTTTGTGTTTGTTAACTGTGATGGCATGGGTTGGGTATGGGTCTTAGAACCCTGTTTAGGGCATGTACCCTTGATCAGCTAGCCAATCACTGATGTGCCCCATGGTTTCTGCCAAAGCTTTACCCCTAAGGGCATGTATAGTAAGGTGATGCAGCTGTCTGTACTGTTTGACACACAAGATTTTGGGGGATGTGGAGAAAAGAGGAGAGAGAACAAGGTTTTGGGGGATTTTGGGTTAACGGTGTTTCCTCGGACGATTTTGCCCTTGCTTGGTTTATTACCAATCCAACTCCCGGCTGGCTGGTAGCTCAGTCATTGTCACTCACGTTCATGCCTCCCATTGGCTGCAAGCTGCCCCTGTTATGTGTGCATTGCCCCAGTTAAGAGAATGGGAAAAGAGAAAAACATAAACACCAGAGAGGAACAAGACATTCAAATCATGCAATCTTATCTTATCTGCTAACTTAACTAAGTAAGTGCGGGAAACATTAAACTAAAGACTATGGATGCCATGTAACTGGCGAAACTCAATTCATGACTGAACTCTTAACTAATAAAACAGAGACTTAATTGCCAAACTGCTGCTGTCTCTTGTTCCACTTGGAGGCTGCAGTTCTGGAGTATGCTTGTGCCTAACTCTTTCCACTGCCTTGCCATGTGGCTTCTGCCTTTAGGCCCCAAAGTCCAGACCATACTAGAGTATGTGATGCACAGACTGATCCTAGCAGAAAAATACCTATCTGCATGGAATGTGTGTGGGTTTCTTGTCATTGTAGTTGAGCGAAGGAATTAAAAATCTTTCTGTTCTTTTATTACAAATCATGTGTATGGCTTTTAATTTTGAAGTACATTTTTCAGAGAGACCAGCCAAATTAAGTCATTTAAAACAAGTGAGTGAATAAAATATGCGGGGCCTGCTATTTATTTCTTTATGATTAGTTAGAGGTCTGTGTATTGTTGTGTTCTGCCATAAAAAATGTATTCTCATTGTGGCTATAAGACATGATTTAGATTACTTAGGGATTGACAAAAAATAAGAATATGTGTTTTTTTTATTGAAAAGAATGTAGTTTGTTGGCGTAGATTTGTCTCCAATTTTCTCCAGTTATTTAATGGTTACAAAATGTTTAAACTTTAGGTTGATTTAAACTTTCTGATTGTTACATTATTTTTATTAGATACATGAACTGGCTTGTTAGTTAATTTTAGAATGAAAAACCAGTATTAAAAGCGAGAAATTAAGATTTATTCCAAATTTTGATTCTGCTTGTACTTGTTGCTTAGTACTAATTCTTCATTCTTTCCATGCTCTTGTATCACTAACACAAGTTCCTTTCACACAGATGGGATTTGACTTCGCAGTGAAAGCTGTTTACACTAGTATTTGGATTGCTGCTATATCTCTCTTTATGGAGTTGCTGGGTTTCAATACCCAAAAGTGGATTACTGCTGGAGGTTTTGGGACTGTGTTGCTTACACTTGCTGGTCGTGAGGTACTACGAAACCTTCTATGGTAGTGAAGTATTATTTTTTGTGGCATAGCAGTAATAGGTATTATAAACATGTAGATCTTTACAAACTTCCTCTCAAGTGTTATGATCAATGCCACACGTCCATTCGTGGTGAATGAATGGATCAATACAAAGATAGATGGTGTTGAAGTCTCTGGTATTGTTGAGGTTAGTACTTTGCATGCTTTGTTTACATTCTCTTCATTTATCTGGCACAAATGCATTATGCTATTTGGTTTGCTCCATCTTATAGGCTACATCACTACGTAAATGGCATCTTTCCTCCATAATTTGGAATTTCATTTGGATGTACTGTTACCCCTGCATATGATTTTGTTGAATTCTCATTTTATCCTGAAACTTGCATTAACTATTTTGATTTTCAGCATGTTGGCTGGTGGTCCCCTACAATCATTAGAGGTGATGATAGAGAAGCTATATACATTCCTAACCATAAGTTCACAGTTTCTATTTTGAGAAATAACACTCAGAGGACCCATTGGCGTATTAAGACCTACCTGGCTTTAAGCCACATGGATGCTGCGAAAATTGGTGTAAGCACCATTTTAAATTAATTACTTACGTTCACGTCTTAATTCTTTCCCCATAGTATTGAATCCTTATTATTGTTTCTTTCCGTGTTCCATTGTAGATAATTGTTGCGGACATGAGAAAAGTGTTGGCAAAGAATCCACATATAGAGCAACAGAGGCTGCATAGGAGAGTATTTTTTGAGAAAATTGATCCAAAAACCCAAGCTCTTATGGTAAATTCTAATTTCTTACATTGAGTAATTCCCTCTTTTGATCTGAATACTAGTGGAGTTGGTCCTTACCAATGGTCAGTATGGCATGTTTTGGTAGCTAGAACCTTCCAGATCTGCCTTATCCGGAGCCTACCTTTTTTTCTCTTTTGGGTATGGTTTACTGTGTTCTTTACGTGCTGTTGAGCTTGATTCTTGTATCCTGCCAGTAGCTGGTATGTCGTAAGGTGATAATGTCAGTAAATTTTGGGACAGCTGTCAAGTAGTAACTAGGGGCATCAAGGGGACCAGGTAGGTTTGGCTCTAGCTCAGTACATGCTCAAGCTAGCTAGACTGTTGGGGGTTTGAGCGTGGAGCTTGGCTTGATAACAATACAAATATTTTGAACTTCCAACTCAAGTTTATTCGACCTGTAAGTCACTTGTACATGTGTATTCAAAGAGTTTGCCGACACAAAGTTTTAGCTTAAGTGCGGAAGGGCTTCAGCTTTCCCTGCAAGGCAGTTTGGGCAGACCTTGTATAGCTTGTCGAACCTGAGCCATTTTTAATCAACCTCACTAAGAACTAACCAATGCACTGTGATTATGACTGATTTTTGTTTTGTTTACCTCTTCTCTAAATTTTTTAAACAATTATTTATATGCAAAAGAAATCTAGAATGCAGCTGAAATAATTTTACATCACTAAAATCTTGGCACATAAATCTGTTTGCTCTTAAGATCGTAAGTTGCCGGTTTTACAAAAGTCTTTCTGTCAAAACCAGTTACTGGCTGGTAGTTGATTTTCCTATCACCATCAGGATGTCATTTGTTCTCTTTTTTACTTTTCTGTTCAAAATAACTGCCATTCCATTTTCACCTTCTGAGTTCAAACTGGTGTTAAGATTTCAGTTTCATTGCCCTTGTATCAATTTATCTCTGGTCCCAAGCTCGCAAGTGTCTAAACTTTTATATCATTTTGTTTTGTTTTCCTGTAGATTTACGTATCATGCTTTGTGAAGACATCTCATTTTGAGGAGTATCTCAATGTCCAGGTAATGTGTCTGTATCTGCATATCTGCTTACAATAAAGACACGTTTGGTATGTGCTGAAACGATATGCTCTATCAAGAATACTACTTTCTAGGCTGTATTATTAATAATATTTGCCCAAGCTAGGTAGGACCAGTTTTATTGGAATTATTATGGTTATTTGACCCTTTAGTGTAACTTTGTCAGAACTGACAGTCAGCAATGCATGAAGCATAGTCTCCATTATAGTTCTTTTTTGCATGGTTGCCATCTGACAGCAATAAATGAAATGGGCATAAAGAGTGTGGCCACACTAATTGGAGCAAATAGCATATTGTCATATCTTAGTATTTGACACTTCAGCCTGGAATTATAAATAGACGTAAGAGATTGCATGAACTCCATACATGCCATTGATGATGACTCTAAAGGGCCAATGAACTCCTGATCTACTCACTGTCAACCTGGTGCATTCATCTTTTCTGGGACTTTTCCTTCCACAGTTCCACCTTGTATGGAAAGCATTATAATAGCTTTTATTTCAAATTTCATTGGAGAAACCTAGCCTAGAAAGCCATGTTTGCATGCGATATTCCAGTAGGATTTTTAGACAGCACTTGAAACAATTGATGGTAGTGTTCTGTCTGTGGTGCTACAAAACAACTGAGTATTTTTTGTTCAATATTACAACAGGAAGCTGTTATGTTGGATCTTCTTAGAATAGTCGGCCATCATAGGGCAAGGCTTGCCACCCAGATTCGAACAGTTCAGAAATCTTATGGCAATGCAGACATCGATAACATTCCTTTCGGAGAGGAGATGTATAGTCGTGTACGTGGCCGTCCACTTCTGATTGATACCTCTGCAAGGATTAGCGATGACAAGTCTAAGCCTCGTCCAGCATCGCGTGAAGATCATAAAGTCAAGACAGTCACTTCTGCAGAGGCTAAGTCAGCTTCAGCTGATAATGCTAGTATAAGCAACTCCGAGAAGCAGGAACAGAAAAAATCAGTACCAGAAGATGGTCGCATGAAGAATAGTAAAAATGATCATGCGACAACAACATCGCCATCTTCTCCATGGTCAGAAAATATGGATCCTATTGCATCAACTTCCAAAACTGGTAAAGGAAAAACTCAAGGAGCTGAGGCCACAGAACGAGAAGGAGATGGCGCTGTCTCTGTTGCTAATTCAAAGAAAGAATCGAGACCCGTCTTTGAAGACAACATTGTTCTGGGTTTAGCTCTTGAGGGATCCAAGAGGACATTACCAATTGATGACAGAATGAACCCTCATCTATCACTTTCTGAAACTGAGCAAGACACAGTTGAGGCTGCTTCATCACCGAAGGATAAGAAAGGTCAAGAAAAAGGTGACCAGAGGAATCTTGATAGGTGATCTGAGTTTAAACCGATTATTTATGCTATATTTGTCACCAAGCCTACCTTTTTTTTGTGCTTGTGCAAATGCAATCTGTCAAACCTGTCTATGTCAAAGGTATTGATCGTCGCTGATACTATTCAGGAGACGAACCTCCTCAAATGTACTTCTCAGCCATTTGCTATATTAGGCCTGTAAAATCACAAGGCCTCTCCTCTCCGTTCAACATATTATTGTACATATCCTGCAGCCTCTGTAACAATCCTAGATAAAGCTGACCTGACCTGTGTTGCCTCTTGCATGTGCATTTGTGATGCGACCACGTTATCATGGTTCCTGACTGGAATCAGTTTTAGGTCTGTTTTGAATGATGATGGCAGTGTCAAATGGTCCTTGCAGTTGGAGGTGATCTGCAGACCGTTGCTTGATGTCCGTATGGGCCAGTGGGTGAAGGGTTAAATATATAATCTTCCCCTCCAAGGCTGTCTGAGTTGTTGGGTTGCAGCTAGTGGGCAATTATTTGTGACCACAGTAGTTGTCGCCATGAAGCCATCTCATCTCAGCCGCCGCCCAGATTGGGCTGCATCGTGCACCATCGATGTAATCTTGTGTCAACGTAGTGTCACCCGACCAGAGTCCAGATATTGGTGCTTGGTTGGAGTTGAACACGGCCGGCCGGCAGACGTCCGCTGGTACGTAGTCAAGTGTGGAGAAGATTCATAATTGCAGGCCAGAAAGAGGAGAAAAGGTGATGATTCGGAAAGGTGACATGTCAATGCACACACCCTGCACCTACTACATGCATCTACATATACATATAGCCAAGATCACCGGGTTCTTTGCAGGAAATCATAGCGAAACCCGGCCACCCGAGCCTGCCCACTCTTTCATGCATAACTGCTGTTTCCGGGCCCGGTCTCCATTGTTTCAAGTGCTGTACGTTTTCTTCTTGGGTCTTCGCTACAGCTAGAGCTGAGGCACATTTTCGATCTTTTCATCCGGTTAATTGCATGCCGGCTAAACATGGGTTGTATAGTGAATTGAAGGTTCTTCAGTCCGGCCGCATAGTACAAATTAAATATGATGCAGAACTAGCAACAGTTTCTGTTAAAAACAGAAAACTAAACTCACGTTAGGTAGGCAGCCATTTATTCCTTCCATTTCAAATTAATTATCGTTTTAGCTTTATCCTAAGTAAGTAGTATATATAAGTAGTAGTAGTAATAAAATTCCTAACTTTGATCATTAATTTCTAAAAAAAAATATAGTAGTTAGTAGATCACAATGAACGATTAATCACAAGGGTGAATAGGGTTTGTGAACACTAGTTAAGGTCCCAACAATCAGATCGCCCCAAGATCGAGATCGAGCGGACCACGCGTTGAATGATCAAAGATACCCTAGCGCAAGATGAATGAAGTTTCTAAAAACTTAGGCCCAACAATAAAATCCTAATTGTAGATATGAAATGCTAACCTACTATATGTCCAATGTTAACTAGTGTAACAGTAAAGTGGAAGCAGGCATAGCATGGAAACTCCAGTAAAGTAAATTGAAATTAGTAAATAGTTGCAGGGAGAGTAAAGAGACCGAGGATGCAAATGAGGCACAACGACCTTTTCTTCTGAGGTTTTGGAAATTCTACAACCGCTCTGATCGTCACCGCTTCCTCCAACTTTTCCCCCATGGCCAACAGCTCGCCGCAACAGGACAAGAGCTCCTCCCCATCCGCCAAAGGAAGCTTGATGCTGCTGGCCATCTTCCTCTCCGACTCCTAATTCTTTTCCACCTCCGCCGCCCGCTTGCCGCCACAGGACTAGGGTTCCTCTCCTCCCCTCCCAAAAATCCCAATCCGCACCCTCCCCCTTTTATTACTTAGTGTATATTTACTCTGCAAAAAGTAGGTGGTACAAATTTCATAAAAACCCTCCCTTTAGGGATTTTTGCGTGCAAGTATCCTTTTCCGAACTTACCTAGAGAACCTTCCCTTTTTTTGTTGACAAATTGACTCTTTTCAAAAACCTATTTCGAAACTAACCCCTGCCAAAAACTTTAAACAAAAATAGGCCGTTGGCTCAGCGCCAAGCGCATTGGCGCTGAGGTTGGGCGTGTCAGCACCAACGGGTCTGGCGCTGACCTTGTGCCACCGTGGCGGCAGGGCCGATCCCCCAGCTGACGTAGCAGCTATCTCAGCACCAACCGCATCGGCGCTGAGCTGGCCATTCTCAGCGCCAACCGCCTTGGCGCTGAGATGCCAAACTTCAGCGCCAACGGGCCTGGCGCTGAGGTTGGGTACTTAGAGGCCGGCCGAGGCCGCCCCAGCCAGCCTCTCCTCTCTTCTTCTCCACCGTGGCTGCGCTGGGGTTCGTCGTCCTCTCTTCTCCCCTCACCAAATCTCCCCCAAATCCACTCAAATCGAAGGGGATTTCGTCGAGATTGAGTTGGGGATCGATTGAGAAGGTAAACTCCTCTAGAAACCCTAATTTCCCCCATGTTTTATTGGATATTTCGCATTGTTTTGGTTCCAACTGTGGTTTGATAATATTTGGCTCAGATTGGGATGTTAATTGGATAATGTGGGTGGGGATGTAGTGCGGAAGAGACATATTAATCTTGCTCCATTTGGTTCATGTTGATTTATAGAATTGAGAACCTATATTTTGGAATGATGTGTGGTGATGGTTAGGGCTTTGTTGGATTGATGTGTGGTGATTGAAATGGTTGCAAGGGGTTGATGTGTGGTGAGGTCTAGGCATTTTGTAGGAGAAGGGAATTTTTTTTTATGAATAATGTGTAGTATTTGAGTTGAAACAATTAGGTATTGTTTTATGGAAAAAGTTGGACATGTTGATAGGTTTGGAAGTTTTGGGATTGCTATGGTATTTAGAGATTATTTTCAATTAATTAATGTTTATGTATTGGTTAAATATTGTAGATGAATAGATTGGTCCGGCTTCATTATGGTGGTTGTGTGGTAGATGAAAGTACCGGTGGAAGCCAATTTGAGGGAATGATTGTTAGACAGTTAGTGTTTCATGCGAAGCCTACATTTGAGGAGTTAATGTCTCGCATTAAGCATGAATTGGATTGGAGTGATGAGTCGGTTGGTATGCAAAGGAGATACGATGTGGGCAGCGGTGTCATGTCGCATAAGTTTATGTTAGCCTTGAATGGAGAGATCGAATGGCAAACATATATAGATATAGTATTGGGGTCACATTTCAAAGCTCTAGAGGTGTTTGCATGGAAGAAAGAGGGTAGGAAAGGGAAGAAAGAACTTGTAGACCTGAATGAAAGTCCACTCATAGAATCACCCATTAGTTCTCACGAACAGTCGGAGAGGTGTAGTAGGAAAGAAGAATTAATTGAGGAAGACGTGGAGGTGGGTGAGGGAGTAAATGCTATGGCGGATGTGGAGGTCAGGGAGGAAGTACATGGGGAGGAGAATGTCCCTGTAAGGGAGGAAGTACATGCAGAGGAGAATGTGCCGTTAAGGGGGGAAGTACATGCAGATGACAATGTGCCGTTAAGGGAGGAAGTACATGCAGAGGAGAATGTGCCGGTAAGAGAGGAAAGAGATGTTGAGGATGGTCGGGAGGTAGGAGATGATGTGGAGTTGCCTGAGGAAGAAGCGAATGCTAAGAATATAAGTTTGGGCCTTAGGGAGTTGGATAGGCTGAAATTCTATACCCGACAGGAGTGTGAGGAAGCTATGATATGCAGTGGATTGAACCCAGGCTGGTTGGAGTATGATACAGAGGATGAATTGGATGAGTCCGCTACCGACTCCGATGATGATCGTCCAGTGCGCAAGATGTCGGAGCATGAGAGGACTGTGTTTGAGAAACTGGTGGGTAGAAACCCGGTAATAACACAATTCGAGGATCTTACCAGATCCGGGCTAGCAATTGCTGATAATATGACGGTGCCTTCGAACCAATGTGTGATGAACCAAGGAAGGGGTTGGAGTTTCGATCGATGGAAGATCTTAAAATATGGCTGCAGAGTTATTCTATCCGTGTCCACCGGCCTTACCATGTGAAGGAATCTAACGCGTCAGTAAAGTATACTGTGGCTTGTCTCGATCGCCTTTGCAAATGGCAGATTAATGCAAGGAAGAGTGGATGAGATAGGTGGCGGGTGACTAGGGTGGGCGAAGACCACACATGCTGTAGTGCGGAAGTAACCGGCAAGCATTTGCAACTTACTTCGAGGTTTATTGGAAACATGTTACAGGCATTTGTCCGAGCTGAACCAACTTTGTCTCCTGCAGCTATTGTCGAGGCAGTTGAGCAAATCTGGCACTATCGGCCTACGTATGGCAAAGCTTGACGTGCTAAGCAAGTTGCTATGAAGGTCATTTGGGGAGATTGGGACGAGGCATATGTTCGCTTGCCTACACTGATGCGTGCCATCAAAGCAAAGAACCCTACCATGCATTTCCGTGTTGAGGCTCACCTCGAGAAGTCAAGGATGGTGGAGGGAGTACAGATGCAACTATTCGTACCCGTGAAGGTAGCACGGTCGAGACGGGACCTGTTCGTGACAGAGTGGTTAGTTCTAGCACTCTTTGGTGGTATGCAAGCTCTCGCATAAATGTTGTGACTTACTTCATTTCAAACCTGCAGGCTCGAGAGCTCTTGCGGACCGTCAACAACGCGGGAGTGGCGCTAGGCACGGCTCCTGGCTCGAAAGGAGAGAGCGGCACCCTGCACAACGCCCTACAGGTACTCGTTGGAATAAGAGATGAAACTACGTTGTTTTTTCCAAAAGCGATAACTCAACAGAGATTATTTTTGCAGAGACTACGACAGCGATGTCGGAAGTTGGCAGCAAGGCTCGGCTGCAGGTCAACTGATGTGGTCGAACATGCTCAAGCCCACCAAGAGGGGGATGAAGAAGGGGAGGTGGGTGATGAGGAGGGCGAGCAAGACAAGGAGGCGGAGGAAGAAGGGGATGAGGAGAAAGAAGGGGATGAGGAGGAAGAGGAGGGGGACGAAGAAGAGGAGGCGGATGAGCTCGGTCCCTCACAGCTGGAGGACGCACCAGAGTCGTCACAGCCAGATTTCTCGCAACCCGCTCCGTCTCGACCACGACGCAGGCGGGCTCCTTTGCAGGACTGGAGGTACACCCCTGATGTGCCTCATCCTCGCACTAGAGGTAGGAGGAGGTGAGTGCATGGTTCGATGGATGGATGGACTACGACTTTTGCTTATTGTGTATGGATGGATGGATGGAATGTTTTTATTTGTTATATGTATGGATGGATTGATGGATTCTCTGGATGTATGGAATGAGGTTGGACTTGATGGATGGATGTATGGATGTATGGTTCTTTCGATATATTACTGCCTGTGATGTGAAGATATTACTACCTAGATGTATGGTTGTGTGCAAAGTCTGCCTGGGCAGAGAGCTGTGCTGCTTAATTAAGCAGGTCTGGAACCTCAGCGCCAGGCAAAATGGCGCTGACATAGTGAAGGTCAGCGCCAGATGCTTCGGCGCTGAGGTCCCAGCCCAGCCATCCAGAAGGCTTGCTGAGCTGGGCCATGGGCAAGCCGGCTAAGTCCACCTCAGCGCCATTATGACTGGCGCTGAGGTCCCAGCCCGCAAGCCATCCAGAAGGCTTGCTGGGCTGGGCCATAGCCGAGGCGGCTAAGTGCAACCTCAGCGCCAGTGCACATGGCGCTGAGGTTCCTTGTGCCAGTGCCATTATGGCTGGCGCTGAGGTCCCAGCCCGCAAGCCATCCAGAAGGCTTGCTGGGCTGGGCCATAGCCGAGGCGGCTAAGTGCAACCTCAGCGCCAGTGCACATGGCGCTGAGGTTCCTTGTGCCAGTGCCATTATGGCTGGCGCTGAGGTCCCAGCCCGCAAGCCATCCAGAAGGCTTGCTGGGCTGGGCCATAGCCGAGGCGGCTAAGTGCAACCTCAGCGCCAGTGCACATGGCGCTGAGGTTCCTTGTGCCAGTGCCATTATGGCTGGCGCTGAGGTCCCAGCCCGCAAGCCATCCAGAAGGCTTGCTGGGCCTCAGCGCCAACCGCTTCGGCGCTGAGGTGCCCAACCTCAGCGCCAACGTACTTGGCGCTGATTTTGGCTACTTAGAGCCCGGCCGAGGCCGCCCCAGCCAGTTCTTCCTCCGTTTTTTCCCCAGCCGCCCGCCTAGGGTTCGGTCGCCACCGCGTTCTCCTCGCCCAATCTCCCCCAAAAACCTCTCTAATCGAAGGTGATTTGTGCGGCATTGAGTTTGGGATCGGAAGAGAAGGTAAACCCCTCTATAAACCCTAAGTTCCCCAAAGTTTTATTGAATATTTTGCCTTGTTTTGGTTGTAGACGTGGTTTGATAATAGTTGGCTAAGGATGGATTATTAGATGGATAATGTGGGTGGGGATGAAGTGTGGAGGTGGCATATCTTTATCCATTTGGTTGTTGTTGATACATTTGACAAAATATATTTGGGATGGATGTTTGGTGATGCACTAGGGTTTGATGGGAGATGGATGTGTGGTGATGGCCTAGGATGTGGGATGGATTTGTGGTGATTGAGAGGGTTTGAAAGGGGTTGATGTGTGGTGAAGGGTAGGTAATTTGTAGAGATGAAACTACGTTGTTTTTTTCCAAAAGCGATAACTTAGCATGGATTATTTTTGATGCAGAGACTACGGCAGCGATATCGGAAGTTGGCAGCAAGGCTCGGCTGCAGGTCGACTGATATGGTCGAACATGCTCATGCCAACCAAGAGGGGTATGAAGAAGGGGAGGTGGGTGACGAGGAGGGCGAGCAAGACAAGGAGGCGGAGGAAGAAGGAGATGAGGAGGAAGAAGGGGATGAGGACGAAGAAGAGGAGGGGGACGAAGAAGAGGAGGCGGATGAGCTCGGTCCCTCGCAGCTGGAGGACACACCAGAGTCGTCACAGCCGGATCTCTCACAACACGGCCCGTCTCGACCACGAAGCTAGCGGGCTCCTTCGCAAGACTGTAGGTACACCCCCGATGTGCCTCGTCCTCGCACTAGAGGTAGGAGGAGGTGAGTGCATGGTTCAATGGATGGATGGATGGATGGATGGACTTGATGCATGGTTCGATGGATATATGGACTACGACTTTTGCTTGTTGTGAATGGATGGATGGATGGATGGATGGGATCTTTTTATTTGTTATATGTATGGACTTAATGTATGGATGTATTGATGGATTCTATGGATGTATGGAATGATGTTGGAATTGATGGATGGATGTATGTTCTGTATGGTTCTCTGTATATATTACTGCCTGTGAATATATTACTGCCTGTGAACATGTCTGCCTGTGTTGTGTGCAAAGTTTGCCTAGGCAGAGAGCAGTCTTGCTAAGTTTAGCAGGTCTGGAACCTCAGCGCCAGGGAAAATGGCGCTGACATGTTCAACCTCAGCGCCAGTGCATCTGGCGCTGAGGTCCCAGCCCAGCCATCCAGAAGGCTTGCTGGGCTGGGCCATGGCCGAATTGGCCAAGTCCCACCTCAGCGCCAGGTGGGCTGGCACTGAGGTGCCTACGACCAGCGCCATTATGGCTGGTGCTGAGGTCCCAACCCGCAAGCCATCCAGAAGGCTTGCTGGGCTGGGCCATGGCCGAATTGGCCAAGTCCCACCTCAGCGCCAGGTAACCTGGCGCTATGGTGCCTAGTTCTAGCGCCAATCGCATTGGCGCTGAGGTAGCTGCCACGTCAGCTGGGGGATCGGCCCGGCCGCCACGGTGGAACGAGATCAGCGCCAGGCCCGTTGGCGCTGACACGGCCAACCTCAGCGCCAATGCGCTTGGCGCTGAGCCGACGGCCTATTTTTGGTTGAAGTTTTTGGCAGGGGTTAGTTTTGAAATAAGTTTTTGAAAAGGGTCCATTTGTAAAAAAACGGAGGTTTATGTGGGGAATAGTATTTGTATATGTATTTTCATTTTCTGCAGCTGCGCACGCAATACGCGCAGGGCCCACCACGTGTGTAGGAGTAGGACGGAATCACTGCTCCCTGCGCGTCTCCTACCACCCTGGTCCTGGTGGTGGACCTACGTCTCCGTCCGCTGGTGGCGGGCGCATGCATGCATGTTCTTCCCGGACCACACCACACGTACATACGGGACCAGTACGTGCTCATGATCTCTTGGTCGTTCTGCTCCTGTCACTCATATCAGTCTCCAGTCCACCAACAGCTAGCCGGCCTCCTTCGCCATTAACCCCGGTTTTCCTCGTCGTCGACACACGCACGCTCCAGAAGCTCATCGTACGTCCTCGCGCCCTTTGGTGCCGCCTCGGGTCACTCATCACCCTCCGGTTCTCCCTCTCCACCCTCCCCAAGATCTTCTCAGGGCCATGCTCTCATGGGTGCAGATTGTCATGCTCCAGTCCAGTGCATCGTCGGCAAGGCAGGGGGATTCGCCGCAGCCGGTGATGGGGAAGACCTGCACGTACGTACGTGCTCGTGCTTGAGCTAGCTAGCACGTCTTCGGCCGCGGTGCCGACCACAGCGACGCCCAAGGTGATATCCTCATCTTTTCCTGCACTTTGACTTTTTGCTTGGCTTCGTGTATTTATTGCGCTATTAATTGTTTGCTTCTGCGCAATCGATCGCTCTTTTCCCTCCCTGTGCTTTTCACGTACGGTGCCCCCACGAAGCGGTGTCCGTCTCGCGGCCTGGCCTTGAGCTCTCGGCGCCGCAGCCGCTGCGCTTCTAGAAATCCCCGCGCGCGGATGGACGATGACGACGCAGGCCGGCGGACAACGGACCCGGGCGGGCGGCGATGGACGGACGATATGCCGACGTTGTTGTATGAGATTCAAACAATATAGTATACTATAGGAAAGAACAAAGGAAAAATGCTCTGCTATAAAAGCCTGAGAAAGAGAGCGAGGGAGAAAGAGACAGTAGCTAGGTCTGTGGAGATACAACATACTCCCTCCATCTATTTTTATAGTCATATTTCTAAATCCGAAAAATTTATTTTTGATAGGTATATTTCAATCCAACAACCTATCATCTTAATGACTTCCTCGAATTTAATGCATGACTCTCCATTCTTCCACACAAAATTGGCTGCATGGGCATCGAGAAATGTAAATATTGATGAATCGCTTGTTTACAAGAAATGACTAGTAGCATGTTTAAATAGATGATAAGTAGAATTACTTATCTTTGTTCTATGTGCCAAAATGAAATATGACTATCAAAAGTAGATGTAGATGGAGGGAGTATATAGGTGTTCTATTATCTGTTTGTATTCGGATTTGTTTAATTTGCTTGAACTAGATAAGCAAACATGCTACGTACGGATCACTTCTTACATTCGACTTCTTCAGTGCTAATGATATTCGAGAAACTAAGTACCAAGCTAGTATTCATTTTTCTCACATTATTAATTGCCTAGACGTACTGAATGTGCGCACGTACTGCTGCTGTGGAATGCGCGCGTTCAACAAGAAAATCACAGAAATTGTTTTCTAAACAATTTTTTATTGAGCTGCATTTAATGAGTAAATATTAACATTGCATTTTCATTGACAAGAATCAACCTTCATACCCTCTTTCTATAATCATTAAATGTCAGACAAGTGTACGTTTAATTGATCAAAGCAAAGATATGATCATTTAGACGCTTTCCTTCATACTTTTTACCCCCAGACAACATAAATTGCTCGTAATAAAAGAAAGACTAAAATTGTTGTTCTAATGTACTCCAGAAATTAATGTTTCTTTTTTACATAAGGGCATTGTACACAGCAGCCATAATGTGCCAAAACACTTCACAAAAGCTAGTTAAATGACAAATTAAGGTTGCAACTTTCTGCAGTGTTTCCATAGTGTCACCAATTTTTTTTTGAATTTTAGTCAGCTTTTCGTACATTCTTGCTATTAAAAGTATTCGAGAGAAGAAAAACATCGGAAATGCATAATGCACCATACTGTTTTCAAAAAACATCGGAAATGCATAATTAATACACCTTATTCGAGAGAAGAAAAACATCGGAAATGCATAATGCATAATTAATGCACCATATTCGAGAGAAGAAAAACAATATCGGAAATGCATAATGCACCATAATGCACCCTAGCTAGCGAGACTCGATCAGCTCGATCGATCGGTCTCGCGGTTAACTAATTAAGTTTTCTAGTCCAAATTTATCTCTGCAAGCTACCGCGTACAGTACGTCATACGTGCACCAACTGATCTGCCTTTAATTTTTAAAAGAAAATAATTAACTAGTAATTAAGATGATTAATTAGACCAACTCATCCAGCACTTGTCAGCACGTACGCCTGGAGATGGGCTGCGTCGTCTATTTGCATGCATCAGCATCATGCATGTATCTGAACTTGGAATACTCCTAGGAAATTAATATTCTTTTGCAAATGAGTCCATTTCAGATTCTCAATTCACAAATCGATCCATAAAAAAACTAAAAGTAGAAATAGATCCTTGGCTTATTAGCATCAACGATGAAGGATACTGTTCATATTTATTGTACGACACATTCTAGTATTAGGTTAGTATTTTATAGGACGGAGGGAGTAAGTTGTTATTTTAGACGGATGAGATTATATGGTAACTTTTACTAATTAATGCTAGTGGCACTGAGATATTATAGCGCAGATCCAAGCATTCATGACTACAATTAATTAGCTTACTTAGGGATCGATTTATAAAATAAAATGTGTGAAGAACTAAGATGTAAGAAGTACTTTTTTTTTTTTTTTTGCTAGGAAGATGTCAAACGTAAGCACGCGGCGGCTGGCGCCGTAGATGGCGACCAATTCATCAACGTCGCGACCCTGCATGCAGCTTCCTTGTTTCCATCACATCACAATCACATGGACAACACAAACCAAACCCTATAAATCTGTGCTCCACTCCTCATCATCCCATCTCACCCTTCACTGCAACCCAACCCAACACAAACTGCTAGCTAGCTAGTGCAGCGAGAGTGTAACTGCAGATCGATCGATAGCACAAGCATATATATACTCCATATAGCTGCATGCGCGCCATGGCTGCACCAGCTTCCTCCACCTCGTCTCTTCTCCTACTGTTGGTGATACTGCTCAGCCACTCAGCCAATGCCTGGCCTGCTAGTAGCTCCGGCTCCGGCGGCCACGGCGGCGGCGGCCTCAGCGCCGGATTCTACGACGAGACGTGCCCCAGCGCGCAGGACGTGGTGCGGCGCGTGATCCAGGACGCCCGCGTCGGCGACCCGCGCATCCCGGCCTCCCTCATCCGCCTCCACTTCCACGACTGCTTCGTCAACGGCTGCGACGCCTCCATCCTCCTCGACGACGACCTGCCGTCCGGGATCCACACCGAGAAGCGCGTCCCGGCCAACGACAACTCCGCCCGGGGGTTCAACGTCGTCGACGACATCAAGTGCGAGCTCGACAAGGCCTGCCCGGGCGTCGTCTCCTGCGCCGACATCCTCGCCATCGCCGCCCAGGTCTCCGTCCACCTCGCCGGCGGCCCGCGCTGGCGCGTCCAGCTCGGCCGCCGCGACGCCACCGCCACCAACATCCCCAGCGCCGACAACCTCCCCGGCTTCACCGACACGCTCGAGGACCTCGTCGCCAAGTTCGACGCCGTCGGGCTCGACCACGGCGACCTGGTGGCGCTCCAGGGCGCCCACACGTTCGGGCGGGCGCAGTGCCTGTTCACGCGGGAGAACTGCACGGCGGGGCAGCCGGACGC
>CM020184.1:11489905-11501675 GCA_009805545.1 Oryza longistaminata
TATATATATATATAAACCATGCAGCAACAGGGCCATGCAAAAAAAAAAAAGGTCAGCTCGATCTTTAGTCCCGATTGGTAACACCAACCGGGACTATGTTACCAACCGGGACTAAAGATCGATCTTTACTCCCGGTTATTTCACACGGGACTAAAGATAGCGATCTTTAGTCCCGGATTGGTACTCCTGGTTTGGAAACCGGGACTAAAGGGGGGTTACAAACCGGGACTACAAAGGGTTTCTCCACCAGTGGGATATGTTTCCCAGATTTGAACATGATGGGTGGAGTCATATAGTCATGACTCCATCACCTCGCCATATGTGCTTCCCCCCAAAAAAAAAAGATTGTGAAGAAAAAGGAGATGGGGGAGATGCACACTCCATATATAATAATTGGTCCTATTCGATCAAAATATGACTTGATGATGTGTAGAGACGTTTGGAACTATATATAGCTCTGGTGGGTTGTTGACTAAAATTATATATACACGGCGACATTTCATGGTAAGAACAAGTCATTTGCGAACTTGATCGACACTGGCAAAGTCCAATACATCCAAATGGTTCTGGTATGTGTAAGTGGTGTAATTTGCTTGCTCAAACAAAATTAAACTGCATTTTGTTTATTAAAGCACGAGACAATCGCAAAGACATATACTTATGCAGCTATGCAATGCACATAGTATAGTGATGATGGTGATCAAGGCCAGAAACTTGTCGACAATTCTTTATTTTCTTTCATTACTCCTGATCAATTGTAAGTGCAACATGTAAACGCCCTGTTTAGATTCCAACTTTCCCGTCACATCGAACTTTTCTACACACAAACTTCCAACTTTTCCGTTACATCGTTCTAATTTCTTCAAACTTTCAATTTTGGCGTGGAACTGAACACAGCCAAAGTGTTCCCCAATCTACACATTTTCGATGTCAATGAAATTAATTTATTTTTTGTCCAAAGGGTTCCATGTATACTCAATATGTCTCGTACGGTTCAAGAATACATCTAGGCCAACTGCACCAAAGTTTTTGGCATTCCTATATATGAAAATAATTCATATAAAAAATTTCTTTTGTCAAAAAAAGGAGATGGGGATATGCACACTGCACATATAGAAGAGAACTGGTCCTATTGATTAAAATATGACTTGATGTGTATATGTTGCGTTAAATATGCACACTCCATATAGCTGTATGCTCTGGTAGGTTAATTACTGACTAGAATTATATATACACATAGACATTCAGGGGAAGAAAGAACAAGTCATGTGGCAACTTGGTCGACACGGTCAAAGTCCAACACGTCAAAATGGTTCTGCTAGGCGTAATTTGCTTGCTCAAACAAAAACCGCATGTTCTTTTTTTTTTTTTCTGAAAGCACGAGACAATGGCAAAAAAATATATAATAGATTGGCTCAATAGGCTTCATCAAAAGGATATAATTATATAATAGCAAAAAGGCAAAAGGCCTCATCTTTTCGCTTATGCTTATACTTATTAGCCAGAATTTAAATTTTAACCTTAAATTTGGAGTTGATTGTGAGGATTTTTCATAGAAGTTTATGTTTCAGCCTTTGCTTTTAGATCGCTAAGGACACGTATATAAAAGTTTTATTCACAAACTACTTTTCGTTTGCAAATATACCGTTTCACGATGGATCCGAAAGTGTAAACGCTACTCCTAAAAGTTAAAAACTACTTTGAAAAATAATTTATAGGTGTATGCTTGAGACAACCGAGTTAAAGAATTGGTCATGCATGTATTGTTGATTAAGAAACGAGTTGACGTGTGCTTACATAGTATTCAAAATGAAAAATCAAATGGAAAAATTGCAAAAAAAAGCACCCCAAATATCACCTTCAGTTTGAGATTCTTCCTATAAGATGTAGGGCCAGTCTTTGACTTTTCAGGCCCCGGTGCAAAACTAAACATAGAAACTCTTACCATACTATATAATAATAACTAATAGATACACATACTTTATATAAATGAATTATTGCCGTAAATATTTAAGTTGCATTTACAAATAATATATTTATAGAAAAATTTGTACATGTTACCTCGAAAATTCCTTCTGAAGTCATCCACATTTTTCTAGTTTTTTCTTTTCTCGCTACCCAATGTATACTTTCTCGACGACATGGTCTGATAAATGAAAAATAATAACATTGTTACAGTTGTTAAACTCATATATATTGCACTACAAAATTAAAATTTTAAATTTTAAATCTCGCCAATTAGTTGATCGGAAGCGTCGAGATACGCACGGCAAGTGAATCTGAAAGACACACTGTGCAGCTTCGTGCCTTTGTCAGTTTGTCCAACTAGCTATCGGAACAACTGAATTAATCTAACATAGGACTATACATCAGTACACGATAAAAATCAACAAATGAGATTACAGAATAACAGATAAAATCACAATGTTACCAAATTTCAATGTGCTTATTTGGCGATGGCAAATTAGAAATGATGCGTATGTATTTACAGAATACCTGATCAGACAGAGACAGACATCAGTATTCAGTGACCGTCCTCCTCATCCAGTACTCGGGGACAGGCGGCGGCAAAGCAAGAAGCAGCGGCCGGCGCCTGAGCTGCTGAGCACCTCGTGCGGAAAAAGCATATCCTTAAATCTTAACCATGGCAGCGACTTGATAATGCTTCATCAAGGCATGCCGTAGACCAAGCCAGCGCTGCTCTATTAAAATTACCCAGTCATTTGCAGCCGATTAACATATTGATGCACGAATCCCACTCCGGTGCTTTGTACTCAGAGTATAAAGTAATCTGAGCCGTTGATCATATTTAATTGGAGGGTTGAGATCTAGTTCTACTCCCACTAGGATTAGTGGAAGTAGAATTGTGGATGGGTATTTTTGTCCAGAAATAATAATTCGCGTAGGGGTATTATCGTAATTTATCAGTATCTTACTCACCCTCTTCCTATCCTATCGTATCGTCGCCATTCTCTCCATACCGACACCATTCCCCTCCATCCCTGCCTCCGTCGCCGTCCCATCTCCCTCGCCGAGCATACGCCACGCATGGGCTGCGGCGACCTCATCCCGCCACCCGTCGTGCCACAGCAGATAGCCGCGAACGGCTCGGTGGTGTACATGGGCGCCATCATGGCGCCCTTGCAGGAGCAGGACAAGCAGTTGGTGGTCGACCTTGCCCCCACGGCGGCGGACCAGCTCGCCAGGATGTGCAGCGCCGGCGAGCCGCTGTGGGTGCGGCAGCGTGGCGCGGAGGTGATGGCCGTGGAGGAGCACGCGCGGATGTTCAGATGTGAAATACCTGTTGGCATCCATGAAAACATCCCATGCCAAAATTACCCCTAAACTATATTAGGAGATTACTAATCTACCCTATAAAATAAATGGTTCAGATTAATTCTAATCGGAGTAGAATACTTCAAGTAGAATGCACCGGAGTATTCCTCCTTTATTAGCGGTCTCTTTTTATTGTCATGCAAGTATATTTGGTGATGTGGAAAAGAGATGAAGAAGGAAAGAGAAAGATGGTTGCTACACATGACAACGGCATAGAGTCGACGCTTAGCATTTATTAGGAAATTTTTCATTGCATTGAGTCTAATAAAGGAAAGATGATTAGTAAGAAAAGTATTTTGGTACATTAATGGTTAGAGACCGTATTGTCTTAACTATTGTAACGTGATAGTCTCTAATTAACGTACAGACCATACCGGTCCTTACTTTTGTACCTGCCCAGAGGAGGGAGGAAAGGACGTGGGTGTCAGGCGGCGCCAATCTCGCGTCTATCCTGTTCGCTTTCCGTGCATCAGCCGATCGACGCATGTGCTCTGTTCGCCTTCCACATATGCGCTCTGTGGGGCCAGGCCCGAGGGACACTGGGGGACCCAGGCCGGCCCTGATAAGATGGTTTGTTGCAAATACCTCTCTCCTAATTTATCTTTGTTGCTGTAATTGTGAGTCAAACAGAATACAACTCAATATTTATAAATTTCAGAATTAGTTAATTATCTAGAAGCTATTTGTGGATGATATGGGTATCCGATACCTACACGCCTTGCATATTCAACGACAGATAGGAGATAAGCCGGATCCATGACTACCCCTACTCTAAAATGCTTCTCATTATTGAATTTGAAGTGAGAGAGAAAAATCTGGACATAGTAGATTTGAGCCAAATTGTCTGCTTTCCCTATGGGAACATGTTTTTTTTTCCTTGCAAAGTTACAGAGCTAGGAGTTGGTGTTTGAATGGGTGTTAATTGGATTGGACAAGATTTTCATTGCTATTGGTTGTATAGTGAGGTCAGGTCGATTTGCGTCCATTTTAGGAACGAATTTAATGGGTAAGCTGGGACTTGTGAGTGAACTGGAGTTATTCAGTTGTACTATTGTAACGCCCCAGCAAATAATTAGAAGAAAGAAAAAGGCAAAAGACCAAGCTAGCTAACAGCCCAGCAGCAGGCCTTGGGCCTTGGCCCATGCAAGCTAGCTAGCTGCGGCAGCCCAACAGCAAGCAGCAGCAGCAGCGCTAGCAGCCGTCAGCCGTGCACAGTACTGCACGACTGTAGCGTCGCGCTACTGTAGTAACGTTTAGTACCACCTCTCGCTTAGCCAGAGAAAAATGCACCAACATAAAAGTATGCTGAGAATCTGGAATTTTGCGTGCAAGCGAATAAGCGATGACGAAAAATGCCGAGTGTTACAGTGTTAGATGTAGTCGAACTGGATGAGATGGACTCAAGACTGTTTCGGACCCTGGGCGTTAGAACTATGAAATGAACTGAAATTTTACTTCTTCATTTAAATATAATCTGAACTCAATCCTATGAAACTCTTGCATCCGAACAAAGTTTTTCAAAAATGATGTATAAATTGGCAAGGAATTAACTAACTGGTTGAGATGGACAGATGGTCTTTATATGTGGGGTTCACAGGTGCATTTTATTTGCATATTTGCTGATTAATAGCTTGAATTTCTGCATTTTCAGGGTTTTTTTGTGCTTCTGAAATTGAAGACAATCGAAAATTTTGAGAAAATGGGTGGCCTCCCATGGTGACGGAGCGGTGGGTGGCCTCCCCACAGTGTCATGGGTTCAGCGGGCAGCCTCCACGGTGGCGTGACGGACGGCCTCCAAAGGCGGGGGCTCGGCGGGAGGCCTCCACGAAGCCGCAGCGGGTTGCCTCCCCACTTGGCATGATGGGCGGCCTCCCCACAGCCGACGCGGTGGGCAGCGTCCACATGGCACGCGCGATGGGCGACCTCACCAAGGCGGGACGCAGGGGGTGGCGGCCAGCCAGATCGGCTGGTGTGCTCAACGGCTGTTGACGCACTGGCAGGAGGATTCACCATGGCAAGCAACGGTGTCGTTCTCTTCCTTGTTGATACTTTATTTTGTGTTGTTGTTGAATGTGTTGTTGTTTGATGCGGCGAGCAACATAGATGATTTATCACTGCGTCTCAGTGTGTTTTATTGGATGAATGGTGAGATTGTAAGAAATGTGTTGTTGGATTCTTGGTACATGATGGATGTTGATGTTGATGAATGTATTGTTGGATTTGGGTGATGGGGAACTTGATGCATCGGTTCGAATAGAGCCGGATTTTTTTGTCTCGTTGAACCTCTTAGGTGCCTGTTTGTGGGGTTCTTAACTGGCACCTACATGTGTTATAGGTGTTGGTTCTACAACCGGCACTGATGACTTTGGTCATCATTGCCGCCTGTAGGGTGCCGGTTGTAAAATCCGGCTCCTATGGCCGGTTCTCAACCAGCACCAATCCAGCCAGCACCAATCCAGCTTTCTGTAGTAGTGAATCTTTGTTTTAGAAAAACTAAAAGGAAAATTACAACTATTTATTACAGAGATTGTAGGTCGAACAACAACGAATTATAAAAATCATAGCTCAATTTGGAAAAACAACTCGATCAACGACATATATATATACAAGTGTCAGGTGCTATTGGGCTGCATCTACCGTCATCCAAGTCCAGCCCAAGCAAGCCCAAACGGGAGACAACAGTTATAAAGGCAGCAGCTACACTTGGAGGAAGAGATCGAACAGATCATTGGCCACGGCGGCGAACGGCGGCGGCGGCGGTGACCTGGAGGCCGATTGGTTCCTTGTCAATTTTCTTCTCTTTATTTCTTCCTATTTGCATCATCTTGGTTCTGCTACTATAGAGTGTTTTGAAAGATAGTTTCTCCTTCCTTCTTCTTCCATCCCACCAACTCTCATCACTTGTACTACATCTTGCTGTAATTTGAGTTGAGAGAAGTGGGTTGTTAACAATTTGGTATCAGAGCCAAACCTCACCAAATCCACCATCAACAAGGAGATGTTATCAATGGATGAAGCACTAGATCGGTTACTAGAGAAGTTTGAGTTGATGGAGGCCAAGAGGAGGCAAGAGGAGAAGATAGACAAGTTGTTGGAGATGTTTGAATTGAGGGAGAAGAGAGAAAGGGAGTCCATGCTGGAGATATCCACCATCATCCGGGCGACCACTGCCGTCTTCAAGTCAACCTCATCTCCATCAACACCAGCATCACCTCTAGTGCCAGCCAGGTGCTCGATGGAATGCCTCAACAACAACATCACTTGGGTGGACGCGAATTCAAGTCATAATGGCGAGATGCCTGCTCCAATGGTTGCCTTGGAGCTTGGGGATGGCAAGAACGAGGATCCTGCCACCTACATTGTCACCAAGGACCTTCCCAATGTCATGCTCACCAGGTGTTCGATGATATGCTCAAGCTCCGACGTACGCCTGATCTTACCGTGGATGTGGTCCTTGCGTGTGCCAATACTGTTATAGCTGCCAAGGAGTTGGTATTGGCTGATGACGCCACTGACACCATCAACATTGGCACCCCTGGTTGTTCCAACGAGATGCACGCCAAGTGTTCGACGTTGGGCCTTGACATCAAGAGGGACCATGTTGGGTATATCTAAGGTTGTTCCATCATCCGTTCAGCCAGTGGAGAATTTCTTATCAAGAACAGTCACCGACATAAAGCTGGGTACACCAATGCTCAACACATGTTCGCCGAATGCCCCAATGGTGATAAGAGGTCGCTGATGGAGCATACTAAGAGAAATCCATGGCCACCTCCTTGGTCAGCTAGAGTGACTAGATGGTGGGAGGTGTGGCATGTGCCATGGTCTGCATTCAATTCCTTACGGACAAGAATATATTTGTTGTCACCATGGCCACCACTGATTCAGGAGCAATGGGATTGGGTGAATCATAGAAGCTGCACAATCAATGGAACTTCTAGATTGCAGAAGCACATCAGCGGGCTGGAACAAATCATGTGTAGGCCTTTGGGTGTAGGGGCTATTGCTGTAAATGGGACCATGAGGAAGTGGATGAAAGTAACAAGAAATGCTAAGCAATGGTGTATTTCCATGGGTGAGAGTTGGCCTGACTTTGTTGAGTTTCTATCAATGTTTGTTGCCAGAGAGCTGAGGAAGCAACAAGCAGGTGGATTAAGTCACTAGTTGGTGAGCAAGGAGAGGAGTGTCATACCCAAAACAATCAATCGCAAAGCTTTGGGCAATTTGGTTTGTCTTGATATGGCTATGTTTTTGTGAAGTGATACTGTATACAGTGCACAAAATAGGCATACAATTTCTAGGATAGAAATGACATTCATCGTGCCTAAACTTGATAGTGCACAAAATAGGCATACAATTTCTAGGACAGAAATGACATTCATCGTGCCTAAACTTGATAGTGGAAGAGGCTCAGATACACCAAATATTTCAGTGGTTGGCGCTGAATATGGGTTAATGTGGAATTTGCTTGAAGTGACCAGGAATGCTAGTCAATGGAGTGTTTCCATGGGGGGAAGATGGACGAACATTATTGAGTCTCTGTCCTTGTTTGTGGATGTATGGAGGGTTGTCAAATATGCAAGCAACTTTTGTTGGCAATTAAGGTGGAGAAATTATCACAACAACCCAACGAGACCAGCTATTCTGACATTTTTATTCCTGAGAAGAACACGCATGTTCTGAAACATTTAGCATGTACACAAGTGCATGGCCAATCTGAGGTAATCATTGGTAAATCTGAAACAAAAGAGCTAGTTAACATAGAATTTTGGCCTTTTGCATTGGTTGATAGCAGCAAGATCGTGCATGATAATTCAGTTTGGCAACTTTTGAACCATATAATTTCAGCGGGAATAATAGCTAAGATTTCATTGATCATTCACTAGGAGGCTAGGATCCTGGTGGTTTATATTTACTCAAGTTCCTAGCTATCTCTTCTCCTGGACAAGTCACATTTTAGGCAATCAAATTCTCATTGCAAGATTGTTCTTCTCTCTTTCACAAGCAAAGTGCCAGGACATGCTTGAGCTGCCCTTTTTCGATGCAAGTTTTCTGTTGGCTAGCTGAAAAGGAATTGGACACATTTATAAAGTTTTTGGGACAGTACAAGAGTGCAAATCAAGAGTGGAGCTTTGCAAGTTCACCTATGAAGTTCTCAGCTATATCAGCTTACGGGCAAGCGGCATTTCAGGGCATTGGATTGTTGTTGGGTGATAGTTCTATCCTTCATAAGCCAGCTGTTAAAATTTGCTTGAGCTGTAGTTTGGTGATGCTACTTTTTGTTGGCAAGCTGAAAAATGAGGGCCACCTTTCTACAGCTTCTGGGATAGGACAAGAATTCCGAAGGTGTGAAAGATTCAGGTTTGTAAGGTCAATAGTTCACTCGTTGTCGACTTGCGGACAAGTCGATAAAAAGGAGAGGGGATTGTCAGGTGCTATTGGGCTGCGTCTACCATTATCCAAGTCCGGTCCAAGCAAGCCCAAAGGGAAGACAACAGTTATAAAGGGATTGTCAGGTGCTATTGGGCTGCGTCTACCATTATCCAAGTCCGGTCCAAGCAAGCCCAAAGGGAAGACAACAGTTATAAAGGCAGCAGCTACACTTGGAGGAAGAGATCGAGCAGATCATTGGCCACGGCGGCGAACGACGGCGGCTGCGACCTGGAGGCCGATTGGCTCCTTGTCGATTTTCTTCTCTTTATTTCTTCCTTTGCTATAATAGAGTGTTTTGAAAGATAGTTTCTCCATCCTTCTTCTTCCATCCCACCAACTCTTATCATTTGTACTACATCTTAGCTTGCTGTAATTTGAGTTGAGAGAAATGGATTGCTAACAAGTTGTAGTATATATGTGGGCATCCGTATTTGTAAAACCATGAAACAAATTAAGTCAACGGTTAACTATATATACACAGCCGTTCGAGGCTTGTAGCACACGGTGGACCTGATTAACACACTTAATAATATATAGTATACATCTCTTAATGATAGATAGATAGATAGATAGATAATGGAATAAAATTCCGGCCTTTGTTCAAGGAGTTACAGCCAATTATTATAGTAATTTTTTGATGATATATGCATAGTGTATACATATTATGAAAGATTTACATGGACATAATTTCTTTGAGGAAGGCATCGGCATGGTGAGGCGAGACGCAGGCCGAGAGCAGCATGGCCCCTTCCTCCCATTTGCACGGAAGGCATATGACGCACAACGGCAAGACCAAGCTCTGCACGTTGTTGGTCATAACCCTCGCCGTCTTGCCACCACCGAAATCCACCTCCTCGAAGCCGATGTTTCGCCAGGACGTGATCAACAGCACGTCCTTCTTGTCGTACCCAGCACCCAGATCCTGCAGCAGCGTGCTAATTCCGGCGCCGCCATCTTCCTTCTCCTTCAGCTGGTCAGGTATCTTCTCCTTGGCGCCCCTGATCATCCGGACTACGTCCATGACGTCGCCATTCGCCACCGCGCCGCTCTTCGCCACAGCCATGTGCAAGGTGGTACAGTTGCCATAGTAGCCGTCCCTGCAGCCCATGTATTTGCGCGCGTTCACCGTGAATAGCAGCACGGCAGGAGCCTCCGGGTCCGACATGACCGCGCGGGTGCGGCATCGCCATAGCAACGCGGTGACCACCTCGAACATGGTGAAAGACGGGTGGCTACCGCTGCTACCATTGTTGGTGAATCGGATGCGGTTGATCAAGCTCGCCGGGACGGTGATGTTGCGTACGGCGGCGAGGTCGTCGTCCGAGTCCGACAACCGCAGGCCGAACAGAAACCGTTGGGCAGCTACAGCGAACGGAGGCATCATCAGCAGCTGCGTGGAGTTGTCGTCCAAGCTGCAGATGGGCGCCACGGATGGTGCAGCAGGCAGACCGCAGGTGAGCTCGCCGATGGCCCTGAGGAACTGTGCCATCCCAAAACCATCAGCCACGCCATGGTTCCATGTCACCCCGACGACGAACCCGCCGCACGCGAACTCCGTCACCTGCATCATCATCAGAGGCTGATCAGCGTGGCCACAGCCCTTCTCCGCCGGGTAGCTCACAGCAAGCTCCTGTAGTAGCTCATGGTGGCCATCATCGACACTGCACACCATCTCCTTCACGGTGCAATTTCCAGCATCAGCTGCGACGAACGCCACGCCCTCCCCCGTGCAGGCGATCTCCATGTCATCGCCGCCGGCAAGCCGAAGCCGGCCGGCGAGAGGGTAGTAGTGGACAAGTGCTTGGGAGAGACCCCTCCTTATGCTCTCCACTGCCTCGTGGACCGTATGCTCAAACACGAGCAACACTGTGGTTGGTACACTGATAAGAGGCCTGTCGAAAGGAGACAGAATCATCTTGCAGCCGGTCGCTGCCTGATCGGATGATGGCCGGACCAACACCAACGGTGATTTAGTTACCACGATACTCATCCTCAACTAATTAATTAATGGCCGCCCGCGACTTGTGTGTTGATTCACCACAATGATCAAACGATCCGTGTTCGTTTATATAATGCTTAAAATATATTATTAAAATTAGGCCAGGGCTAGTACTTGTTGTTCAACATTTGTACCTAGCAAGTCAAACATGCATGTATACCGACGGAGAAACCATCTTTTCTGCCGGTTTGCAACCCCCTTTAGTCTCGGATTGTAAGCTGGGACTAAGAATCCAGGAGTCCTGGTTGAAATATCCCATCTTTGACTATTAACATTTTTTTGCAAAATTGGTACAGTTTAACAATATTTTATTAAGCTATTTGTTGCAATCAATCTAAAATATAAATCTTATGATGCTAAATTATTAAAATTAATTGTTAAAGATTAAAATGTTTAACGTAAGACAAACATAGAACACCAAATAATATAAAACGAAGGGAGTAGTAGATGTGATATTATCATTTTTTACTCATCATGTAGTTATTTGTTAAGATGAACAAAATATATACACCACGTTTGTATGTAACACACTTATCTCAGTATAACATACACAAGTACAGATCCTTCTATATGTGACGGGCTCTAATATGCTTAGAAATAGCGGGCCGTCACAAGAAAGTCATCTCAATCGGGCCGAAAAGTGCCCGATTGAGATATGGTCGCACATACATGTTAGATGGGCATAAAACTTAAGCCCGTCACGGATGACACCTATCAGTGACGGGCCGTAGTTTAGTCCCGATTGAGATAACATTCCATATCTCAAACGGGCCTAAAGTTGCGGCCCGTCACAGATAACCATTATCTGTGAGTCATCTGTGACGGGCACCAACTTTAGACCCGATTGAGATAACATTCCATATCTCAAACGGGCCTAAAGTTGCGGCCCGTCACAGATAACCATTATCTGTGAGTCATCTGTGACGGGCACCAACTTTAGACCCGATTGAGATAACATTCCATATCTCAAACGGGCCTCAAGTTGTGGCACGTCACAGATGA
>CM020184.1:11543080-11566773 GCA_009805545.1 Oryza longistaminata
GACTAAAGATGGCTCAGCCAGCACGTGGCTGAGCCATCTTTAGTCCCGGTTGGTGTTACCAACCGGGACTAAACCGGTTATTTCACCCGGGACTAAAGATAGCGATCTTTAGTCCCGGATTAGTACTCCCGGTTTGGAAACCGGGACTAAAGGGGGGTTACAAACCGGGACTACAAAGGGTTTCTCCACCAGTGGATATTGGCACAGATATTTTTTATATGAAACTTGGTTATCTCCCTATGTCATCTTAGACGCGTACAGTATGTAAATCTGAAAATCATAAACTATATAAATTAAGATTTGACATATAAATATTATATTCACACGATGGACCGAGAGACCAAAAGTTGACTTCTCTCATATGTCAAATATATTTGGAATTGTATGATTATTAGAGAAGAAAATGATAAAGCATGCGTGTACATTCTTCAATGTCTTAAACGAAAGCCGATGGCTGGGTTATGATGCTAGTCGGAACAAATTAAAATGCTTTGTTACTACTGAATCAATATCGTGTTTCTTCATCTCGGTAATTACCTGCCAAGAATTGAGGTAAGCATGTCATGATGCGTGGCAGTGACAAGATCAGCGTCTTCATGCTGCCTCTCCCCAAGGTAAACGATGTATAACTGATGGAAACAAATTGGAGTAAATTAGTTTTCCTAACATTTCATACAGTATCAACAATTCGGAGAATAAGAGTCCAATTTACTCTCTTGTACTATTTAACCAGATTTAACCGGGGTACTCGATGCCCCTAACTATTTCTGTAGCTCCTTTTATACCGCGAACTATTAAACGGCTCCCTTTACTCCCAACTATTTCTCCTTTTTCTCATGTAAGTCATATTTTGAACATATTTTTTACTATGATAGATACATTACAACTTACATCTCATCAATACATTTTTTTAAGTACTTTTCGGATTGTTTACATAGGTTGTAAGTACCTAGAACTGATTTAAACATCAAGATTTTAAACTTCAAACAAATATTCATGAAAATATTTGAAAAAAAAAGAACTTTGATAATGTCATCCAATGCATGAAAATTTACATCTTAAAGTACAACTTGTAAAAAGAGAGTAAGGATAAAGAGAAATGTTATTGAGTAAAGTGAACCATTTGCAAAATTTTCAAATGTTTAGGGGGTAAACTTAGACAGAATTGACTTCCTTTTGTTGAAACGTTCATTCGGGTTCAAGTCATCCAATCATAACGAAACCTCATATTTATGATTATGATTAATTATTTGTTCAATGGTACGAAAGGGCAAGTAGCCTAGTGGTTGCAGTGACCTGACTAGTACCCCAAGGTCCTGAGTTCAAATCTCTATAAGAGCGAATTTCAGATTGGGTTGTTTGCGGGGCTAAGTTCCCTATTTCAATGGTGGTCGTATATATCCCAGTTGGATATAGAGGCCGGATAAAAATTACCCTTCTCTAAAAAAATAAAAAATTGTTCAATGGTTGGCGACAACCCGGCCTGTTGACAACAACACGGCTATAATCGATGTGTTTATAATATAAGGGTGTACACAGGGGCAGAGGTAGAGTATGGGAGGGGTGTCCACGAACCAGGCCAAGAATTTTTTTTAGCTATACCTCACATATTTTCACCATGTGCGCACCTCCCTCGATACAAACTTAGACATTCGCATCAACTTAAATTAAGCAAGTGGTATCATCCTCTATTTCGTTCCAGCTCCACCCCTATGTGTATGAGTATGTTTTTTTTAGAAAAAAGTGAAAGCCCTGTTGCCTATTTCCATTTATAAGCAAGTGGCATCATCCTATATTTCGTTCTAGCTCTGTCCCTAGGTCTACGAGTATGTTTTTTTCTAAAATAAAGTGTAGCGAAAAAAGTGGAAGCCTTTTTGCCTATTTTATTTATAAGGTGATACCTAACCTTTGGTGTCCGCATATGAGCTCACGGAGTGGCTGTCCTACCATCTACTAATTAAGTACAAATTATATATAGTCAGTCATCAATAAGACATAGAAGAGTTTCATTTATTTTATTCGTGACTAGGTGCAATCGCTAGTGCATACTCGCTCCGTTCCCTAAATATAAGGGATTTTTATGGGATGTGACATTCGTTGTACTAGAATATATCACATCCCACTAAAATCTCTTATATTCAGAGACAGAGGCAGTACGTTCCAAGAACTATAAGCTATATATATCCCGCTATACGTATATGTGTAGACAGCCGTAACTTACCACCACAATCTGTAAGTATAAATGATTTTTTTGTCTGTGTAAGGAAAAACACTTATATTTTGATGGAGGTAGTATATTAACAGATTTGGCAGAAAACAAAAAACATGCGGCAGTATTTTCTACCAAAGCTTTTAAATTTTGAGCATTGGATATCCTCAAGACTCGTGCAAAATTGGAACAAAAAAATCATTGCGGCATATGTGAGTGTGAAGTTGGACTGACAACTTTGATTAGTGGCTCAATGTGCTAGCCAACTCCCCACAGTTTTTTTTTCGTCTAATTACATATGAGTTAGGAATAATTCACATTCATTATAAAAAAAAGCCTAATAAGGAACGACATGATAGGTGCCAGTACATAAAAATCCGGCGCATACGAGGTTTTTCTCATGTTTATAAACAAGCACATGAGGAGCTACTCGTTTGTGCTGGTCCAATAAAAATAATCAATAGGTGTAGTTATTATAATAAAGCGACATGTATGGACATCACATACTCCCTCCATCCAAAAAAAGGCAACCTAGGCATGGATGGGACATATTCTAGGACAATAAATCTCGCTTCTTGATTCGCAACTATATGGGTATTGGGTTGTCAAATTCAACTCATCATGGCCGATTTTGCATTGGCACAAATGCTACTGGACAATTGGTAGATAGATCATCTGATATATGCTTTCTGATTGACTAGCTAGTACCGTTGAACACGTTGTCTTTATACTTGTTTTTGGATGTCGTTGATAATTAAAACCGACAGCTATGAGTCCATGGGTGCCAGTTGATAATTAAAACCGACACCAATGATAACGCTGCTCATATATATACGTTTTACACCTAACTCTTCATATAAGTTGGATAAAAATAAACTTATATTAAATTTGTAGAGGTCGACGAGATCTACAACTTTGTAGTGGATCACTTTTTTTGTTTGAGGTCGTTCAAATGTTCGAAAATGTGTTATAAGTTATTAGATCTATTTGGATAAGTGAAATTTTAAAATTTCTACCGAATGAAAACAAAATCTCTATAAATTAAAGTTGCAGATCTAGATGAGATCTATAATTTTTATAGTTAACATTTTCATTTGACCTTATCTGTGGTGTTAAATATGGATTATAAGTTTCAAATGAAAGTAGGACCAACAAAAATAGTATTTGCTTATAAGACATCAAATGTTTTTAGGTGAGATAGTAAAGAGACTACATTGAGTGGAGATACTCAGTAGGTTTGAACCCTTCAAACCACGTGCGCGTGAAAATGGTGCAAAAATCTTGTGAGTTGTTGGAAACAAAGTGAGACCATGGCTGGTTGCCTAGTAAAATACAAAATATTTTTTTGGATTTTTTTCACACCCATAAAAATGAAAAAGGCATACACCTATATAGGTCCAGTTCTAAATTAGAGCCGGCACTTAAGAGAGTGTTATCAGTGCCACCTGACACCAATGACACTTTCTGTAGTAGCGATTGTAAAATGAATTACTCTATTTATACTGTAGTTACATTTGAATTTTTTCACTTTAAAAAACTGTCCAATGTTATATAGCTACTCCTATATATCAATAAGTGGCCGTGTATAACCACCTATGGATATAGAGGCAGGATTTTTATCCATTATCTAAAAAAATATATCAATAAGTGAGTCCAATGCAAGTTTGCCATGAATACCTTCTTGGATTGACTCTGTTGTCCAACAACACATGATCTTCTCAACGAAAGAGCAAGCAGAAGGAGGAAGAGGAGTCGGCAATGGCCTCCTCTATGGAAAGCTTGAGTCATATTTGAAGGATCGATGAACTAAGGTTCCTGTTCCGGTTGTGAATTGAACTGTGATGACATATGAATGATAGTTAGAGCTTGCCAAGCAAGGAGCTATTTATACATCCATCGGTACAAGAGATCCAGCAACAACCATGCATGCACGTTTTCACTGTTAATTAGCAGCCGTCGGTTAATTTACTACCAGCGGCCCAACTTGTCGAGAGTCGACAGTCCAACTGTCCAACAGTGAATACAATCTTCTTCCATCTTGTCGTCTCATTCCTCGAGCATATCACATTGGCCGTACAGTGTTTAATTCAAATTTTTTGTTGTCTTCGCGAAACTTGAAGAATTTAATTCTGGTCACTGTACGTTGAATCTACCCGATTATAATTAATCAGGGCAACAAACAGCAACGTGATCAAAAGCACATGGAAATTTTACTATTAGGTAGTTGTGAACTTGTAATTAATTAATGAAGATACCTCAACTGCTGATGTAGGTTTAATATGTTTACGTGTGTGTTGATCACCGATTGAGATATGGATCCAGAAAATTACAAACTTTTTGATTGGCAGGTTGATCATCCGGAAAAAAAATATAGTGCAAATTTTATACGTAGTGTAAACGTAAAAATTTTATATCCAAGACATCATGAGTAGGAGTTTTTTTACACATGGATAAATCTGAAAGTAAACAGATTACTCGCAGTGAAGTGGACAAATCTCGTAGGGGTTATTTTTAATACTACCTTCCAGGCTAGCTATGTACTCCCTCCATCCCAAAATGTTTGACGCTGTTGATTTTTTTAAAAATATTTGACCGTTCGTCTTATTAAAAAATTTAAGTATTAATTCTTTTTCTATCATTTGATTTATTGTTAAATATATTTTTATGTATACATATAGTTTTTTACACATTTCACAAAAGTTTTTGAATAAAACGAACGGTTAAACATGTTTGAAAAAATCACCGACGTCAAACATTTAGGGAAGGGAGTATATATACATATATATATATATATATGAACCTTCCTGACCTGCTCATATATGTAGGTTTTGTTTATATGCGTGTCGTTCAACAACGAGTGGACCCATAAAATTACAAATTTTTTGACGGGCAGGTAGACAATCCAATTACCATCTCCTGTTTTCGAACGGAGATTTGATGCCGGGGAGGGCTAATTGGCGGGTGATCATCCACAGCGATTGCCCCCTGTCCCTCCTCGCCCCCTAACGCACATGCTACTCCCCTTTTTTTCTCTTCCTACTACACCATAAATTAAAAAAAACAAGTTAGAAAAAATAAAAAATAGAAAAAAGTTGTAATACCCTTGAAATTATATTGATGTGCATAGACTTATAACTATATACTGTAAACTTCGTACGTACAAACTTTTCGTATAGAAATATATATTCTATTAAAAATGTTTAAATCCGAACTTGAATTTGAATCGTGTATATAAACTTTTATCTTATAAATTTTAGGTGTGTAAACTTTTGATATATAAACTTTAGGTATATAAACTTACCCAAAAAGAAAAACTATATGGTGCCAAAAAATAAGAAAGTGGTTGGAAAAAAATCGCCCCGGGCGATTGATCGCTAATTCGTGATCTCGTTTGATGTCGTCATCATTTCTTTCAAATTGATGTCGTCACAGCACGAGGTCGATCGATTTTAATATTGTCCAGGCTAATGAAGAACAATGTGCGCTTTTACTTTGTGGGGACTGATTAGCTACATTGTGAATTCAATAAAAAAGAAGTAGCGCACGAGATCTAAAGTGGATGAGTAAAAGGACAAAGCGGGTATAATCGTTGGTGTACTCGGAGCTATTGATGCTCTCGGTGTCGAAGTTGTTGTAGCCTTCAGAAAGACTGTAGCTATTGACGATGTCTGTAGAGCTGTAGGATTCGAGTGGTTGTAGCATGACCCAGACCTCCCTAGATCCGATCTTGGATTTGCCAGGATTGGACTCTGTAGAGCTGTAGGATTCGAGTGGTTGTAGCATGACCCCGACCTCCCTAGATCCCATCTTGGATTTGCCGGGATTGGACTCGGACCGAGTCCTTGGAGGGGTGACGAATGTAGATCCAAACATCGCACCGAGGAGTGGCGGGAGTCACATGATGATCTTGGGATAAACTGTCGTGTTGTTGGGAAGTCCACGAAGGTTGAGCGGCGGTGATGATGTCCGTGAATGGTTTGAAACCGACTCGGAAGGCACAACTCTTGGATAGGTCTCGGCGGTGTTTGGAAGGTCGAATGACGCAGAGATGGTGTGGTCTCACCTCGATTGGTTCGGATCAGAGTCAAGGAGAGAGAATTTACCCAAGTTGTCGATGACGAAGTCGAGGCTGCCAGAATAGTAGACCTACCCTGGTGGGAAGGCGAAGTTGTCGGCTCCTAAAGTTGATCCCATCGCACTTATTGGCGGAAAACTCGAAGCAACCCCTATCTGGCACGCCAAACTGTCGATTGTAGAAATTGGTAATAAGAAATTAAAGGGGTAGCACACGAGATAGGTTCAGGCTCTCCTGATGAGAGATAATTCCTAACTCCTATTTTAGAGATTGTATCCGCCGGATGTTGTATTGATCTAACGATTTGGCGTGGTTATGCCCTTGGAGGATCTCCTGCCCTGCTTTTATAGGTTTGGGGGCAAGGTTACAAAAGGGAGAACCCAGTCAGACATGATATGGATTTTCCTTATACAATTAGACAATTGTATGGGACTAAGACTACAGACTGCCTTGGAACACTAAGCAATACAAGGTCCAAAGCCTTATATATTTACATAAGATACGAATTTGGCCCACCTCCTATCTCCAGTCAGATAAGCTATTCATATTGGTATATGGTATCCATAGTCTCCAGATACATCGTGTTGAATTTTCATGAGTTTGTCGCTACTCCCTTTGTCCCACTCAATAAGACACGGTCAACTTAGCACATTCTCTAAAGCTAATATTTAGCTTTAAATTTCTCATATAGTATATTTTTTTAGCAACAAAGTCATGATCATATGAAAGTAAATTTAAATATTAATCTAATAATATTATTTTGCTTGAATAAAAATTATACTATCATAAAATAATTATTGATCAAACATTTAAATTAAGAATTGTACGTGCGTACCTTATTCAGTGAGAGGGAGGGAGTAGTTTACGCATCAGTACGTAAATCGCTACTCTGTAGGTGTGAACGTTGACGCACTTACTTGATGAATGATTTGTCACGGGTTTGGAAGAATTATATGTAGCAGATTTCCCTCTCCATAATAATCCAGATTGCTAGACCACCAAAATACCAAATCATGATAAAAAAGGAAGAAAACAAAATGAAGTAGATATATCAGTAGGGTTGACACCCGGTAGAACCGAATGCAGAAATTATAAGGTTACTGATAACCGTGGGGCGAGGCGTGCGTCGCGTCTCTCTCTCTCCGGCGCTATTAGGAAACAGAGGACCCCGATCAGATCTGCTCGCTTAGTTTTCCAAGCACTGGTTCTTCCTCCTCGCGCTGCCTGTGCCGCTTCTGCTTCTGCTTCCCCGGTTCTGATCACTTGCGCGCACGAGTGATCGGAACAAGCAGGGCCTCCGGAACCACACCTTCTCCTGAGATCTGCACCGGGTAGGCGGGTGATCAGGTTTTTGGGGAGTGCTTCCGCACGACTGGTCCTTGTCATCGTCCGTTCATCTGCACTCCATCACCTATGTCTGCCGCACCGGAGCCGGAGGCGGAACTGGCGCACCGGGAGCTGGTGCACCGATCGACAACACCAACGGAGGCAGTTCTGCCTCACAATCCAGCGGAGCGACTTTCACAGGGTATAACTCTCTACTGTTACTTCAGTTTTTGTTATTTCTGTTAGTCGCAATGCTATTGCGTTCTATGTATAATGATGATGCTTATTATATCTTAAGCATGCTCCTGTTTATGTTTGATTTTATCACTAGATCAACTCACATTGTTCATGCCATGATTATTGTCTTAATATTTTGGATTAAAATATGCCGATATATGACTATATCTCCAACAATCCAAAATCCTGATAGGTCATTTTCGGTAGTTGGCTTTGCCGCTGCACTGAAACCACATGCTTTTGATGGTTCTAATTATAAGAGATGGAAAGCACGTGTACTATTGTGGTTGACAGCGATGCAATGTTTCTATGTTTCACGGGGTAAACGAAGTGAACCACCTCTCTCTCCTGAGGAAGAGGTTATGTTCGAGGCTTCGATTGGCCTGTTCCGTGGAGCATTGATCAATGTACTCGCTGACAATATAGTGGACATGTATATGCACATGCCTTTAGGGAAGGACATGTGGGATGCACTTGAGGCCAAGTTCGGAGTTTCCGACGCCGGCAGTGAGCTGTATGTCATGGAGCAGTTCTTTGACTACAAGATGGTCGATGACCGTTCTGTAGTGGAACAAGCTCATGAGATTCAGATGCTGGCTAAGGAACTTGAGAACAACAACTTTGAGTTGCCGGACAAGTTTGTGGCGAGAGGCATTATTGCCAAATTGCCACCTGTTCTTGGTCGGACTTTGCCACTTCTCTAAAGCACAAGAGACAAGAGTTCAGTGTTTCTGATCTCATTGGCTCTTTGGGTGTTGAGGAGAAGGCGAGGGCAAATGACGTCCGGGGCAAAAAGGTTGAGGGAGGTTCTAGTGCCAATATGGTACAGAAGAAGAACCCTCATGCATCCCACAACAACAAGAAAGTCAAGCCTGATGTCAAACCCAAGGCTGCAACCAACTTTAAGAAGAAAGGCAAGTGAAAGGCAAAGGGAGACTGCTTTGTGTGTGGCAAGTCTGGGCATTGGGCCAAGGACTGTCCTGAGCGCAAAGACAGGAAGTCTGCCAACATGGTCATTAGCGAGGGCGGAGGAACATCGGGGTACGGTAAAATATTACCTACAGTTCTCTCTGTTTTTCACTCACCTGATTGGTGGGTGGACACTGGTGTTAATATTCATGTATGTGCTGACATTTCTTTGTTTTCTTCTTATCAGGTTGGGAGAGGTTCCTCCTTGTTGATGGGAAACGGGTCGCTTGCGGCTGTTTATGGTGTTGGTACGGTCGATCTGAAGTTTACTTCGGGAAAGACCGTGCAGCTGAAGAACGTGCAGCATGTCCCTTCAATAAAGAAGAATCTAGTTAGCGGCTCTCTATTGTGTAGAGAAGGTTTTAGACTTGTGTTTGAGTCCAATAAATGTGTCGTATCTAAATATGGGACTTTTGTTGGAAAAGGTTATGACAGCGGAGGCTTGTTCCGCTTTTCTTTGAATGACATGTGTAATAATCATAATGATGTGAACCATATTAGCGAGAATGATGAGTCTAATGTGTGGCATTCGCGACTCTGTCATGTGAATTTCGGTTGTATGACGCGCTTAGCTAACATTAGTTTAATTCCAAAATTCACTTTGGTCAAAGGTTCCAAGTGCCATACTTGCGTTCAATCGAAACAACCTCGCAAGCCTCACAAGGCATCTGAGGCGAGGAATTTGGCACCTCTAGAACTTGTTCATTCTGATTTGTGCGAAATGAACAGCGTGTTGACTAAAGGGGCAAAGAAATATTTCATGCCATTGATAGATGATTGCACTTGATTTTGTTATGTGTATCTATTGAAAACAAAGGATGCTATAAAGCTGAGGTAGAAAACCAACTTGAAAGGAAAATCAAACGGTTGAGGTCTGATAGGGGTGGGCGAGTATTTTTCCAATGAGTTTACATCCTTTTATGAAGAGTTTGGAATTATTCATGAGAGGACGTCTCCCTATTCACCCCAATCAAATGGGGTAGCCGAAAGAAAGAACCGTACTCTAACTGAGATGGTGAATGCCATGTTAGACACTGCGGGACTTTCCAAGGAATGGTGGGGTGAGGCAGTTTTGATTGCGTGTCATGTCCTGAATAAAATTCCAATGAAGCATAAGGAAGTAACACCATTCGAGGAATGGGAAAGGAAGAAATTAAATCTCTCATACCTACGAACATAGGGCTGTTTGGCCAAGGTAAATGTACCTATAGCCAAAAAGCGTAAACTTGGACCGAATACTGTTGATTGTGTGTTCCTTAGTTATGCTATTCACAGCGTGGGTTATAGATTCTTAATAGTAAACTCTGGAGTACCCGATATGCGTGTTGGTATGATTATTGAGTCTAGAGATGCTACATTCTTTGAGAATGAATTTCCCATGAAAAATACACCTAGCACTTCTAGTCAAGAAACTGTCATACCCCATAAGCACTTTGCACCGATAGAACATAATGATCAAACGCCTGAGGGAAATCCTGAGGAGGATAACATTGTAGATACTCATAAGAGTAAGAGACAAAGGGTTGCAAAATCCTTTGGAGATGACTACATTGTATACCTCGTAGATGATACTCCAAGAACCATAGAAGAGGCATATTCATCTGCTGACGCTGACTAATGGAAGGAAGCAATACGCAGTGAGATGGACTCAATTATGTCTAATGGTATGGGAAGTCGTTGAGCGTCTATATGGGTGCAAGCCTGTAGGATGCAAATGGGTTTTCAAGAAAAAGCTTAGGCCTGATGGTACAATTGAAATGTACAAGGTAAGGCTCGTGGCCAAGGGTTATACCCAGAAAGAAAGCGATGATTTTTCGACACCTACTCACCAGTTGCTCGTTTGACCACGATTCGAATACTACTTGCTCTGGCAGCCTCTCATGGTCTTCTCGTCCATCAGATGGACGTTAAGACAGCTTTCCTAAACGGAGAGCTGGAGGAGGAGATCTATATGGATCAACCAGACGGGTATGTACTAAAAGGTCAGGAGGGAATGGTGTGTAAACTGTTGAAATCCTTGTATGGCCTTAAGCAAGCACCTAAGCAATGACATGAGAAGTTTGACACCACACTTACATCTGCTGGCTTTGTTGTGAATGAAGCTGACAAATGTGTGTACTATCGCTATGGTGGGGGAGAAGGAGTGATCTTGTGTTTATATGTCGATGACATATTGATCTTTGGAACCAGCCTCAATGTGATTGAGGAGGTCAAGGACTTTCTGTCCAAGAGTTTTGAAATGAAGGATTTGAGAGAGGCTGATGTTTTTCTTAACATGAAGCTACTGAGAGGAGATGAGGGTGGGATTACACTTGTGCAATCCCACTATGTGGACAAGGTTTTAAGTCGCTTTAGATACATTGACTGCAAGGCAGCTCCTACTCCTTATGATCCCAGCGTGCTATTAAGGAAAAACCGAAGAATAGCAAGGGATCAATTGAAATACTCCCAAATCATTGGTTCATTTATGTACTTAGCTAGTGCAACGAGGCCTGACATCTCATTTGCTGTAAGCACGCTGAGCCGGTCTGTGTCAAATCCGGAAGATGATCATTGGCAGGCTCTAGAAAGAGTAATGCGCTATCTTAAGGGCACTATGAGCTATGGAATTCACTATACCTGGTACCTAAAAGTACTGGAAGGGTATAGTGACTCAAACTGGATATCTGATGCTGATGAGATAAAAGGCACAAGTGGATATGTGTTCACACTTGGAGGTGGCGCTGTTTCCTAGAAGACTTGCAAGCAGACCATGTTAACGAGATCAACAATGGAAGCAGAATTTACAGCACTAGATACTGCGACAGTTGAGGCCGACTGGCTTCGTGAACTCCTGATGGATTTGCCGGTGGTTGAAAAACCAGTGCCAGCTATCCTAATCAACTGTGATAATCAAACAGTTCAAAGGATAACATGAAGTCATCTAGGAATCAAAAGAAGACTGAAATCTATCAGAAAGCAGAAAAACTCCGAAGTGATAGGATTGGACTATGTCCAAACGGCTAAAAATCTGGCAGATCAGTTTACCAAGAGGCTACCACGTAATGTGATAGACAGTGCATCGAGGGAAATGGGCTTGGTACCCACCTAAGGTTGCACAATAGTGGAAACCTGTCTATTGTGATCGGAGATCCCGTGAATTTGGACGGCGAAACAAACTATTGTGTGGCTAAGAGAAGAGACCCTTTAAAAGGGCTCATTTTCATGATGTACTTCTCTTCTACTCTGCATGGTAGGATGGCTTATGCCTTATACACCTAGCACTTCTAGTCAAGAAACTGTCATACCCCATGAGCTCTTTGCACCGATAGAACACAATGATCAAACGCCTGAGGGAAATCCTGAGGAGGATAACATTGTAGATACTCGTAAGAGTAAGAGACAAAGGGTTGCAAAATCCTTTGGAGATGACTACATTGTATACCTCGTGGATGACACTCCAAGAACCATAGAAGAGGCATATTCATCTCCTGACGCTGACTAATGGAAGGAAGCAGTACGCAGTGAGATGGACTCAATTATATCTAATGGTACTTGGGAAGTCGTTGAGCGTCCATATAGGTGCAAGCCTGTAGGATGCAAATGGGTTTTCAAGAAAAAGCTTAAGCAAGCACCTAAGCAATGGCATGAGAAGTTTGACACCACACTTACATCTGCTGGCTTTGTTGTGAACGAAGCTGACGAATGTGTGTACCATCGCTATGGTGGGGGAGAAGGAGTGATCTTGTGTTTATATGTCGATGACATATTGATCTTTGGGACCAGCCTCAATGTGATTGAGGAGGTAAGAACTTTCTGTCCAAGAGTTTTGAAATGAAGGATTTGAGAGAGGCTGATGTTATTCTTAACATGAAGCTAATGAGAGGAAATCAGGGTGGGATTACACTTGTGCAATCCCACTATGTGGACAAGGTTTTAAGTCGCTTTGGATACAGTGACTGCAAGCCAGCTCCTACTCCTTATGATCCCAGCGTGCTATTAAGGAAAAGCCGAAGAATAGCAAGGGATCAATTGAGATACTCCCAAATCATTGGTTCATTGATGTACTTAGCTAGTGCGACGAGGCCTGACATCTCATTTGCTGTAAGCAAGCTGAGCCGGTCTGTCTCAAATCCGGGAGATGATCATTGGCAGGCTCTGGAAAGAGTAATGCGCTATCTTAAGGGCACTATGAGCTATGGAATTCACTATACCTGGTACCCAAAAGTACTGGAAGGGTATAGTGGCTCAAACTGGATATCTGATGCTGATGAGATAAAAGCCACAAGTGGATATGTGTTCACACTTGGAGGTGGCGCTGTTTCCTAGAAGACTTGCAAGCAGGCCATCTTAACGAGGTCAACAATGGAAGCAGAACTTATAGCAATAGATACTGCGACAGTTGAGGCTGACTGGCTTCGTGAACTCCTGATGGATTTGCCGGTGGTTGAAAAACCAGTGCCAGCTATCCTAATCAACTGTGATAATCAAACAGTTCAAAGGATAACATGAAGTCATCTAGGCATATCAAAAGAAGACTGAAATCTGTCAGAAAGCAGAAGAACTCCGGAGTGATAGGATTGGACTATGTCCAAACGGCTAAAAATCTGGTAGATCAGTTTACCAAGGGGCTACCACGTAATGTGAAAGACAGTGCATCGAGGGAAATGGGCTTGGTACCCACCTAAGGTTGCACAATAGTGGAAACCTGTCTATTGTGATCGGAGATCCCGTGAATTTGGACGGCGAAACAAACTATTGTGTGGCTAAGAGAAGAGACCCTTTAAAAGGGCTCATTTTCATGATGTACTTCTCTTCTACTCTGCATGGTAGGATGGCTTATGCCTTAATGTGATCCAAGTGGTTTTTCTAAGCAGAGATGTTGACCTGCAGAACATCTCAGAAGGAACACACCTATATGAGTTCGACTGCTAGCTACAGTCTATGAGATTTGGGCGATCTCTAGATACTCATGAAAGGGCATGGAGTTTGGAGATTTGGGTGGAATTTGGAGGCCTTCCTATTTTAGGGTCTAGTACGAGCTATGCTGGACACTTTTTTTTTCTCTCAAAAAATTATCTAGGGGCTGTATTTAGGGACTTTGTTAGAGATGCTTGTGGGCTGCCTAGGATGGGGCCGGGTAGGGAGTGGGGGTGGGGGTGGTTGTGCCATAGCTACAACGCCACCCATCTGCAGTAGTATAGTGTACTATATGTACTCTCTCTTCCTAAATATTTGACACCGTTGATTTTTTAAACATGTTTGATTATTCGTATTATTCAAAAAAAAGTTAAGTAATTATTAATTTTTTTCCTACCATTTGATTCATTGTTAAATATACTTTTATGTATACATATAGTTTTACATATTTCACAAAAGTTTTTGAATAAGACGAATGGTTAAATATGTTAAAAAAATCAATGACGTGAGGGACGGATGGAGTATATGTAGCGCTACGTGATCAGTATACATATGGAGAGCTACGTGCTATGAATCACCGTGAAGCGACTCACAGCGATCCCTCCCCACCAACCCACCTTAAAGCATTTGTAGTAAAAATTAATACTAACAGAATGAATGAAAGGTGCAGCAAACTCCACGTACCAAACTCAAAGCATATGTAATATATTACTGAATGAATGAAGGTGCAGAAAACTCCACGTACCACACTAAAAGCTAAAGGAAAATAATTACTCAATTCGTACAGGTTCAGTCTTCTTCATTTTTGTCCGCTTTCTACTTTCCCGTTGCTATCCACCTAGTAATGCACGTTCCAACCATGTAAAGTGAATTTGTTAAAAAAAACAACTTGAGTAATTCTTTTATGGTGAGTATTAGGATGAATATTATAATTATTCTTATGAATGTCTCTGCAAAATCGTGCTCCTGCATCAATTCTTTTGAGAATTTTTTTTTACCTATATATGGTAGGTTTTGGATTAAAACTCTGATCAGAACCACGTTTAGTGATTATTTTCTCAACATGTATAACCCTAGTACGTTTTTACTAATAGTTATTGTTGTTGTTAGTAATATTTTTATTCCGATTAACTAATTAAAAAGAGCAGCACAATTTTATTTTTAGTGAAACTTTTATATCCTTCGTATATTAACTTCAATCGTAAAAGAAAAAAATAATACAAACCTCTGCACGGGTAAAAGAAAAATGACAACTCGTAGGGCTTGTTCGGTTAACCGCTAAGAGAGAGGGATTAGAAATGATTGAGGAGAAATAATTCCACATTATAATAAGACTTGGACGGTGATGAGGAGCAACCTAATTATCCGCTAATAGTCTCACCCCGTTTCGTGTCCAGTTCCATATATAAATCGGATGGAAAGAAAAAGGTTGGGAGCGAGAAAATGCTAGGGGAATATAAATAGGTTAGGATACAAGTAAAAAGTTACTCTGTTTAATTGGAATTAACCGATACCTAGGTTTGGTCCTCTCACAATAGTAAAGAAAAATTAGAGTGTCCGCTAAGAGGTGGGTGTTGTGTGGTGTAGAGGCTACCGGGCCGTAGGTCGGATGAATTAATCCACGGGGATTCATAAGAGGTGTTCTGAGGTGTAGAGGCTACCGGGCTGTCACTACTGGAGAAATGATCTAGGCAGGGGGATGGAATTCAATAAATTTTCGGAATGAAAAAAAAAAAGCAAAAGTTTTTTTTTTAGAGAAAAATTTGTATTTTGAAAGTATAACGTGGGATATAAGATGTGGGGGGTCTGGGTCCATATAATTGAGAGTTTGGTAAAAGCCTTGGTTTATGACAAACCAAGCTTTACTTTACTAAGCTGTGTTAAAGTCACGGTCCCTAAGAATAATTTATAATCACCACTCCTAATTAACTCTCCATAAAAAAGTTTTTAACTCAAGGTGGGTTTTTTTTAAAGAAATTCCAAGCTTCGCTTGGGTTCTTGGAACGTGCATACTAGCGTGGGATATAGCAAAGGGAAAAGGTAGAAAGCGGACAAAAATGAAGAAGGCCTGGAACCTGTACGAAAATTGAGTAATTATTTTCCTTTAGCTTTTTTAGTGTGGTACGTTGAGTTTTCTTTATGCACCTTCATTCTTCTTATATATACCTAAATCTTTTACCTATTATAAAAAATTAAAGATGTTTTTTTGCCACAAATTTTCGTACGTCTTTCTAATCGCAATTGCCGTTTTCTGTTTGCGGTTTTCGTTTTATTCTGTTTAGCCGTTTCGTTTATATAGCGAGAAGCGAAAAAAAAGATAGACGGTATTGCAGGCGAGACGGACAGGCGAAGGGGCTGACGTCCTCAATGCTGCCTGGGCCTCAGCCCAAGTAACGTTCAGCCGATAATTCTTCTACATTGGTGATTGGCCATAGAGTATGCTATTTGGTATTGTTCTCCGTCTCAAGAATAAATTTAATAATTTTAGCCTTTCAGAAATTTGTTCCTATTTAATTTCACAGTTTTCTTATACTTGTGTCAACTATAAAACTTTTTAGGATTTTGATTAGCTACGGGATGGTATAATAAATAAATCAACTGAACTTTAAAATTTGGCTTTCCGTAGATTTTTTTTCGTCCGTCGTCGCAGCGCGCTCGCGCTGTCCTGATTCCCACCAACCTCCGCGCGTCGAGCATGCGTCCTTCCGCATCCTGTGTAAACACGCAAGAACCGACAAACCACAAGCAATCAAACACAGACAAATATGAAACTCCCGTTTCAAAGTTCCCAAATTTAGAACTCTAAATTTTCACATTCAGATGAATGAAAAACACCAAATCAACTCGAAGGAAGTTGGATAAATATATATTCAACGAGGTTCCACAGTGATTTCACGACGTAAAATAAAACGTATCATATATAATGAAAAATTAAAAATCGCCTTCACCCGTTGGAACGCACGGACATTTTTTCTAGTCTATACCTTAATTAAAAAATACGCCGGCTTCGGTGAAAAATTTCGTCCGTCATCCGTTTTCTTTAATACAGCAACGAGCGAACTCGATTGCCATTAATTTTCGTCCGTGTGTGTAGGACTCCGATTGAATGTGGGCTCGTCTAACCGGAAAAGTATTCATACTGTATAGCTACACATTATGGGAGCAGCACCACCACGTTCTTCAGGTGGTTAGGTGATGAAAACTTGTGGCCAAAGGTTTGGAGTTCGCTTCCATCACCCTCAGATTTGATCTGCTTAATCCTCTCCAATTTTTCTTTTCTCTCCAAGCAGCTTATATTTTTTCAAAGTACAGCCCATATTTATTGAAATTCATGGATTAAAAACAGCAATAATATGCTAATTTACTATTGTGTTTTTCTGACAGCTTTATCCAACCTCCTCTTTATCTATTAATTATTTTTTTAAAGTATGTCCATTAATTTTTCTTGTTCATCTCCCAAAGCAGAATTATAATTTTTTTCAAAAAGTACACGGCCAGATAACCCATATTTTGAAATTCTTTAAACAGCAATAGTATAATGTAATTTACTATTGTGTTTTCTACACTTTATCACCTCCTCTTATTATTATTTTTTTTTGAAAAGTATGTCGATGGTGTTTGAAATTAATACCTAAACCAAAAACATATGTATATTTGCCTACTGTGTTTTTCTACACTTTATCACCAATGATCTTAATTCTCTCCAATTTTTTTCCTCTCCTAAACGTGATTTTATATTTTTTAAGTAACAATCCATATGTTTTGAAAATTGCATATTAAGATTTCCTACTATGTTTTTAATACATTTTATCACCTCCTCTTATTAAGCAAATGCCCATGCATTGCAACGGGTTGTAAATAAACATTCATTGAAATAAATTGCAAATCCTAAACTACATATCCAAAATTGGGGCAGAAATGATGAAAATTAAACATGTTTTTGCTGGTATTTTGGTACGAATCACCCGTATCTGGAGGTCATGTCTTTAGTTCCTCCTGGGTCCGTTTTTAGAAAATACAGAGATCCGTGTTTGAGTCAGATTTTAAATTCGTTTTGCTTAGAAATCAGTACAAAGGGTGTCGTATAAGAACATTCCCTTTAAAAAACTTCAATGCTAGCTTAAGATGAAAGTCATGACTCTAATTGCAGTGTTCCATGATTTTCTTAAAAAATATCTGAGGGAATTCCAAAGTGAAATCATACTAAGCTTTAAACCGTATAACAATAATAAGTTTAGAATAACTTCACCCGTGGCAACGGCACGGGCATGTTTTCTAGTAATTAAAAATAAGTAAGGTTTCCGGTTGATTTTTTTTCGTGCCGATCATTAAAGGGCGGGCCACGTGATTATTTCGCCGCTAATTTCCCGTGAATCGGATGCATTCGACGATCTCTGAGCTCCGCAAATAAAGGAGAAAGCGAAAAAGGGAAACCTAAGCGAGCAGCCCAGCCCAAGACGGGCAGCAGGGCCCGGCCAACAAAAAGCAAACGCAGCCCAGACCAGCCCACAAGAGCAGAGAGCAGAGAAGCAGCAGCCCAGCACACACAGTTATCGTGTATATAGTAAACCGACGCACTGTAGTACGAATGAATACCACCTAAAATAGGAGGCTTGCCTGAGATTATTAACCACTGAACATAAAGTTTGTGTTTGGATCTGTGTCTACTAGGAATTGGATTTAAAAAAAGGAACAATTTCATTATTTTGGGAAGTAAAAAAATAAGGTCAAATTGTTTTTAGGCAATCGGAAAGGTTTCAATGTTTTTGGTTTTATAGCACCGAAAGTTACTCGGCTACTTTAAATAGCACCAAAAGTTCACTATGTTCCTATTTTTAACACTTCGTCAATTCTCGATCGTTTTCCGTCCGTCATTGATCCAGCCACACACACGATATGACGTTTTCTACCCCTAACAAATACAAGTATAATGCATGTCAATGAGGGGTAGAGAATGTATATCTGTGTGTGGCTGGATCAATAATCGATCAAGAATGGACAGAAAAATTGGGATGGAAGTGCTACAAAATAGGAATAGGGTGAACTTTTGGGTGGCTATTAAAGTGAGCCGGTAACTTTCGGGTGTTAAACCAAAAACGTGAACTTTCGATGCTATAAGTAACCAATTATTGCCAAAAAACAATCACATGTCTTTTCTTTTTTAAAAAACCTGTAACCACCAACATCAAATGAATTATTTATTACCGACAAAATTAAATTTACTTTTAGAAAAATTAGAAAACAATCACGTCGTTTTCTTTTTTTAAAAAAGAAAGGCCTATTCGGTACAGCTCCAAAGCTCCTAATTTAACTCTCTAGTGAGTTGAGTTCTGGTAGTGGAGTTGTGGGAGCTGCCTAACCCAACCCGCTCCACAACTCTAAGTTCATTTTGTGAGAGAGCTCCCCTAACTTTCCACTGCCAGTTTTTGGTGGATGCTGAAACTGTTTGGCTGAAGCCAGCTCCAGGAAGGGTGGAGCTCGAGCTGGGCTGTGCCAATACAGGCCCGTAGTCACCAACGAAAATGGAATCGTGTTTACATCCAAGATTTTTTCCCCTCATCCACATCAAATTTTTTTTTCATTTGTGGTATGTTTTTGTGTCTAATTTTTTTAGAGTGAGAATGATACACCAGCCGCTTTTTTTTTCTTTCCATTCATCGTATGACTTCTTCTGATTTTTTTGAAGTGAAGTGATTATGCAATTGAAGTGGCAGTGAGATTGATACTGATAGCTAGCCGAAAAACTTTCTTGTACTATTACTACTCTTGGAGTATGTAAAAAAGTGTTTATCAATATGAGTACAAAAATATATAACCATGCATTGCAACCGACTCATAATAATACATTGACAAAATAAATGCTTTTGGGTTCAAACTTTAGTATATGTATATATACATAATTTCATTTTAAAGTGGTATTAATAGCTTTCTTATAATCCATGTGAATGGATTTAGAGCAACGAATAATTATGTCATGTTAGCGTCCTACCTTGCACCGAAAAGATTCGATTTGATTATAAGGATCTCAATTAACCTGGTGGCATTATGCTCCCACACATCCATTACTATTTATTTTTGTCAACACCCAGTGCAACGCACGGGCGTTTCGACTAGTTCAAGTAATATATTACATATGCTTGAGTTGGTACGTGGGAGTTTGCTGCACCTTTCCATTCATTTCTGTAAGTATTAATTTTACTACAAATGCTTTAAGGTGGGTTGGTGGGGAGGGATAGCGAGTCGCTTCACGGAGTAAGTAATATATTACTGATTGAATGAAGGTGCAGAAAACTCCACGTACCACACTAAAAGCTAAAGGAAAATAATTACTCAATTCGTACAGGTTCAGTCTTCCTTCATTTTTGTCCGCTTTCTACTTTCCCGTTGCTATCCACCTAGAATGCACGTTCCAACCATGTAAAGTGAATTTGTAAAAAAAAACAACTTGAGTATTCTTTTAAGTGAGTATTAGGATGAATATTATAAATTATTCTTATGAATGTCTCTGCAAAATCGTGCTCCTGCATCAATTCTTTTGAGAAATTTTTTTTACCTATATAATGGTAGGTTTTGGATTAAAAACTCTGATCAGAACGACGTTTAGTGATTATTTGCTCAACATGTATAACCCTAGTACGTTTTACTAACAGTTATTGTTTGTTGTTAGTAATATTTTTATTCCGATTAACTAATTAAAAAGAGCAGCACAATTTTATTTTTAGTGAAACTTTTATATCCTTCGTATATTACATTCAATCGTAAAAGAAAAAAATAATACAAAACTCTGCACGGGCGTTATGCTCCCACACATCCATTACTAATTAATTTTTGTCAACACCCAGTGCAACGCACGGCGTTTCGCCAGTCTGTATATATTTACATATGCTTTGAGTTTGGTACGTGGAGTTTGCTGCCCCTTTCATTCATTCTGTAAGTATTAATTTTTACTACAAATGCTTTAAGGTGGGTTGGTGGGAGGGATCGCGAGTCGCTTCACGGAGTATTTAATATATATTACTGAATGAATGAAGGTGCAGAAAACTCCACGTACACACACTAAAAAGCTAAAGGAAAATAATTACTCAATTCGTACAGGTTCAGATCCTTCTCATTTTTGTCCGCTTTCTACTTTCCCGTTGCTATCCACCTATAATGCACGTTCCAACCATGTAAAGTGAATTTGTTAAAAAAACAACTTGAGTAATGCTTTTTATGGTGAGTATTAGGATGAATATTATAATTATCTTATGAATGTCTCTGCAAATCTGTGCCTCGGCATCAATTCTTTTGAGAAATTTTTTTTACCTATATATGGTAGGTTTTTGGATTAAAACTCTGATCAGAACGACGTTTAGTGATTATTTGCTCAACATGTATAACCCTAGTACGTTTTTTACTAATAGTTATTGTTGTTGTTAGTAATATTTTTATTCCGATTAACTAATTAAAAAGAGCAGCACAATTTTATTTTTAGTGAAACTTTATATCCTTCGTATATTAACTTCAATCGTAAAAGAAAAAAATAATACAAACCTCTGCACGGGGCGTTATGCTCCCACACATCCATTACTATTTATTTTTGTCAACACCAGTGCACCGCACGGGCGTTTCGCTAATTCAGTAATATATACATGTGCTTTGAGTTTGGTACGTGGAGTTTCGCTGCACCTTTCATTCATTCTGTATATTAATTTTACTACAAATGCTTTAAGGTGGGTTGGTGGGGAGGGATCGCGAGTCTCGCTTCACGGAGTATGTATATATTACTGAATGAATGAAGGTGCAGAAAACTCCACGTACCACACTAAAAGCTAAAGGAAAATAATTACTCAATTCGTACAGGTTCAGTCTTCTTCATTTTTTCCGCCTTTCTACTTTCCCGTTGCTATCCACCTAGTAATGCACGTTCAAACCATGTAAAGTGAATTTGTTAAAAAAACAACTTGAGTAATGCTTTTATGGTGAGTATTTGGATGAATATTGTAATTATTCTTATGAATGTCTTGCAAAATCGTGCTCCTCCATCAATTCTTTTGAGAAATTTTTTTTTACCTTATATAGGTAGGTTTTGGATTAAAACTCTGATCAGAACGACGTTTAGTGATTATTTCTCAACATGTATAACCCTAGTACGTTTTTTACTAATAGTTATTGTTGTTGTTAGTAATATTTTTATTCCGATTAACTAATTAAAAAGAAGCAGCACAATTTATTTTTAGTGAAACTTTTATATCCTTCGTATATTAACTTCAATCGTAAAAGAAAAAAATAATACAAACCTCTGCACGGGCGTTATGCTCCCACACATCCATTAACTTTTATTTTTGTCACACCAGTGCAACGCACGGGCGTTTCGGCTAATTTCAGTAATATATTACATGTGCTTTGAGTTTGGTACGTGGAGTTTGCTGCACCCTTTCATTCATTCTGTAAGTATTAATTTTTAACTACACTGCTTTAAGGTGGGTTGGTGGGAGGGATCGCGAGTCGCTTCACGGAGTATGTAATATATTACTGAATGAATGAAGGTCAGAAAAACTCCACGTACACACTAAAAGCTAAAGGAAAATAATTACTCAATTCGTACAGGTTCAGTCTTCTTCATTTTTGTCCGTTTTCTACTTTCCCGTGCTTCTACCACCTAGTAATGCACGTTCCAACCATGTAAAGTGGAATTTGTTAAAAAAAACAACTTGAGTAATCTTTTATGGTGAGTAATTAGGATGAATATTATAATTATTCTTTTGAATGTCTCTGCAAAATCGTGCTCCTGCATCAATCTTTTGAGAAATTTTTTTACCCTATATATGGTAGGTTTTGGATTAAAACTCTGATCAGAACGACGTTAGTGATTATTTGCTCAACATGATATAACCTAGTACGCTTTTTACTAATAGTTTTGTTTGTTGCTTAGTAAATATTTTTATTCCGATTAACTAATTAAAAAGAGCAGCACAATTTTTTTATTTTTAGTGAAACTTTTATATCCTTTGTATATTAACTTCAATCGTAAAAGAAAAAATAATACAAACCTCTGCACGGGTAAAAAAGAAAATGACAACTCATAGGCTTGTTCGGTCTAACCGCTAAAGAGAGGGATTAGAAATAATTGAGGATGATAATTCCACACTGTAATAAAGACTTGGACGGTGATGAGGAGCAACCTAATTATCTGCTGTCGTCTCACCCCGTTTCGTGTCCAGTTCATAATATAAATCGATGGAATAAAAAGGTTGGGAGCGAGAAAATGCTAGGGGAATATAAATATGTTAGGATACAAGTAAAAGTTACTCTGTTTAATTGGAATTAAGCGATACCTATGGTTGGTCCTCTCACAATAGTAAAGAAAAATTAGAGTGTACCGCTAAGAGTGGGTGTTGTGCGGTGTAGTGGCTACCGGGCTGTAGGTCGGATGAATTAATCCACGGGGGTTTCATAAGAGGTGTGTGAGGTGTAGAGCTACCAGGCTGTCACTACTGGAGAAATGACCTCTGCTGAGTCGACAAAAAACCACATTAGTCCTGGTTACAAAAAAACCCGAGGACTAAAAATGATCTTAGTCCCGCTTGAAAAGCCCACAGCTAATTTTATGGTTCTTTAGTTCAGGTTGAAAAAGTGTCCGCGCCTTTGTATCTCTTTTATTCCTAGTTAGAGAACACCCAACCGGGACTAAAAATCAGCTGATAGTAATAATCCCTAGTACTTTATCCTCCAACCACTCTTCCCTCATCTCCTCCTCTCTTTTCTTATCCTCTCCCTTCCCCCCCCCCCCCTCTCTTTTTCTTCCTCCGCCTTATTGTCCAAGCGAGCAAGCGGTGCGCGAGGGAGTTAGCGAGTTGCAGCGGTAGAGGAGGCGCAGCGGGCGGCGGCCCTGCGGCGCGCGCGGCCAGCCCGGCGCAGAGGGCTCGTGGCAGGCGGTGGCCTGCGCTGTGGCGGGCGGCGGCCTGCGCGTCGGCTAGATCTGATTTCTTTTTTAGA
>CM020184.1:11566798-11577421 GCA_009805545.1 Oryza longistaminata
CTCTGCTGATCGACAAAAAACCACATTAGTCCTGGTTTACAAAAAAAACCGGACTAAAAATGATCTTAGTCCCGCTTGAAAAGCCCACAGCTATTTTATGGCTTTAGTTCAGGTTGAAAAAGTGTCCGCCCCTTGTACTCTTTTTATTCCTAGTTAGAAACACCAACCGGGACTAAAAATCAGCTGATAGTATATAATCCCTAGTACTTATCCTCCAACCACTCTTCCCTCTCCTCCTCCTCTCTTTTCTTATCCTCTCCCTCTTCCCCCCCCCCCCCTCTCTTTTTTCCTCCGCCTTATTGTCTCAAGCGAGCAGCGGCTGCGCGAGGAGTTAGCGAGTTGCAGCGTGAGGAGGCGCACGGCGGCGCCTGCGCGGCGCCGGCCAGCCGCGCAGAGGGCTCGTGCAGGCGGTGGCCTCGCCTGTGGCGGGCGGCGCCTGCCGTCGGCTAATCTTTTTTTAGAATTCGTGATTCATATGTAATGTATTTGATTTGTGTGCGATGTTAATATGTGATGTATTTGTGATGATTTTTTTTAGAACTTGTGATGTAAATTTTTTGGAATTTGTGATGTATTTGGAGATGATCAATTCAAGGATTTGGAGATGATACTTTTGTTTTGTGATTCGTGAGGATCGGTTTGGGTTTGCACAACTTGCTGAAGGGTTAAAATCAATATTCAAGGTTAAAACAATAAAAAAAAGGAAAAAAATGGCAACCAGACCTAGCCAGTCTCTCCCATACCAACCGGGACTAAAAATGGATTTTTAATCCCCGCTATTTCACCCAAGACTAAAGATACCCATCTTTAGTCCCGGATTCGTTGTCCCGGTTGCATAACCAGGACTAAAGGGGGTTCCCAACCGGGAGTAAAGCCACTTTCTCCAACAGTATGTAGGTCGGACGAATTAATCTATGGGGGTTCATGTCGACCTTTGATGTCGCAATTCCGGTATTTGCATAGTATGAGGATGGTCGGTACTAGGATATATGTGAGACTGAGGTAAAAGAGACGGAGACAGGGATTTTTATACAGGTTTGGGCCCCTGAATTGTCAGGTAATAACCCTACATCCTGTTGGCCGAAGCCGGTATTGCTCTTATTCACCTAATCACACCAGTACAATATTTACAGTAGCCTATCTAAGTGTTGTCGACATGGCGGTCTGAAGGTCTGACTCGTTGTCGACAACAGGGTAGCCTTCCTCCTCGATTCCGCATCCGGCGAGATCAGAGACAGCGCTATATCTCTCCTGACGGTATCCGTCGGCACCGTAGGGGACTAGCCATGCCTATCTCTGAAGTCGATATCCGGTGTCTTGTCTTGGCGTATGTTGGCTTGTATGTTGTGGCTTCTGTTGTTCCGTTCCCCTCTCCTCCTCGAGGGCCTTGTATTAATTGCCATAGGAGTCCCCTTGTCCAAGTAGAACTAGGAAAACCAATATGGATACAATCCGTGTAATCCTTGTCGTTTTCATATAGAACTCTAGTTGTCTTTTCTTATCCGGAACTCCTTCTATACTCGAAGGTTGTTTCCGTATAAGATACGGTATGTGGTAGGTCCTGCCAAGATTTAGTCAACTACTATTAGGTATGTGGTATCCATAACCCTGACAGTTGATAAGAGTAAAGGAATTACTAGGGGTGCACTACATAGCTATGTAGAACGGTGGTACGATGTATATATATATACCATAGGAGCACATGCCTAAACCCTAAACCCATATTCTATCTCCGTTTTTTAATAGATGATGCCGTTGACTTTTTCCCACATGTTTGACCATTCGTCTTATTCAAAAATTTTATGCAAATGTATAAGATATAAATCACACTTAAAGTACTATGAGTGATAAAACAACTCATAACAAAATAAATTATAATTACGTGAATTTTTTGAATAAGACAAATGGTCAAATATGTGAGAAAAAGTCAACAGCGTCATCTACTAAAAAACGAAGGGAGTATTATATACGAAGTGTTGACGACATGGCGGTCTGAAGGTCTGACTCGTAGTCGACAGCAGGGTAGCCTTCCTCCTCGAATCTGCATCCGGCGAGATCAGAGACAGCACTATATCTCTCCTGACGGTATCCGTTGGCACCGTAGGGGACTAGCTATGCCTATCTCTGAAGTCGATATCCGGTGTCTTGTCTTGGCGTATGTTGGCTTGTATGTTGTGGCTTCTGTTGTTCCGTTCCCCTCTCCTCCTCGAGGGCCTTGTATTAATACCCATAGGTGTCCCCTTGTACAAGTAGAACTAGGAAAACCAATATGGATATAATCCGTGTAATCCTTGTCGTTTCCATGTAGAACTCTAGTTGTCTTTTCTTATCCGGAACTCCTTCCATACCCGAAGGTTGTTTCCGTATAAGACACGGTATGTGGTGGGTCCTGCCGAGATTTAGTCAACTACTATTAGGTATGTGGTATCCATAACCCTAACAGTTGATAAGAGTAATGGAATTACTAGGGGTGCACTACATAGCTACGTAGAACGGTGGTACGATGTAGTATATATATACCATACGAGCACATGCCTAAACCCTAAACCCATATTCTACCTCCGTTTTTTAATAGATGACGCCGTTGACTTTTTCTACATGTTTGACCATTCGTCTTATTCAAAAATTTTATGCAAATGTATAAGATATAAATCACACTTAAAGTACTATGAGTGATAAAACAACTCATAACAAAATAAATTATAATTACGTAAATTTTTTGAATAAGACAAATGGTCAAACATGTGAGAAAAAGTCAACAGCGTCATCTATTAAAAAAACGGAGGGAGTATTATATACGTACGTACGAATGTTATTGTGCTTATCAACCCCGCGCGTTCCTGCGGGAGAACTGCAGGATAAAATAATATATATGATTTTTATAAGTTTCTTTCTTACTTATACGATTTTCTTTCATGTTCTTATATATTTTATATCTTGATCAATTACAAGTGATTAGGTTGTATGGTGTGGCTTTTGGGAAGAAGAAATGCAATTTGCACCCTTAAGGCTCAAAACAATTGAGATGATGTCGTTTTAATGAGAAAAAAGAATTAAAACTATCTACATTTAGTAGGATGAGCTTTGTAGATAGATACGTTGATACTAAACTCTACCCTAGCACAGTTCAGAAATACGTCTTCTGTCAAAAAGAACCCGGCCAATTCTATAGGAGTATTTAGGGAATATTGATGGATGGCCAAAACAACTCACAGTCTGATCGGACGGTCAAAAAAGAGTGAACAGTGGAACAGTATGGTATGCTGCGTGGCAAGAAGCGGAACATCCAGCCATACCTCACCAAAAACCAAAATCTTTATAGATTTCAGCATTCAGTTCTACTGGGTGTCAACCCTATTGATATATCTACTCCATTTTTGTTGTGTTAATTTCTTCCTTTTTATCATGATTTGGTGGTCTAGCAATCTGGATTATTATGGAGAGGGAGAGCTACTACATAATAATTGGTTGTAGCTCTGTTGAGCAAAGGTCGGGATGCTATCTATTCTATTATCTAAAAAAACATATAATTTTTCAAACCCGTGACAAATCATTCAACAGGTAAGTGCGTCAACGTCCACACCTACAAAGTAGCGATTTACTGATGTGTAAACTACACCCTCCATCCCACTTAATAAGGTGTGCACGCATTTTAAATTTTAATTCTTTAAATGTTTTATCAATAGTTATTTTATGATAATTAAATTTTCATGCCACCAAATAATATTATTAGATTAATATTTAAATTTACTTTTATATGATTATAACTTTGTTGCTACAAATATTATAGGATATGAGAAAGTTAAAGCCAAATATTAGCTAGAGAACGTGCTAAGTTGATCATGTCTTATTGAGTGGGACAAAGGGAGTAGCAACACGGACAGCTTATCCGAGTGGAGATAGGAGATGGACCGGATTCGTATATTATGTAAATAGATTAGGCTTTGGACATTGTATTGCTTAGTATTTCAAGGCATAGTCTATAGTCTTAGTCCTATATGATTGTATAAATGTATAAGGAAATACATATCATGTCCGACTGGGTTCTCCCTTTTGTAACCTTGCCCGAGCTCCTCCAAGGGCATAACCACAACAACATCATCAGATCAATACAATACATACAACACCTGGCGGATACAATCCCCCAAGTAGGAGTAGGGATTTACCTCTCATCGAGATGGCCTGAACCTGTCTAAACCTTTGTCCTTTTGGTCATCCACTTTAGATCTTGTGCGTTACCCCTCTTCTTATTGCAAATTTCTAGAATCAACAGTTGTTGCGCTAGGAAAGGGTTGTTGCGCTAGAATCAATAGTTTTCCGCCGACAAGTGCGATGGGATCAACTTCAGGATCCACGACTTCACCTTCCCTCCAGGGCAGGCCTACTATTCTGGCAGCCTTGACTTCGTCACCAACAACTTTGACAAAATCTCTCTCCTTGACTCGGATATCCGAACCAATCGGGAGGAGACCACACCATCTCGGCACCGTTTGGCCTTCCAAATGCCGCCGAGACCTATCCAAGAGTTTTGCCTTCCGAGTCGGCTTCAAATCTCTCGGGGACATCATCACCGCCGCTCAACTTTCGTGAACTTCCCAACAACACGACAGTTTATCCCATGATCATCATGCGACGCCGTCACTCCTCGATGCGATGTTTGGATCCAGATCCATCACCCCTCCAAGGACCCAGTCCGAGTCCAATCCCGGCAGATCCAAGATCGGATCTAGGGAGGTCGGGGTCGTGCTACAACCACTCAAATCCTACAGCTCTACAGACATCGTCAACAGCTACATTCTTTCTGAAGGCTACAACAACTTCGACACCGAGAGCATCAATAGTTCCGAGTACACCAATGATTGTACCCCGCTTTATCCTTTTACTCATCCACCTTAGATCTTGTGCACTACACTTTTTTTTTATTGAATCGACAATGTAGCTAATCATTCCCCACAAAGTAAAAAAAGCCTACATTGTTCATAGCCTGGACAACATTGAAATCGATCGACCTCGTGCTGTGACGAGATCAATTTGAAAGAAATGATGACGACATCAAACGAGATCACGTATTAGCGATCGATTGCCCGGGGCGATATTTTTCCCACCACTTTCTTTTTTTTTGCACCATATAGTTTTTCTTTTTGGGTAAGTTTATATACCTAAAGTTTACACACCTAAATTTATAAGTTAAAAGTTTATATACATGATTCAAATTCAAATTCGGATTTAAATATTTTTAATAGAATATATATTTCTATACATAAAGTTTATATGTACGAAGTTTACGGTATATATTTATAAGTATAAAGACTATCCACATGAATATAATTTCAAGGGTATTACAACTTTTTTCTGTTTTTTATTTTTTTCTAACTTGTTTTTTTTAATTGAGTAAAATGCGTCACAGGTACCACAACTTGTAGAGTGGGTGCAATTTAGTCACATATTTTGTAAATTGCTCAAATAAGTCACTCAACTTGTTTTGAGGTGCAAATCTAGCTGAAAAGATGCCACGCGTATTATTTATACTAAGGTGGATGCCACGTCAGCATGGCAGGTTGACCTTGTATGCAAAGAACAAAGATGCAAAGTAGCCCTTATATTGTTTCAATTTTTCATTTGAGTACATAGATTTGTTTGATACTCCAAATCTTCAATACGTGATTTGCTACCTGTACCTGACGTACAAGGATATATATTTGTCTTTATATTGGGAAATAAAGCGGGTTTGTTCCTTGTTCTAAAACCAATATATATATGCGCTCTTCAATGTGGTAATTTGACAAGAGTTAGAAAAAGTCTTTAGTAGAATATATTTATGTACTGAGAAATCGTATGATCGACTAATCAAGAAATATAGTGTTTAGTTTTACGATTATAACTTAATACTATGTGCTTGACAACATTTCAATTCACGTGAGGTATGGCAAGCAACTAACATGGGAGAATGGCAGCATCGCTGCAAGCTGCGGCAGCCGGCGGAAACGGAATCATTTGCAACGTAATACGCGTGCCATCATATCGTCCATCTTGGCAAAAATAATACGCGTGGCATGTTGTGGCATGTTGTGGCATGCACCCCCAAACAAATTAAGTGACTTATTTGAGCAATTTACAAGATGGGTGACTAAATTGCACCCACCTTGCAAGTTGTGGTACCTGCAACGTATTTTACTCTTTTTAATTTATGGTGTAGTAGGAAGGGAGTAGCGTGCGCGTTAGGGGGTGAGGAGGGACGGGGGCAAATCGCTGTGAGTGATCACCCGCCGATTAGCCCTCCCCGCACTAGAACGGGATTGGTCATCTCTACAACTACCTAATAGTAAAATTTCCATGTGCTTTTGATCACGTTGCTGTTTGTTGCCCTGATTAATTATAATCGGGTAGATTCAACGTACAGTGACCAGAATTAAATTCTTCAAGTTTCGCGAAGACAACAAAAAATTTGAATTAAACACTGTACGGCCAATGTGATATGCTCGAGGAATGAGACGACAAGATGGAAGAAGATTGTATTCACTGTTGGACAGTTGGACTGTCGACTCTCGACAAGTTGGGCCGCTGGTAGTAAATTAACCGACGGCTGCTAATTAACAGTGAAAACGTGCATGCATGGTTGTTGCTGGATCTCTTGTACCGATGGATGTATAAATAGCTCCTTGCTTGGCAAGGTCTAATTAACTATCATTCATATGTCATCACAGTTCAATTCACAACCGGAACAGGAACCTTAGTTCATCGATCCTTCAAATATGGCTCAAGCTTTCCATAGAGGAGGCCATTGCCGATTCCTCTTCCTCCTTCTGCTTGCTCTTTCGTTGAGAAGATCATGTGTTGTTGGACAACAGAGTCAATCCAAGAAGGTATTCATGGCAAACTTGCATTGGACTCACTTATTGATATATATTTTTAGATAATGGATAAAAATCCTGCCTCTATATCCATAGGTGGTTATACACGGCCACTTATTGATATATGGGAGTAGCTATATAACATTGGACAGTTTTTTAAAGTGAAAAAATTCATATGTAACTACAGTATAAATAGAGTAATTCATTTTACAATCGCTACTACAGAAAGTGTCATTGGTGTCAGGTGGCACTGATAACACTCTCTTAAGTGCCGGCTCTAATTTAGAATTGGACCTATATAGGTGTATGCCTTTTTCATTTTTATGGGTGTGAAAAAAATCCAAAAAAATATTTTGTATTTTACTAGGCAACCAGCCATGGTCTCACTTTGTTTCCAACAACTCACAAGATTTTTGCACCATTTTCACGCGCACATGGTTTGAAGGGTTCAAACCTACTGAGTATCTCCACTCAATGTAGTCTCTTTACTATCTCACCTAAAAACATTTGATGTCTTATAAGCAAATACTATTTTTGTTGGTCCTACTTTCATTTGAAACTTATAATCCATATTTAACACCATATATAGATGATGTCAAATGAAAATGTTGTTAACTATAAAATTATAGATCTCATCTAGATCTGCAACTTTAATTTATAGAGATTTTGTTTTCATTCGGTAGAAATTTTAAAATTTCACTTATCCAAATAGATCTAATAACTTATAACACATTTTCGAACATTTGAACGACCTCAAACCAAAAAAGTGATCCACTACAAAGTTGTAGATCTCGTCGACCTCTACAAATTTAATATAAGTTTATTTTTATCCAACTTATATGAAGAGTTAGGTGTAAAACGTATATATATGAGCAGCGTTATCATTGGTGTCGGTTTTAATTATCAACTGGCACCCATGGACTCATAGCTGTCGGTTTTAATTATCAACGTATCACATATTTCACCAGCAAATCCGAGTTAATTGGATCAAATATATATTTAGCAAGTATTATCATGAGTAGGAGGCAAATCAGACTTCTAGGAAAAAATAAATTTCGAATTAAATTTTGTGATACTAAATGAACTCATATGAAAAAGCTATCAAAAAAAAGTTGTAGAACTCATTGAGATCTACCATTTTTATTTTCGTCATTTCTCCATCCGGGTTTGATTGAACTATATAAAATTTGTATTTTAAAATATAGGAAATTCAAATATTTTTCGGGTAGTAAATGATTTCAAATGGAAAAATCATCAACAACAAAGTTGTATAACTCATCAAGATCTATAACTTTTACTTTGGTCTTTTTTCTATATAACATTTTTTGAACAGTTTGAATTTGAATTTAAAAATATGACAACTTCAAACAACATTTTCAAATACTAAATAATTTCAATTGAAAAAGTCATAAACAAAAAAGTTGTATTACTCATCAATATCTATAACTTTTATTTTGTTCATTTTTCTATACAACATTTTTTTTGAACAGTTTGAATTTGAATTTGAAAATATGACAACTTCAAACAATATTTTCAAAGACTAAATGATTTCAACTGAAAAAGTCATCAACAACAAAGTTGTATAACTCATCAAGATCTATAACTTTTATTTTGGTCATTTCTTAATCCGACAAAGTAATAGTAACATTGTTCATAAATTTCACATCTCTTATCTAGTTTTATAGACTATAACACATATATGTAAATTTTGTGAACAATGTTACTAGCACTTTGTCAGATGAAGAAATAACAAACATAAAAGTTATAGATCTTGGTGAGTTATACAACTTTGTTGTTGATGACTTTTTTAGTTGAAATCATTTAGTATATGAAAATGTTGTTGGAAGTTGTCATATTTTCAAATTCAAATTCAAACTATTCAAGAAAACGTTATATAGAAAAATGACAAAAATAAAACTTATAGATCTTGATGAGTTATGCAACTTTGTTGTTGATGACTTTTTTAGTATATGAAAATGTTGTTTGAAGTTGTCATATTTTCAAATTCAAATTCAAACCGTTCAAAAAAACGTTATATAGAAAAATGACCAAAATAAAAGTTATAGATCTCGATGAGTTATACAACTTTGTTTTTGATGACTTTTTTAGTTCAAATCATTTAGTATTTGAAAATATTGTTTTGAAGTTTTCATATTTTCAAATTCAAATTCAAATTCAAACTATTCAAAAAAATGTTATATAGAAAAATAACCAAAATAAAAATAAAAATTGTTGATAATTTTTTTATTGGAAATTATTTAGTATTTAAAAATATTGTTTGAAATTGTCATATTTTTAAATTCAAACTCAAACTGTTAAAAAAAGTTATATAGAAAAATGACCTAAGTAAAAGTTATCTCTAACGGGCACCAACAAAAGCCCGACACCGATATGAGTCATCGGTGACGGGCTTTAAAGTCATCTCAATCGGGCCATATTTGGAGCCCGTCACTGATGACCCTCATCTCTGACGGGCTCGGTGTGTAGGCCCGATTGAGATATGCGAGGTCATCTCATTCGGGCCTAAATCTTTGCCCGTCACAGATGAGTGTTATCAGTGACGGGCTATATGTACTTGGGCCTAAAGTGAGTACATCTACAACGGTGCAAATTTAAGCCCGATTGAGATGACTTCGTTCTGACGGCCCAAGTAGTATAGGTATAATTGAGCCCGTCACAAATGATAGGATCTATACTAGTGCCGACATCAAATCTCCGTTCGAAAACAGGAGATGGTAAATGGATTGTCGACCTGCCTGTCAAAATATTTGTAATTTTATGGGTCCACTCATTGTTCAACGACACGCGCACATAAACAAAACCTATATATATCATCAGGTCAGGAAGGTTCATATATATGCATATATATACATAATTAGCCTGGAAGTTAGGATTAAAAATAACCCCTATGAGATTTGTCGACTTCACTGCGAGTAATCTGTTTACTTTCTGATTTATCCATGTGTAAAAAAATCCTACTCATGATGTCTTGGATATAAAATTTTTACGTTTACACTACGTATAAAATTTGCACTATATTTTTTTTCCGGATGATCAACCTGCCAATCAAAAAGTTTGTAATTTTCTGGGTCCATATCTCAATCGGTGATCAACACACACGTAAACAAATTAAACCTACATCAGCAGTTGAGGTATCTTCATTAATTAATTACAAGTTTACAACTACCTAATAGTAAAATTTCCATGTGCTTTTGATCACGTTGCTGTTTGTTGCCCTGATTAATTATAATCGGGTAGATTCAACGTACAGTGACCAGAATTAAATTCTTCAAGTTTCGCGAAGACAACAAAAAATTTGAATTAAACACTGTACGGCCAATGTGATATGCTCGAGGAATGAGACGACAAGATGGAAGAAGATTGTATTCACTGTTGGACAGTTGGACTGTCGACTCTCGACAAGTTGGGCCGCTGGTAGTAAATTAACCGACGGCTGCTAATTAACAGTGAAAACGTGCATGCATGGTTGTTGCTGGATCTCTTGTACCGATGGATGTATAAATAGCTCCTTGCTTGGCAAGCTCTAACTATCATTCATATGTCATCACAGTTCAATTCACAACCGGAACAGGAACCTTAGTTCATCGATCCTTCAAATATGGCTCAAGCTTTCCATAGAGGAGGCCATTGCCGACTCCTCTTCCTCCTTCTGCTTGCTCTTTCGTTGAGAAGATCATGTGTTGTTGGACAACAGAGTCAATCCAAGAAGGTATTCATGGCAAACTTGCATTGGACTCACTTATTGATATAT
>CM020184.1:11577446-11594865 GCA_009805545.1 Oryza longistaminata
CATACCGCGAGTCGAAGATGCCTTGATCAGGCTTCAGACGAGAATCAGCTGGTAGGAGCAACTTCTTCGTCCAGGTTAGTGTCAATTCATTTAGTGAAATTGCAAAAGGGAAAGGTTGTATCGTGTTTGGTTCAGAGACTTGTCTCTCTCTCCCACAAAAGAACTGCTTTGACATTGGGTATACCCCTTCGGGTTTTGCACTTGATCCTCAAGAACATAATACATAGCTTCATCCATTTTCCGATTAACATAGCAACTTTCTGCCCTGTTTCTATTTATCTTGCACAAATCCATGCACCTGCACGAGCAATTCAAACTATTTAATGTGGGAGGCTGGGAACAGTGTCCAATTAATATGTTTATAAAACCACAAAAACAGACTACTAGATATTCGATATGCCTACCTTTCAATTTGCCCAAGGTGTAAGCAACATTAAATACATAGTTTGCAATGGGACCAAAATTTCACAACAGTACAACTACCACAGAAGCAAGACTGATAGCTTGAAGGAGAAAGGGCTAGATGACGAGAATGTTCATAGAGGACTTGGGAGGATGAAGAATAGACAGAGAACTTTGCTCTGAACTGGTAATACTACAGAAATACTAAGTATAAATAGATATCCACCTAAACCTAAACCATGGCTATACAAGCTAATCTAATGCCATTAAATGATTAATCAAGCTTATAGTTTGGCTAAAAGATTTAACTGACTAGTGTTAGAGGCCATGTGGCTAACCAGATAGCTGATACTGTGCACTGCTGTTGCTAAGCTCCTTGGACTCTTCAAACATGATATAGTTCATATGCAAATCTATTCAAATTCATTGCGCCTCTTCAACAAAATCAGCACACACCAGCCAGTCAGCAACAATTCTCTTAACATTTATCCAGAAATAAAAGGATAACATATAGGTCTCATAATTGGAGTTGTACCATGTTTATAGAAGCACATTTCATAGTTTATTCATCAGTACTTTCAAATTATAAATTTATGTTTTCGCTAACATATAGTGTTATATTAATGGTAATAAAATAGTCACAAGATTATCTGGCAAAAAAAAAAAGTGTAACTTTTGGGTGGTGGGAGTAGGATCAAGTGCTTCTCTCCTGTGGATGGACATTACCATACATAATTTTTAGAAGCTCCTTTTAGTTAAATTTAGAGCAAACAGTCAAGATCTTTCCACATGATTTTATTTTATTACACCGGTTTTCACTTCCTATTTACTGCGTTGCCACACATATGCCGAAAGTAAAACAAGGATGAATATGGAATGTGGTGAAATTTCAGTCGGCATATGAGAGCTTCTCTATGGTTTAATTTTTTTCACAACTGAAGAGAATATTGTAAGACAATGACTTCTCCCCATTCTCCAATACAGTTAGCCGTCATGTTGAATATTGGATTGAATAGCTCGTATATCTGAGGTACTTTGATTCAAAATTATATTGCAAAATCTATCAACACAATGCACTGAAATATAAATACCTGGTGTGGGTTCGATCAATTTATGACTGCTCTTGAATTAAGCTTGCAAGAGTAGTCGCCACTTCCTTGATGCGCATTGTACCATAGTGGTCACAAAAAATTTGCCTATTTATATTGTATAGGAAGTGTTCTTTACTCCATTTGAAACGTTTCCCATCATCAAACTGGAGAGTTAGAACCCATAGGATCAAGTGAATGATCGACCCCAAGACTTCCTTTCAGATTTGAATCCCCCAAAACTTCCAACCTCTTCCTTCACAGTGACATGCAACAACCATTGGGTGATGACTGACCTGAAAGACACGTTAACACACAATAAGAACATGTTTCTCAAAAAAATTGCACAACACTAGAAAAGCGTTCAGAATTAGGAAATAATTTAGAAGAATAATTCTCCATGCTCTCAAATAACTACACAACCTTTTCAGAGAAAAATCGAAGTCCTTTATCTGGATAATCAGCTTCATATTTTCACCCAGTAAGGATTGAACGGTTTGCATTGCCGACTCAGTTGAGCATAGCCTGATACTGCAAATTGCCGCAACATGAAGTGTCCTCATCAAGCTTCGCCTGCATTATATTTACAAGAGTTGTTTCATACAAAACCACAAGGGCAGTATCAAGGGGAAATTAACCTTCAGCACAAGGCTAAAAGAGCATTGTACAAAAAATGCTATAATGTATAATCCTACCTAATAAAATATTACCTCCGCCCAGAAAAGAGTTCAACTTCTACACAGATCTGAACAGGTATGTTCAGATTCGTGTGCAAAAGGAACTCTTTTTGGACGGAGGTAGTGGGTTAAATTCTTTTACATTTGCTGATCTATTTTTAGTCAGATTAAAAGAAAGGTGTCAAACATTAATGCCATGCAAATACTTAAGGATCAGAAAACCTGATGTTTATAGCCTCAAATAAGAATATTTTCCTCCAAGACTATGTATGTCAAGGTTCATGTCTACAATGATAACAGATATTTGAAGACTTTATATGAATGGTTCAATTAACACATAACAAAGAACAATAGAGTTGGATGCCTTGTGCCATACATAATGAATGCAGAGATGAATACAGCACCAAAAATTGATTCAGACAAACAATAAGCATATCAACCGCTTTTCTATGAACCAACATAAGTCTAAGAAAAGTCTCATGTTGTCATAGATAAAAGAACACAATGTAAGGACTTTCATGTACTGAACCAAGAACAACCAAAACTTTACATAATAGATTGGGATGACTATAACTATACCTGTTTTCCCCACTGTGTAGTGCATGGTCAACCCAAGTACGATGTCGAGATCTTCAAAATTTTTGCAAAGAAGACAGTGGCTCATTGAAATAAACAGGCAGACAAACAACCCCGAGAGATCTTTTCCAATATTTTCTTTAATTATTGACCACAACCCTACGCTGGTTTCTTTTTTTCTTTGGCTCAGGTAACTTATCACGACGTTTAACAGAGGATACTGAGTAGTTTTGACGACATTTGCAGCAAGGGTCTATATGTCTAATCCATATGCAACCATTTGTCAAAGTTCTTCCTTCGACATGAAAGCACTTCGTAGAGACTCTGCAGACAAGAGAAGTCTCTCTGTGAATCAAAGTACCATCACTCATCTTCATCAGTTCAACATTCTGCCACTTGACTTGCAGTATTGGATCAGACTCGCTTGCCACTCCTCTGAATAAAAACTGAATAAAAACTCTCCACATAAAGCAAGCAGGAAATATCAGCTGGAAGTGTAGAGGACACAATCAGGAAATTTAGTACATTAAAGGCAAAAGATGAGTGGCCTTAATCCTGCCAAACCACAGAAAATATTATTTTTTCCATGCTAACATTGACACAATCCACAAGTTAGCCTAACAGTTAAAATAGCTATATCTTAACACCATGTGAATGTCACAACATAACCAGCATGCAATGTGCAATGTGAATGTAGACTATCTCTAAAAAACCATGTGAAAATGCACTATGAACAGCACGCCAACATTATTCATGCAACAAGCATTCAAAATAATGGAAACAAGATATGTTTGATACCATCAAATAACTTGACAAATGGTGAACAGAATATCTAATCTACAGCAGCATATTTCCACAACACGCATAAAAAGCTAATAAGTAAACTACCAGTCAACGCAGCTATAAGTCTCACAGATTATAAATTAAGATTAAGAGTATATGAAACATCTAAAATAACAATATATTAAAACTTTGCAATATATTATATTTATTATTTTCCTTCCCAATCTAAAAACCTCAGTTCACAAATCAGAAAAAGTTCAATGAAATACTAATGGTATATGAAGTTATGAATATATCCACTTGTAATCACAAAAAAAAAAAAAAGTACTACCCATTAAAGAAATTGCATCAAGTTATAAATCTGCCCTCTACGCCTTCGGCCTCGATTAGTGCCCAAAAGTAGAACTGTACTAGAGTTGGAGGGGCAAACATCTGGGAGGCTCCCTGCTGGTAGGTTCCATGGGTGGAGAAGAGAAGAAATGAACAAAGACTAATGGGAAAAAGCAATGAAATACTAAAATGAGGTATATAGATTATGGAATATAATCCCACTTGTAATCACACAAAAAAAAATACTACCCATTTAAAGAAATTGCATCAAGTGTATAAATCTGCCATCATGCCTTGGCCTCAGATTAGAAAATGTAATGAGTGAGTATGGACAGGGGTGGGAACATCCGGGCAGGCTCCCTGCTGGTAGGTTCCATGTTGGAGAAGAGAAGATGAACAATAGACTAAATGGGAAAGGCATAGGGACAATATAAGAGCAACTTAGGCCCTGTTGATTCAGCTTAGGATATTAGGAGTAAGCTGAAACAACAGTAGATTATTATGCCTAGATTATATATAATCTATATAAGCCAGATTACTAATAATCCAATAACTCTCCTCTAGAGGAGATTTTTCCAGATTATTGAGTGGCTAAAAGACCCACTACCCTTAGATGCTCTAATAATCCAGAGAAACAAACAATCGTAACTCGTATTTTTAAGTCAAACCACTTATTCATTTATAATCCAGCTTAGAGTAACTGACGTTTAATAATCTAGATTACAATAATCTAAGCTGAAACAAACAGGGCCTTAGGCTAGGGACAGAAAGAAAGGGCACACAAGGAGGGGATAAACGTGATGGGGAGGAGATTTAGATGCCCTGGTTACATGCTTGTTGAATCCAAGACAACTCTCAAGTCGCCTACCAACGAAACAGATCAAATTTAGGAATATTGTATGCAACCAGCATATAACAAATATGACTGAATGCAACTAACTAAGTTACTGAATAATCTCCCCTGCAAAACATGAATAGTGGATAATCTGTAAATTGAACACTTGCTTCTAAGTAAACTGTTTGCTACCTGCTAACATGAAGATAGGAATATGCTTATCTCTGACATATTCATTCACAAAAACATATCCTTATTATGATATACCTTTTGCTCAAAAATACTCACAAATAGAAATAGGTATGACTTTGATTGAAAAAAAAATTCAAGTCAAAACAGATAGTAGAAAGAGCACAACCAAAATCAGAAGCAAGTATGGGTTAATGAAATACTTAACCACTATATCTGCCGAATCTAGCATATCCATGTGCTGTTCCCTCTCTTAGTTTCATGCACAACAGTTCTCTCCAGCTCAACTTTCTCTGTCTGCACCAGAAATGGACCATTTTGGTCCTTAAGATTATGGTCAAATTTCATATGCCCATCTCCACACAGAAAAAACATTCAAGAACTAAGTAACAAAACAAATGGCAGCTTTGATAAGCTTTACACACTAAGTGTGTTATGTAACTAAACCACACTATTGTCACAAGCAAGCAATTGTTCAGACTAAGCAAATGTTTTATTTTGCTGTAAATCAATGTTTGTCAATATAAATAAGTAACTTTGTTTACACAATAACTGTGTTTCATACGAATGCAAAGACTGCAGACGAATTAATGGGAATCCCATTTTATCCACATGATTTTACATCGACAAAATAGTCTGTAGCTTGATTACAAAATGTTGATTGTACATAAAAAATGCCAAGCACAAAGCTGCAGGCATATGTTATTGTCTGGCATTTAGAAACTAAGACAAACAATATATGATAGCCCACTTAGTATTTTCACTGATTAAGGGAATAAGATGTATCATGTCTATTGCAGAAATTCCGAGAACACATGAAACAGCATTTACTAGATTTTATCCTAAAAAACATTAACAAGTAATGAAAACAAGAAAACGGGAAAGCTTACCTCTAGCTTGTCGGAGCCGATCTATCAAAAATGGAATACTGCTAGCTGCTGTGACTTCATCTGGTTGTGCAAGTCACAAAAGCTCAGTCATCATAATAGACTTCACATTCCTTGACCACTGTTTCATTCAGCCCCTCCTCGCAGCATCGCGCACCCTCAGTTTCTCCTGGGACAACAAAACATCAGACATTGGACTAAAATCATGCTCGTTAGTGAACGTGGGAAGCGATCCTTTGCCGCTTGCAGAGCCTGTATCCAGCATTCCTATCTTCCTCAGTTTCACACCTCAAGTGTAACGTCTTTGTACCACTGAATATATACAACCTCTTATCATCCGACTTGCTTGCGCGGATTGACCGAAACACTGAACACCAGAGCAGGAAATTCCTTAGCAATGCTGTGTCTTGTCCCTCTAGAATTCTGCCACATCATTTGGATAATTCCGTAGTAATGGTTCAATTTCAGTATTTAAACTATATGTCTGCAACAACGCGAAGCATATCTTGACAGGCTCCTCACATCACATCTCATCAATCGAAAAAGGTGAAACAAATAACAAACAATCAATAATAAGATCCCCATTTTTTAAACCTAAACACATAACCCCACTTCGAATACATAAATCCTCTCGCCAATCAATACACCCGAGCAAGCCGCTCCGAAATCTCACTTCCCCAAGCCCAAACCGCGCTTACGAACAATACCCAATCCAATGGGAAACCGAGCTGGACCATACCTTGAGGTGTATCTCCCCGAACGACGCTTCCACTGCTTCCCCGCCGCCGCGCGGCCTCCTCCGCCGCCCGCCGCAGCGCGCCACCCTCCCCGATCACCCTCGCCGCCACCGCCGGCGACGCCGCCCGAATCCCCGCCCCCTCCAACCGGAGCTTGTAGTAGGACAGCACCCCGCCCTCGAGCACGAACCACCGCAGCCGCCACCCCTTCCGTAGGTCACCCCACTTGTGCAGCACCCCCGCAACCGCCGCCTGCGCCGCATCCAGCACCACCTGCGCAGCGCCGCCGCCCCCGCCGCCGCTGGCGGAGTGGGCGACGTCGGCGCCGCGGCCGCCGCCGCGAGGCATGCGCGGCGGCTGGTGGTGGCTGCTCGACGGCGCTGTCGAGCGAGACCGGCGCGCGATGCAGCAGAGCAGCGGGTTCATCGACGAACCCCCACCACCCTCCTCCCCCGGATCGGAGCCTCTCAGAGAAATATGCCGCGCCGCCTCCACCGCAGCCGCCGCCGGTGGCTAGGGTTTGCGAGGCCATGGAGATCGCCGGCGGAGGAGGCCGTACCGCGGCTTGGGTGTTGGCGTAGTAATGAGGGCGAAGTGCGTTTTGATGGCGATTAATAATAGCGACGGCAGCCAGCAGCAGCAGGACAGAAGCAGCGGAAGCCACAAAGCTAGTACTACTAGCCTACTACTAGTAGGGGATGGGTTCTTGGTGGGGAATAATTTTGGTGGATGCCGACGAATCCCTCACTGACATGTGGGTCGGAGAGAGCCATGGCCACATCGTCGGCGTGGTTAACGTGGCGTGCGGTGGTGTGTTGGTGGCGGTGGATGGCGACCGTTGGGTACTGGCGCGTGGGCCAGGGCGGTGGGGGATGGGCCCACTCGTCGGTTGAGAGCGAGCCGTTTTTGTTTTTGTACGCTTTGTTTGGAGGAGATCCATTAACGTCGCTGTGCAGCGCAGAGAGACGCAGACAGCAGCTGCAGCAGCGCAGGCCCCACCAGGAAAAGCCCCTCACGCTACGATGTCCCGCCTACATCACTGACCGGTGGGGCCCATCTAGCTCCCGGACCCACCGTCGGACGAGGTCGTACGGCGTCCGGTGGGAGTACGCTCGGTAGCGCGTCGAGGGGGCGGGAGGCGGAGCCGGATCGGGTGCGGGCGAGCACCGTTGTGTCTGGAGTTCGTGTAGGCTTAGGTATGGACACGTGGGCGGCGTGTGAGTGGGTGGGGGAGGCGGATGGGTGGTCGGGTTGGGCGCATTGAGGGGTGCTGCAGCGGAGGCACGTGGACGGGAGGGTGCGTCGGTGGATGGCGACTTGGCGAGACAGAGGGGTGGTGGGGCCCGATCGAGCTGTGGTGGTGGTGCCCGACGATGGACGGTGGGGATGATGGATCGGACTCGTGCCGGCGGCTGCGCCCGTCAGGTGGCCAAGTGGGCGGGGAGAGCTTCCTGCTCGGCATGGAAGTAACGTCGCTTTCGATTTCCGCGGCTCAATGACATGCGTCATCAGTAATAAAATAATACTCCTTCGTCTCTAAATATTTGACTTAAAGTTTTTAAATATGTTTGATCATTTATTTTATTTTAAAAATTTTAAATAATTATTTATTCGTTTTCTATCATTTAATTTATTATTAATATTACTACTACTCAATTTTTTTAATATATTTATAAAAGTTTTTAATAAAACGAACGGCCAAACAATCTGCTGTAAAAAATGGTTATCCATTTCTTTTTGAGTGGAAGACTACACGAATTTTGATGATGGCATTTTAGCATTGCTAGATTTAGGTACGGTAAAAATGTTGACGAGTATAAGGTTTAGAATTATTATATGCTCCTTCTAAAATACTTCATCCGTTTCATATTATAAAGACTTTCTAGCATTGTCCACATTTATATATATACTAATGAATCTAAACATATATGTGTGCCTAGATTCATTAACATCTATTTGGTAACGGTGTGATTGTAATGGTTTTGTTGATGGCCACAATTTATCTTTGCCTTAAGAATGGCAAAAGGTCAAACGCACACTAAAAAATAAATACTCAATCTGTCTTTAACATATAATAACCGGTTGGACATCCCAAAATATAAGAACTTAAGATCGTATGGGATATTATCTAGTTTTTACAAATCTATACAGGCGTCCGATCTTAGGTACTTATATTTGGAACGGAGGGAGTAATAATGTGTCATTTGGTTGAACTCAAATTTATGAATACTCCAATAGCTTCTTGCGCTTTCAGCTACCCATATCAGTTTCAACCTTTTCATTGCCTTTGTAAAAATCTTGGGTAGAACCTTCTAAGAATTAATAAAATAAACTTTTCCATATTACCCCTAATTCCAAGCAAACAGAAAATTCCTTTTTTTTTCCCACATGTAAAATCTGAAAAGAAGACTCCTCTTTGATACATTTTGCAATTATCTTAAATGGACCTAATAGATGTAATCTTTCTCAAGATTAGGTAGTGTGGAGTACCAAACTCCACCTCCCCACACAAAAAAATGTGGTGGTTTTTTAATGTATAATTAATTAATTATTAGCTAAAATAACTTAAAGCATATATATATTAATTCGTGGATATTCGACTGAAATATATATATATATATATATATATATATATTATTTATATATATATTATATAGATGCGCTAAACCGCGCCTGGGTGCGCAATAACTAACTACTCCCCTCACAGCACCCCTCCCCACCTCCCCCCACCCCCCCCCCAACCAGGAGGGCTCTCCCACCCCTCTCCCGCACTTTTTCTCTCCCTCACCATTTTTGTCTTTCAGTAAATAAATTACTCGCACTTAATATCTTCTTATTAGTAAATGAATTACTAACTCATATATTGATCTTCATATTGTCATCCCGCACCTTTTGGCTGTCCATTCCAACTGCAACCCACACATTTCTCTTGCACACGTAGTAAATAAATTACTCTCTGTTAATATCTTTTTATTAGTAAATAAATTACTCGGAATCCAATTCATTACTTCTTTCAGTAAATGGATTACTCCCGAGTTGTTTTCAGCGTTCTCAATTGGTTCCTTCTCTCAGTAAATGAATTATGTCGGTTGTTTCTCATTCATTCTCTTAGTAATAAATTACTTGAGATAATACTAACTTAATTGGTTATCATACCTTCCGCTGCGGTAAATAAATTACTTAAAAATAAGTATTGATATCATCACAAGATTTCTCTTAGTAAATAAATTACTATTACACCAATCTCAACATAACATATTGATATTGCCAAAAAAATCTCTTAGTAACCAAGTTACTATTCACCGATGGTTCTCAATGTCTCTTAGTAACTAAATTACTATTACATGCCGAATCCAACAAACAAGACGGCGCTAGTGCCACATATCGATGTTGACCGACAAAGCACTATAGATCCTTAGGTCTCCCATCGACAGATATCCATCACCCACGAACATCTAGAGAGGCATCCCACAAACCACCTGGATATAGACAAAAACGATTACATCATCTAAGAGAAGTCTTTAATTTACACTCATAAATGACTCTAAATGAGATATGATTCGCCGAAGAAGAAATAAAATGCTTCATAAAAAATTGAGCTACCAGTTTAGGTTCCTTCATGCCTACTTTTAGCCAACAGATCATTTTTTATTCAGACAAGCATGGAGGTCACATTATGTTTCCTTAATGGTAGTTCCTGGGCTTGCCTAGTCCCGATCTATAATCGATGATATTGTGCAAAAAAGAAAATTAAGAATGCAGTTGGCTGAAAAATGTAGAATAGGTAATTGGGATACTTCAGGCTAAAATATCCAGATATCTCTGATTAATAACATACAAGTTATAAGCTACACAAAACCTGCCATCTTTTCAGATGAAAAACGATTTCAAGAATAAAAATGGACCGAATGTTCTTAATGAAAAGAATAATCATAAATTCAGAATGATCTAGCATTCACTACAAATTGATCTACAATGGATCGATGGAACATGCATGTATGTTATACAGCGCATCAACGAACACAAGCAATCACCACATATCTGGCGCCCGCAAATTATAAGCTGCAATTAACTGATCAAACATGGCAGCTATGCTTCCTCAAAGAAAAACAAGTAGCTATTGCCTATAGAGATTGATTGAGTAGATAGAACATGGAGAGAAAATAAAACAAATAAAACATCCTGACTTTCATTGGAACACATACGAATTGAACATCCATCCATCCATCGATCCTGACCGCCATCCCCATGCCTGCTTTGCGTGGCCAGGGTCTCCAGCGCCTGCTGCCGACCGGCACGAGTGCAGACTGCAGAATGTGAAGGAATCAGAATACAGGAGCAAATTAGCAGAACTGCAGCAGCAAATCGGTAAAACAACAAAGATGCAAAGTAAAAAGTTCAAAATTGCATGGACTCAGCTGCTTACCCTCATTATCGTCGTGCATCACAGATCATGACGCCACCGCTGTGGGAGGGAGGCAGCAATGGGAGGCCTGATCCGTGCCAGATCCTTCGAGGGAGGAATCAGGGTGTGGTCAACGCAGCCGGAAGCTCCTCCCCGCATCCCGCCGTCAACCGCCCCCTCCTCCTCAAGAGATCCTGTCGATGTCGACGCCGATTCATGGGCGGGGTGGGGAAGGGAGCACCAGATCGAGCGAGGAAAATAGCCAGAACCACCTCACCTCTCCATGGCTCGGCGTCGGCGACCCGCGACCATCGCCGCCTCCGACCGATTTCACCCGTCGTTGACCGATTTCGCCCATCGTCCGCCGCCCGCCGCTGGAGGACACTTCCACCGCTAGCCTTCTCCCGTGCCCTCTCCCTCTTGGTCGATCCGGGAAAACCGGCATGGGAGTGGATAGACTCTAGATCCAGAAAAATAGGGTGGGATGGTCCGTTGCATCCTTTTTTTTGAGAGGAAAACTAACTGTTTCCATTAACCCATCGTCTCGACAGAATCGTCGATAACCAAATCCTCAACGCCAGGTGGAGTTCCATCCCAGCTGAGAACAGTATTGTCTGGGCTATTACATCCAAATGCGGCTAAAGCGTCGGCCACCTTATTACATTCACGTGGGCAATAACCAACACGGAAAGAAAGAAAAGCCAAAGCAATAAACTTCTTCATTTGCAGGACCAAGCCACCTAACACTGCAAGATGGATGTTGCTCTCCTTCAGGGCTTGGACAAGCAACAGCGAATCCGTCTCCAAGTGAATATGCGCTATACCCCACTGTGCTGCCGCTTCGAGTCCCTTCACTGCCGCCAGAATTTCAGCATGGAGAGCATCTTGCATTCGAGTCGATTTGCCCGCTCCCGCTAGGACCACTTGTGCATCCGCTCCCCTGATAACATAGCCCCAACCTCCTATTGCCCCCTGTGGTCTAAAAGCTCCATCTATATTTAGTTTCATAGTATCCAACGTCGGTCTCTCCCAGTGGCTTGGTCTTCTAGCCTGCTTGACAACCGCCTGATTTACCAGCAGATTTTGAATCTCTCCTGCTTGCTTCGAAATAAGAACAGCCAGCAGATGTGCCTCTCATCTTCCATCCCCCTCCCTTCTCCTATTTCTCTCATTCCACCAAGTATACAGCAGCAATGAGGCCGTTAATTTTTCATTCTCCCCCAGTGCAGAGAGCGCTTCCACAATCGCCCTAGCAGAAAGCAAATTGACTAACTTGCATCTTAAATCTTCCAGATTTAACTCCCTCCAAATTTTCTTCACTTCCTTGCACTTGAAAAATAGGTGGCCACCATCTTCATCAAGCCTGTTGCAGGCAACACACTTGGTATCCAGGTCCAACCCTCTTCTCTTCAGTGTCATACGCAGGGCAATAGAATCATGTCCCAACCGCCACAAAAAGTGTTTAATTTTATTTGGGCAGTTGAACTTCCAAAGCTTCTTCCATACTTGATCACCGGAGGGATCGCCCGATGAGGTTGCCGGAGACCTGGTGTCGTTTCTTCGCTGCATAGCCTTCTGAACCTTATATGCCGATCTGACTGAAAACTGCCCCTTACTGTCAAAGTGCCACCCAACAACATCCTCCATATCTGTATGAACCGGTATTGACAGGATGTGTTCAACATCTTCCTCCCAGAAGGTTTGTCTCACTAGTGGCTCATCCCACTCCCCCGTGTAAGGATCAATCAGCTCATTTACTCGAGTAACCAGGTTTGTGCCCCTGCAGGTGATTGGCTTCCTTGTCCAATCCCTCGGTATCCAGGGATCATCCCATATCCGGATATTTTCACCGTTGCCCACTCTCCAGATCATGCCATCCTTCAAAATTTGTACCCCTTTTAAAATACTTCGCCAAGTGTAGGACATTCCCGGTCTCGGTGATGCCTGCAAAATTGATGCCCCTGGGTGATACTTTGTTCTCAAAATTTGCGCACACAGCGAGTTAGGTTCCTGCAACAGCCGCCAACACTGCTTTGCCAACATTGAGAGATTAAAAGTATATATGTCTCTGAACCCCAGCCCTCCCTCTCCTTTTGGCCTTGTCAATTTCTCCCAACTGAGCCAATGTATTTTATTTTCCTTATCCTGATTATTCCACCAAAACCTGGCAATCATGGAGCTAATCTGGTCCGCCAAATTCTTCGTTATGTCAAAACATGCCATGGCGAAAATTGGGATGGCTTGTGCAACGGCTTTGATCAGGATTTCCTTTCCAGCCCGTGATAACATCTTTTCCTTCCAGCCCTGAATCCGTTTCCAGATCCTGTCCTTCAGATATGCAAACACCTTCATTTTGTCTCGACCGACATATACCGGAAGACCCAGATATCTCTCATTCATCGTCTGGCGATTAATTTGTAAGGCCTGCATGACTTCATTTCGCTTACTGTTCGACGTGTTCGGACTGAACATCACCACCGACTTGTCCTTATTTATCATTTGCCCGGATAACTCCTCATATAGAGATAGGATCTCTTGTAGGCACTGTGCATCACCTCCATTCGCACGACATAAGATTAAGGAATCGTCGGCAAACAGCAGGTGTGATACACTAGGAGCATTGTGGCAGACTTTAATACCTTTCATTCTTCCTTCATTCTCTGCTTGCTTCAGTAAGGCTGAGAAACCCTCTGCACACAGTAAGAACAGATAGGGGGACAGGGGGTCCCCTTGGCGAAGGCCCCTGCCCGGATGGAAAACATCCGTCAATTCACCATTAACCTTGATTCTATACGACACCGAAGTGACACATTGCATGATCAAATTTGTCCATCCCTCGTCAAAACCCAGCCGCAACATAATCTCCCTTAAGAAATGCCATTCGACCCGATCGTAGGCTTTACTCATGTCAAGTTTGATTGCTGCATATCCCAACTTCCCCTTTCTCTTTTTCCTCATGAAGTGTGTCATCTCATAAGCCACTAAAATATTATCCGATATAAGCCTTCCCGGGACAAAAGCGCTTTGAGATGGAGAAATCGCATCGGGCAGAATACCTTTCAATCTATTTGCCAAAACCTTTGACACAATCTTGTATAACACATTGCACAAACTGATCAGCCTTAGGTCCTTGATGTTCTCTGGCTTATTCACCTTGGGTATCAGCACTATAGTTGTTTCATTCCACTCAGTCGGCATAGGAGCTCCCCTCAGTACTGCCAGGGTCTCTTTCACTACTTGATCACCAACCACGTCCCAGAATCTCTTATAGAACAGTGATGGCATTCCGTCTGGCCCCGGTGCTTTCAGATCCCCGATATTATCCAGTGCCTTCTTCACTTCTTCTTCAGAGAAATCCCTTGTTAACTCTTCATTCATCTCAGCATTGATTCGCTGGGGGACAGCCTCCAGAATTTGCCGGGGATCACGTACTCCATTTGATGAGAACAGCTGCATAAAATAGTTAGTAATAAACTGCTTTTTTTCTTCCTCCTGTTCCACCCATCCCCCATCATCCTTTCTCAGCCTTCCTATTCTATTACTTCTGCGCCTCTCCGAACAAGCCGCATGGAAGAAAGAGGTGTTACGATCCCCTTGCTGCAGCCACCGGACATGAGCCCTTTGCCTCCAGTACACATCAATCTGTTCCTCCAGTCTTTCCACCTTGTACCGCAACACCTCCTCCCTCGTCACCTGATCTATCCCTATATTACCTCTCCTACACTTCTCTAAATCCTTTTTTAAATACTTCAGCCTTTTCTCCAAATCACCAAGAACATTCCTACTCCAATCCATCAGGCCCTTGCCCACTCCTTCCAAAGCTTCATGACAAGTAGACGCCCCTCGCTCGAAGGCACCCTTCCACGAGTCAAGGACGACTTGGCCACATTTCTCCTCCTCCAACCATGACGCCTCAAATTGAAAACATCCCCCCTTTCTCCGGGTTCTCTTCCCACCATCCTCCCTGCTAGTGGATATAATCAGGGGTCTATGATCAGAGTGGCGCGGGTCCCCATTTATTACCTTAACAGCCGGGAACCTACCCCTCCATGCATCATTCGCCACCGCCCTGTCCAGCCTCTCCTTAATGTATCCATCTGCCGAGTGACAGTGATTTCTCCATGTGAACATATCTCCCTGGAACCCCAGATCATGCAGCTCGCAGTGCACCAACGCCTCTTTAAATTTGTCCATACAAGCTTGTCTTTTCGGATTCCCTCCTTGCTTTTCATGGGCATACAGGATCTCGTTAAAGTCTCCTGCACATAACCAAGGTTGTGTTGGCTGGACATTTAGACTGCGTAGAGTCCGCCAAGTATTCTCTCTAAGGTCGGACCGAGCCTCTCCATATACCCTTGTAAACCGCCACCCCGCCCCCCCTTCTTCCTTCACATCGACATCAATGTGATATTTTGACATACCCCGTAGATTTACATCTACTCCTCTCCTCCACAACACAGCAATTCCCCCCCCCCTTTTCCTTCCCCATCCTTGACTACCATGTTCGGTAAGCCAAGCATCCACCTGAAATTTTGCATTCTCCTCTCATCGAGCTTGGTTTCTGACAGGAAAAGAATATCGGCATTCTCTGTCTTCTGTAGCTCCAGAAGACCCCGAACTGCCGGGCGGTTTCCCAACCCCCGGCAGTTCCACGCCACGATCTTCATTGATTCTCGCAGAGCCGGTCCGCCGGCCCCGCTACAGATGCGCTTGCTTCAACCGACACCGACTGCCCTTCCACACCCTTCCTCTTCTTAGCCTCGTCTATCTCCATTGCGTTGCCTTCATCCGCCACCCTTTTCTGGCCCAAGACAGGGGTGCTTCTGTTCCCTCTAACCCTATCGGAGCTTGTTTTTTTAACCCTCTTATATGTGCGTTTGCCTGTCTCCTTATTATTCCCATTCATGATCACCTCGGAACTTTTCTCTCCCCCTTGAACAGACTGCATGGTACTGTCCATGTTGCCTACTGCCTCCGACCCACCCTCCAAAAGCCCCTTCTCTCCCAGAGCCAAGGCCGACCCCTTGGCAACTCCATCATCCACCCTAATCTCCCTAGCCATCGAACCACCAGTTGACTCCCCAGCTGCAGTACCTTCACCGAACAGGGATTTTTTAGCCCCCGAAGCCCACTTAGCACTGATATCCCCACCAATTACCTTCAAAGGACTGGTCACTTCTTGTTCGGCCTCCTTCCCCATACTCACAGCCACCACCGCCCCCTCCTTTCGCCAGGACAGCGCGTTACTCCCCCCTCCAGCGCTTGTATGCCTTCCCCTCCATCGCTCCCCGGATACCCTCTCACTAGAACCAGAAGACCTCCCCGAGAAGGACTGCTTCTGGGTGACAGGCACTCCGCTCCCCCTATCTGGGATAAGCCTGAGATTTTTGCTAAACTGTGGGGTTGCTCCTGCTTCCAACGCCTTAACACATATCTTATCTATATGACCCACCCTTCCACAGATGTAGCAGAAATCAGGCAGGAATTCATACACCAAGGGGCACCATCTTTCAATCTCCCTTTCCTTCTCCACCGCCAACAGTTTCACCCCTCGCATCAGTGGCTTTCTCACATCAAATCTCACCTTAATTCTCATGTACTGCCCGACCGCCGATTCATCTTCTTCACCTTCCACTTCCATCAATTCCCCTATCTCCTTACCTATTGCCTTCCCCGTTTCCTTGTTCATCATGCCAAGAGGCATTTTCGTAACCCTCACCCACACCGGAAACAGGTTGAACTCCATCTCGTCTATTGTTTTTGAACCATCAAAATCAACCAATATCACCAGATCCTTTGACACCATCCAGGGACCTTCATCCAGGGCCCTCTTCTTCCCAGATTCCTGGCGAAACGTGAAGAGGAAGCGGTTCTCTCCCAAATCCTTGCAGTCTATCCCCTTGATCGGGCACCAGATCCTCCCCAAAGCCATGATCAGGGTATCAGTTCTTACCGGTTTATCGGAGAACACCTTCCCCACCGCCTGTGGGTCACCTCCCCTACCTTTTCCCACGCCTTCTCCCCCAACCCTGATCCCCCTTTTCTCCACCTCCGACAGTTCAAGATTCTCCAGCAAATTCCCCACCTTATCCATCTCCGCCATCACACCACACCGTAACGGCAGGAACGCGAAACCCTAGGGTTGGGGCGACTACAGACAGAGGCTAGCAAATTTAGGTTATGGCTCCAAAACGGAGAGATCTGACGTGGACTCGGGAACAAAATGGGATGTGGACTCCAGGAGACTAACAAATCAACCGGAGGAGAGCAGATCTGGGGAAGAAACGGGACAGATCGGGTGGAGGAAACCCTAGTCGCCCCTACCCCCTCGAGTCGCCCAGGAAGACCTAGGCGCCGAGACTCAACTAGCACCAGTCCGTTGCATCCTAATATACATATATTGCATAATAGGTGAGTAAATAGATTACCAGTAGTTTAGGTTTGGTGGGGTAGTAAGAAAATTACTATTACACATACTACGGATGGGGGTGGGATGCAGCAGGGGAGGGG
>CM020184.1:11594890-11607060 GCA_009805545.1 Oryza longistaminata
GGGTGGGGGTGCGGCGGAGGGGTTTGGGTTTGTATTTAAATACAACTACAACCCCATGTTAGCTATTGAGATATCTCCCTCTTACACACACCACCACACCACACACACACACACACACACACACACACAGCACACACACACACACACAACACACACACACTAGATTTCATACTAATCGATGATTGTGGCGTTGCATGCAAATCGATATGCCCATGCTAACATTGCTAATGCTCGCTGCTATCCCTCACATTATGGAGTTATCCTCCTAAAATTTTTATACGGCCTGCTCACATCGAACGTTTAACACCTACAATAAAGGTATTTAAATGATAGGCAAAAAAAATAACTAATTGCACTTAAATTGCGACTAGATTTGTGAGATAAATTTTTTAGAACTATTACTCTTAATGATTTAGACAATGATGGTAGCTACAGTAAACATTTGCTAATAAACAGATTAACAGGTTAATTAAAATTTGGTCTCCACGGTTTACTAACGGATTTTGTAATAATTAAACCGAAATCATCTATCTAGTAGTTTCATCAATTAGGAGCGACATATATTAAAAGAACAGTCAAGAACAGCGAGCTTCCTAATTGTTGAAATTTACATCAGATAAATAAATGGAAATACTAAATTTCAGACCCCCTATAGAGGCAAGAAATCTCATATTTTCATTATCATTTCAGAATTACTTAAATAAAAAAATTTGGATTCCAAGGCGCAGTTCATTTTTTATTTATTACCTGTGAGGCCACTATATCTATGATTTCTCTCATGTTTGAGAAACTATTAAATTAGAAAATAAAAAAAAGAACAGGTATAGAAAAGCATAAAGGAACGCATGTGATACTCTAGCACTTTGCATTGATCATCCAATTCACAGTTTAAAATTATTTAATAAAATCTTAAAAATCAAGATATTTAATGTGTAGAATTATTAATAAACAACTAGATAACAAAAAGTAAATTTGGACGTGATTCGTATAGCAATATGCATAATTATTGCATTTTGAGTTTCCGGGGGAGATGCTAGCACCATGCATGGCAGAGTTATCTTTCAGTGGAAGCATGGATGCTAAAAGCGAACGTATCGGCTGTGGAGTAAATTTGAATTTATTATTATTTATCAAAATTCACAATTATTTTCATAGGAAATTAAATTACTGGTTTTTTTAATCTATCTGTCAATTAAAAAAATATAATTCTATGTTTAAAAAATAAAATTATAACATATTATATATTATATGGAAATTAAAAAGTTAAGAGTTCTGTGTAAAAATAAGATTCTTTTGAATTCTATACTCCACGGCCAAATCCGCTAATATGCTGGAATCCACTAATTTCCTTTATGAGATATTTTTGAAATAAAATAACCAATATTCTAGGAATAGGTGATTAAAGATTTTGTAAAATTTTAACTATGTCCTGCAAAACACGGCTTGACGGCTAGTGCAACCAATGGAGTTTGGAATGTACAAATCAATTTTCCGTAATGCTTCGTAACACATTTAAAGTTTAACAAGGATAAACTTGAACGGAGTGCAATATCATTGCAAACAAATTCATCCAATTTGAATCCCTTGATAGAATACCACTTCGTGCAATCGCTGCTCTACAAGCCAATGCTGGAAGAAACCGCACCTTAAAATTTTGCATCTCGATCTCACCAACTGCCACAAGACGGTACAGGAGAGGACGAGCACCTATACAGCAGCAGAGCTCGCGGAAGGCCTTCCCTCTGGCGACGGCCGGCACGGCGACTTCATCGAGGAGGCCGCAATTGACGGCGAGGCTGTGGAGCGCGCCGTTCCCGCGAGAAGTCCGGCATTTGTCACCGACGGGCACATCTGACAACAACATCACCAGAACACCAGCATTAGGGGGAAATTGATTTGGGCGGGAGAGGAAGGGAGCGAGGGGACTGAATTGAACACTCCCGACGCGATCCTCGTCTACGAGACTACGAAATATATGAGCAACGGCTCCCCTCGCCTGACCTCCTTTTCAAAGAGGTGGCGGAAGGCGGCAGCTACCCGCCCTCAATCTCATCCACCGGCGGTTGAAGCCGTTGTCGCGGCGGCGGCGGTGAGCGCGCGGTTGCCTGCCTGCCCTGCCTACAATGGGGCGGAAGAAGCCGTCTGTCGCGGCGGCGCAGCTAGCGCGGTTGCCTACTGACGCTGAGGGCGAAGGTGGATGGCGTTTGCTGAGAGGGTTGCGCGGAGATGATGTTACACCGCAGGAGATGGGCACCCGACCACGTTGGCTCCGACGGCGGTTGGGAGTGAGAGATCGGGAGGGTTGGAGCAGGGAGTGAGAGCACAAAAAGCAACCATTTTTTTTTCTCCGTATATGGATGAAGCGATGAGAAAGCTATTTGGCATCAGTAGTGCGTCCGACTGGAACAAGTCTGCGCGCGGAGAGGAGGGGGAGCTAGTTTTCCCTTTTTCTTGCTTTTTCTTTTTTTTTCGTTCGGTTGATTTTTCTTTTTTCCCTCGCGTTTTCTTCATTATATGTTCGGTTTGGTTTTTTCCCGGTTTCTCTTCTGTTAGGTCTTCTCCAGGTTTTTATAAAGATGTATAATACACACAGTTTGTATTCGTATGTACGTATATCAAGTTTGTATTGTAACGTATGTAAAGTAGTTATATACGCGTATGTTTAAATTAAGTTTTGTTACGCGTATTGTGATGCATTTTCTAGTTTTTATTTTTAATATATTGTATATTAAAGGTTTGTATACATCGGTATACAAAGTGTTATATGTCTATATAACTTTGCTATACATCGTATATTTGACTTGTATACGCATATCTAAACTTTGTTATGTGTATGATATTTTTTATTGCGTTAAAAATATATTCATAAAAATATATATAGTAATATACTATATCATACAGACTATTTACGTGTGTATATATATAGTATGTATACATACAATATATACATACGATGTATAGGAGATACAGATAGATCTAGAGGGAGGCGACTGACCGCTCTGCGCGCGGATACATGTCCCCGATGAAGCGCGGTTGCCATAGCCTGGTCGGCTGAACAAGTGGGCTCGAAATCTAGCTATGTTAAGTAAAATAGTGTAAATAGGTTTTTAAGAACTGCGATAGATATCAATATCGCGTTTTACTATGGTTTAGGGGCTGTAGAATTATCTAGGGAGTCAAGGGACGGCAATAGAACTATTTCCTTGTTGTGCCATGTCGGAGCCCATTATCCTTCTCAGACGGGCCGCAACGTGCAAGTCAGCGTGGGATGAGCCCAGGGCCTGCTTCCTGTTCGTTCTCAAGCGCATATGCATTTACATGGATAGGGTAATTTATTTAAGGCATTTGTGTTTGTGCTTTTTTACGCAAAAGAAAAGATTTTTAAAATCAAATAAAAAGTTTCCCATAATGTTGAGAGAAAACGTACTCAACTTAAGGCGAGGAAATTCCGTAGTGGCCGGTTTTTTAGCGCATTAGTCATCGAGGTGGTATTTTTTTAATGCGTGCCAATTTTGTCACCGGGAGATTTTTATTTTGAGTGGATTTTTTTTCTCAGTTAACACCTGTATCTGCTAAGTACCAGTTGCTAATTAATCATTTGTATGGGCTCACTGCATGCAGCCATTGATTGCTAAATGGGTGGCTGAGATAGAAGCAAACAGCAAAAATCCTAGAAGAATGAAACTTTTTCATGCTTTAGATGCTCAGCAGTTTTGGAAGGATTTGCTGAAAATTCTTATCTCTATGAAAATTTCTCTTTCTATAACTTTTTAAAAAAAAATATGTATGACCAGGCTTACGAACAGAATATGATTTTCAGTTAGTTAATGTGCACTTGTAACGGAGCACCTGAATTTGACTTAAAGGAGACTAGAGCTTGAGGCTATTCAAGGCCGTTCAATCGTCACACAGATAGCTTATGCTCACGCAGTTTAAGGAAGGATTTGCAAGCACGTTTTTGAGCTCTGACAGGCCAGAGGGTCAGAATGGTATATCTCAGTGACATCAGGTTGCTCAGACAAACCTATCTGGAATCTACCTTTCAACCATGATAGCCCGTACCGACTCGCTTTAAAATGACATGGCGCTGAGGGTGAGCTGGTCAAATATTTCTCCGCTTCTAATTACTCAGCCACAACCAAAATTCAAAACATTCAAATCACTCAGGAACCAGTACAGACTCTCTTGATTCTGAATATCATCAATATACTAAAAATCTATTAAACTTCCTACAAACGCTCTCAAAAGCCGCCACGTGAGATTCGTATTATAACTCTCCTAAGTCGCCACGTGGCTCAATAAATAATTATTAAGGAAAAAAATCGAACAACAATTTCCACTTAATTCAAAGTGGACCCATTATTTTTACATTAATTATCTAAACCAATGTAAAAAACATAAGAATACCACTTTCCATCCCTTCATTTTTCACGTACGTGTATTCAACCAAATTTATCTAAAACAATGTAAAAAACATAAAAGACACTTTCCATCTTCTTTCATGTTACGTACGTGTATCAACCGTCACGTGAGATACGTCACGTATCTCTCCAGTTCCCTCCCTCACACTCATGCTCCTTTTCCCCCCTAAAATGACAACATATGTATTTAAGAAAATAGATAGCTTAACAATATATAATTATTAAGCTTCTATTCAGTTGCTTTTTTATTTATAATTCAATAAATAATCCAAGTTTCTATTACTCGATATCTTACTATATAAAACTGAAACACATTTGGACCATTATATTGGAAACCAAACACAGAATAAGACAATTATAAAAAGAATTGACGCTATGCTTCATTTTATCTTCAATCAATCCACTGATCAATTTGAACAAACTTCCTGTAGAGCGCTTTTAAGTACCATTATGCATGTTAGAATTCAGTATGATTAGGGGGATCTTTTTCTTCTTGTTGTTGTCTATTGTTTTGCTTAGCTTTGTTATCTGCTATCGTGAACTTTCATGATGTGAGATTCATGTAATAATTGGCTGTAATCTCTTGAGTAAGGCCGGAAATGTTACATTCTATTATCTAAAAAAAAATATCTCATGTCTAACGGAAAAAAATTATTCGGTGTTTTCATTCTTTCTTAAACCCATTAGATTTATCTAAAAAATCACATTATAACATTAATCCACTCATAATGTGATACTCAGGTAAGTAGTGTACTACATACTAAAAATAGTACTACGTACATATGTATTACGCACACCAAGCCCCAGCAATTTTTCTCTTTTTTTCCCATTTCTACTTAATTAGATGAAAAACCAACTAAGTAATTCAATAATTCAATAGCACGCGCTGTTCATCGAAGCATCTAAGATAAGAAAAATACTAAACATGGGTAAACCATCAGCAATAGATAGTTTGAAGTAGAGAATTGCCATCAAAGCCACATCAGCAATACGTGACTCACAAATAGATTGTGATATGACTAATACGGTCATACATTCTAAGATGCCACGTAACGCTTTAATAAATAACCACAAAATCTCAAGATAAAAGTAAATACTTTGCCATCAATTTACACTGTAACCGGTTGTATCCATTATATTCAGCCATTATATTAGATCTACGAAAATAATTAAATTCCCTCAGCCTATATACGTAGATACACAACAGATGTAAAAAAGAAAAAAAAGAGTGTAGTATACCATTCCCTGATATGGTTAGTTTATTTTTTTTCAGCAGTTTAACGCCTGCGATGTTGTCAGAGGAAGCCATGTCGTCAGTAGCACCACTCGACACCCAACCCGCCAATTTTTATAATGTATTTTTTTTTTACACAACTGTAAAACCAATGAGTGCTTATATAAACGCTTGCAGACCATCCTATGGAATACACATATAACATGTATCCCCTACCGAAGAGGAAATTTTTAAAAACGAAGGAAAAATATATCAGAATACGAGAGACTAATATTCACCTCGAGAAAAATACGTAGCTACATAATTACATGTAGTACTGTAAATAATCGAAAATGGCACGAGGAACCAATTATGTTCCTATATAATTATGCCAATCCTCATCATAATAGTGTTAATAATTATGCATAAACAAATTTTACAATATAAAATATTCTTTCGTATAATTACCCATGAAAATACATAAGTGAATTAGAAAAAATGTAAAAAATATATAAATAAAAGGAAAAAAACCAAAACACTATATGAAACTCGATATGTTTGTGAAGAATGGTGAATAAATAAAGTGATTTTTTAATATAATAGGCATTATCATATAGTATATCAAAAGTTCTATTGGTGTTAATTTTTGGCAATAAAATTTTTTTTCTAAGGTCAATAGATTCTTATAGTGAACTATAGGTGAGAATGCTTTAGTTACTTCTATTATATAAACAATAAGTGAATTGCCCGTGCATCGTCTGCGCAGGGCTTTACATTCTAGTTATAAAAACACAATAGATCTTATTCCAACAATGTAAAACAAATGGGGTCACTGATAAAATAAAATAGATAACTTAGATTTCTCTTATATTATTAGAATGCCACTGATGACATTAGAGAGCGTTTATAGGCGTGCCAAGCTCAGCGGTTTGAGAGCGTTTATAGGAATTTTAATGGACCTTTCTAGCTATATATAATAGATTACAAATTTAATTACAATACGTAGCTTGAATGAAAGCATATGTAGATGAAGGGCTAATGGAATGGAGTAAGTCAGTTCAGCAGCCAGCCAAAACTTCCAATAGCCACTGAGCTAGATCATGGTGCCGCTCCATCTTCTCGGTGAACTTCATCTATCATCTTGACGATCCAAGAATGATGCATATGAATGCTACGTATGCTGCTCACTATCCCCAAGTCCATCATGTTGGATTGACTAAAGGATATGTTCCACACCACTGGAATAGAATCTTGGATCAGTTGTACTCTTGGTTGTTTTCAGATGAACCCTTATCTTCTATGATCCTTATTCATAATTACGTCGCTTATTCAGAGGCAGATGAGAGGCGGTAGAAAGAATTGATCTTTTCTTTATAGATCAATGCCTAGAAGTAAATTAAAAAGATTAGAAAAGCTAGAGTTAGGAGCCTGGATGTCACTTATTCACAAACCAATGGACACAGAGATGTACTTAAAGCGATAATTACACTTGTGCCTTTTCTATTAGCTGGTTTATAAGCCATAACGCGTTAATGGTGATCGATAAATAAATAATTATATACGATAAACTTTCTATACGGTTCATAGGACTATACTACATCCTTTAAAAGGTCTAAGACCATATTCATTTCTTTGTTTTGTTTTAAAAGTCTAAGGTCTATTTGTAGTTTTATATGTTAAATTAGAATTTTATGTAAACCTATAAAGTCTCTATACTCCCTCGTCCACGAATATTAAAGGATTTTGAGTGATTGTTGCAACGTTTGACCACTACTTACTATTCAAAATTTTTTTGCAGAAATTATAAAAAACAAAAAGTATGTGCTTAAAGTACTGTAATAATAAAGTAAGTCACAAAATAAAATAAATAATAATTTAAAATTTTTTTGAATGAAGCATGAGTGTAAATATTGCAAGCCAAAAAATTTAAAATCCTTATATTATCAGGACGGGAGGGAGTTCTACTTATTGTGTAATGCAATGTGTATAGTTGTGTTTTACAGTTGGGTGGATGAATCAAATATTTCTTGAATTTTGAGTGAAAAAAAAGAAGTGTTAGATTTTTTGGATGCGAGGAGAAAACTGTAAAAGTCAATGCTGAAAAGTAAAACTATGATAAAAAGATATTCAGAATCCAAGATCTGTTACTGGTTTCTAGTGATATTGAAATTTGGAATTTTGGTGTGAGCTGATAAATAAAGGAGTGAAGGAAATTGACCAGCTACACCTCAATTTGCCATGTCATATTAAAGAGATCGGTATGGGCTCGATGGTATGACGTCAACTAACTAGAAAACTGATCTTGGCCTAGAGTGGTAGCAAAAACCACATTCAGTCCCGGATTTGAATAGGACCGGGACTAAAGATTATTTTCAGTCCCGGTTCAAAAAAGTTAGGCAAACCGTGTCAGGCCCCAAGAATCTTTGGTCTCGCGTTTCGTATCTACCAACTGGGACTATAAGAATCAAGTAGAAGCATTCCAGGGACTAGATATCTGGAAAAGTGCACCAAGACGCACGCGCTTTCTCCACCTGATTATTATCTCCTCGATCGAAACTTCCCACGTCCTCTGTAACTTCTCCAGTTCGATCCTTCTCTTCCCGTTTCTCCCCTCCTCCCTTTCCCCTCTCCATTGAGCAGCGGGCAGCCAGCCGGCCTCCTATCCTCCTCTCCTCCTCTCCTCCTTCCCTCTCTGTCAAGCAGCCGTAGCAGGGCGACCTCCTTCCTTACCACCTCTAGTCGTAGCAGAGAAGGTCGGTGGCATCGGCTGTGAATGGCGGAGGGCGCGGGCGTCTGTCAGCATGCATGGTGGTGCAGCGGCCGGCGGCGCCCATCGGCGTAGGCGCAGGTCGGCGAAGCGTGCCGAACCACCAGGGCCCTCTCTCCTTACCTCCCTCCCCTCTCCTTTCCCTCCTGCTCCACTTCCCACTCTCGTCGGCTGCGCTACATGCGGGGGCGCTCGGGCGAGGCGGCACTGGTTGATGATATTGTGATGATTGTGATGTAAATTTGTGGATAATTTGTGATGTTAATTGTTTGATGATTTTGTACTCTCTTTTATTTATTAGTAATCAACATATATAAGCAGCAACTTGTGGAATGGACAAATCTAAAATCTATAAACTACGAGCTTACCTTTATTGATAAGTTCTTGAAGGGAATATGCAGCTCACATGGTGTCCGCTGAGTGATGTCATCAACGGGGCAGGTGGTTTCGTCCTGGGTTTGCATGGCGTCCATGCTCTGTGATCCTACCTGCCCCGTTGAGGCGCAGCTACTACGATTGCATGAAGGGCTCACCATTGCAGGAGGAATGGTCGGCTGGGGATCATGAGACCGATGTGCGGCCATGCGTTCATCAACCTTCCTTGCCACCTCCTCTTGCATGCTGAGCTCGTAGCTCGATACCCTGTACTCAAGATCTGCAATCTTCGCCTCGGTATCTCTCTTGCTCCTCATCCGACTCCTGTACATGTGGATGTCCTCCTTAAATCCAATCTTCCAAGGAATCACCCCTTTCCCTCGTGTTCGTCCTGGATGCTCTGGAGTCTGCAGGGCGAGTGACAGCTCGTCCTTTTCTCTGTCGGGTCGGAACGTGCCCTGAGAAGAGGCTTCCACTGCGTTCGTTAGTCGACGCGCAGCCTCGCGTATCTGATCGCTGAAGACCAGGGAGCCATCAACTGGGATGAGCGTTCCACCGTGAGCATAGTACCAGAACTTCGATCGATCCGGCCATTTAGCGGTGGCTGGTTCGATACCCTTCTCAAGCAAGCTTGCCTCCATCTCCTCCCACTTCGGCATCGCGACGCTATAGCCGCCTGACCCCAAGTGGTGATGGTACTTCTTCTTGGCGGCATTTTCTTTGTTTCTCTCCATCATCGCCTGTCCTTGTTGACCTGTCTTATATGCAACGAACTCGTCCCAGTGATCCCTTAGCTTTGGGAATGTGTCGAAGTTCGGTGTCTACCCATTCAGGATATATTTCTGGTACAGATCTTCCTTGAAGCGTTGAAACTGTTCTGCCATTTTCTTTAGAGTCCACCTTTTCACTTTGTCCTCTGTACCCGCGGGAAGGGTGAATGTCTCGAGCATTGTGGTACACAGCATCTCTTTCTACGAATCTGGGACAAAGCTCTCATGATCTCCGCGTGCCCTTGTTCTGCGCCAGTACACCGTACTGACAGGCACGTTATCCCACACAACCCAACCGCTGTGTCGTACGTAGTTCTTGGCTGCTTCCGACAATCGTTTGGACAAGCGTGTATCTTCTGGATTCTAGTCCTAGAGGGCAAACTACCTTCTTAGCTTCGTATGTTGTTTCGGACAATTCATTTCCCCCCGGAAGAATATTCATTATGAGTTTTAATAACTCACCAAATGCCTTGTTAACTACACCATTTTTTTGCCTTCCACTGCAAGAATTCCAGCATGGTACCTATCTTTTTGAGCCCCTATTCACAACCAAGGTACAAGGACGTTTTGTGGTCTGCTAACACACGCTCGAATTTATGGACCTCCTTTTCACTTTCGCAGTACTTCTTTACGTCGCATAACATTTGACCAAGATCATCCGCACCTTCGTTTTCTTTAACAACTCCGTCCGCCTCGCCTATTGTATTTTCTGCAAATCCATCGTATGGAGCCCAGTCCGGAATGTTGACGTCTTCTTCTTCATCTTCTTCCATTGCAAATCCTAACGTTCCGTGCGAGGTCCAATAATTATAGCTAGGCATGAATCCGGACTGCAACAAGTGGATATGAAGAGTTCTTGATGTAGAATACTCCTTCTGGTTTTTGCACTTTTTATATGGACAACATATAAAACCCTTAGGTTTGCGGGCATTGGCCACACTCAAAAAATAATGCATGTCATCTACATCAGGAGATAACAAATGTAAAGGAAGTCCAGGAAAGGAAACTAATTAAATAATCATATAATAATTTAGAACATCATAATTAAACTGAAAACTGACAGTACACATTTTTAATGTATTCTTCTTATTTCTAACTATTTTAATGAGTTTTGAATGGACTTCGGAGTCATGGTTAATTTTATATAAATTCTATCTGTATAAAAAAATTGTAAATATATTTTTCCATGTATTATTCTTATTTTAATTATTTTTAATTTTTTTGAAAGTTCTAAACATATTTTTAATGCATTCTACTTATTTCTAAATATTTTAATGATTTTAAAATGAACTTAGTTTTCTATTTTTTTCTACATTTTCTATATTTTTCATGTGTTTTCTTTTTTAAACATTTTTATACAAATGCTTCTAATTTTATGAAGTACCCTAATTTTGCCTAAACAATTTTTCTCTCTCATCTTTTTCCAATACCTTTTTGAGAGAATAATGTATATAAACATAGTTAGAAATGTAAAATGTTAACCATGCATTAATAGAGGATGAAGTTGCTAACCTTTTACTACTGGATCTCTTCGATTTGTATAATATCTCCAAAATATTTTCACAAAAAAATTTGGCAGCACCTCTCTTCCTCCTCCTTTCACTTGCAGCAATGGCTTGGGCTGGAGGAGGAAGAAGAGCAATAAAAGGCAATGATTTTTAGTACCATCAACCGGTACTAAAGACCAATATTATCTTTATTACCGATTTGTGTCACCAACTGGTACTAAAGTGTTGATCTTTAGTACCGGTTGTTGCCACCAACCGGTACAGAAGATCCCGAGGGGACTAACATACTCTGACAAAGTGTCAACCGGGACAATATGCCGTTGGGTGTTTTAACCGTTGCGCTTGTGGAAGGGGCTCTATTGAGCTCATCGTTGTCGCCTCCGTGGAGGTCATGGGAGCGTGAGACGAGTAGGATGCGCCGGGGATGCTATCTTCCACTCGGGATTACGCCGCCTCCTCACTATTCCTGTTGTGGGTGGAGGGAGAGAGAGTAAGATGCGGAAGGGGACGAAGCTGGGAAGGTGGAAGGAAGGAGAAGAGGAAGAAGATGCTGACATATGGGGCCCACTAAATCTTATTGTTCTTTAGATCGACTGGATTGCCACATATGCGCCACGTAGATTAAAGCCGCTCCGGATTGAGTTATAGGGTTATTTGTCCGGTATGAAAAGTTTGGGGTGTAAAATATCTGGTTTTATAGCTTATGGGGTAATTCGTACTAGCTCAATAGTTCAGGAGGTAATTTATACTTTTTCCTTGTATAAAAGCCCAAATAACTAAATAATTAAATAATGATTTTATAATACAACATAATTTCTGTGATAAATATGAAAACCAAATTCTGCTCTTATGGTGATGTAATTAATTAAGGATTTAAGGAGGTACGGTTTGTGGTATCGGTGGATCAGTTTAATTATATGGATCGATCAGGACATATTCTTGGATCTATTTTCTACCAAAAAGTCATTTATTTGTACCTTTGTACTTATATACTCCAGTTGTAACAGCCTCTTACATATCTGGTCACCACCCTTTCTTGTGGTGGTTAAATCTCCGTAGCCTAAATCAATAAGCTGGCAGACGCACATGTGCTGTCACCCACACGCACGGATCTAC
>CM020184.1:11607080-11623153 GCA_009805545.1 Oryza longistaminata
AGGAAGATGAGTTCTGGCAATAATCGATCCCTCGAGGGAACGATGTGTATTTTCTTTCTCAAATGTAATGCAAACTGTTATATATGATATTTTCTTACAAAATTTGGTACTCCCTCCTATTTATATATGATATTGGTTATATGACATTGTTTAGTTCAAACCAATATCATTTATATAAGGAGGAAGTATAAGGGTAGTCATATATCTATTGCTTCACCAAAATTCAGGTTAACTTTGTCAGTTATATATTAAGTGTTTGCCAGTTTGTTTACTATACATTTAGTTGATTTTACATGACAAAGAAAGTTTTCTTATGAAAGTAAATACTTTACAAAAGTGTCGTATGCATTCGGATAAAGTCGTGGTTGGATCTCCTCCTCTGTACACGTAAAACCGGATAGCCTGTATGAGTAATTAATTATTAACTTAAAAAACTTAAAAAATGGATTAGTATGTTTTTTAAACTTTTGTATAGATTTTTTTTTTTAAAAATGCACCGTTTAACCGTTCGAAAAAGATAAGAAAACGGGCAGTTCCTACTTCCTAAGGCGGTCAAAAGCATTTTTATCTTGTGTACACGATAGATATAACCATGCATGAAATAAAACATAGATTCGCATGAATTAATACACAATATCTTGTTTGTCAGATTCGCTGTCCATGTTCATAAATTTATTATCCATCAAGATGTAGCAGTGCTTTTTTGTTGTCCTTGATTTCCAGCTTTGGGATCATCGGTTCAAATTGCCTCTACCCTGTTAGCTAGGCTGTGAGTAGTTAGATCTTACCTGTTTCGAATGTGTCATAGGTGGTTCTTATCTGTTTCTAATGAAATATATAAAGATAACGAAGAGGGATCTATTTAGACTCTTGTCTCAAATACGGAGTATATATTGTAGTTATCATTCCAATGCAAATTAGTTTGAATCTCCCACTCATCTCTCGCAAAAATCATATTTTAAACTGCTAGCCAAAAAATTGTCATTCCTCTTTTTTTTTCCTTCTCCTTTTCATCTGCTTGTCTCCTCGTCTCTCAACACTTACCCCTTCGTCCAAAAAAAAGACGAATCTTATCTATGAACCTGATCACACATGTGTCTAGATTCGTAGCTAGGAATTCGTTTTCTTTGGGAGAGAGTAGTACATCGCTTTAGTGAATACTCACATACATTCTAGTGATCACCAGTATATACACCTCGTGTGGTTTTTCAAATACCCATATGGCTAACTCTCCTACACTCTTGGCTAGCGAGATTTGGTGCTGACTTCATCGGCCTATGTGTTAGACTCTCCAATATAATAATGGGACCGATACGTCAGCCTCCCTTTGGATGCATCCCCCCCCATCTCCTTCCGGTGGCGAGTACCCACCCCATCTCTATCAGCCATTGCGTGCATGAGAGCCAGTAGGGCCAACTCCAGAGCCATCGCATAGAAATATAGGAAGCTAGGAGGAGGACTGGGTTGCCGCCTATGTCACCGTCGCAGCACGGAAGCTAGAAGAGCCGTCTCTGGCGCCACCACACGGGAGCATAGGCGAGGAGGAGGGGTGGGGTGGCTGTATTTGTTGTTGCTGTCTCATCACACTCCTGCTTCTGCACATCTCACTGGTGGAGAAAGCGTTTGTAGTCCCGGTTCGTAACCCCCTTTAGTCCCGGTTTTCGAACCGGGACTAAAGATCGAGCTGACCTTTTTTTTTTTATTTGCATGGCCCTGTTGCTGCATGGTTTATATATATATACACACACACACACACACACACAGTGGCGCTACGTAGCGCCACGGAACAAAATGACACTACTCACAACGAGAAAAGACAGCTCACCAAACCAAACCAACGTATTGTGGAGTTAAGAAATAACTTGCGGAAAACGCGGCGCAAACGAACTCCCAGCTCACAGGACCAAACAAAGCCAAATGTGGAGTTAAAGTTTAACTTAGATACATTTGGGTGGTGGGTTGAGATGACATCGTTGTTAAGTTAAAGTCTAACTTTACAACATGAGTTATCTAACTTGGAGTCACCTAAACTCAAAATATAGATGAGTTAACTATTAACTTTGACTCGATGTAATAATAACTGATAATAAAATCATTTATTTTATTAGTTAAAAAACATGAAGTTGTACAAACACATATACGGGGAATATGTAGTTAAAATTTAACTCATAGATGTAAGATCTTGTAATTGCAGTTAAAAACTAAATCAAGAAATTTGTGTGATGTTATAATCGTTAGATTTAATAGTTAACAGATAACTTATTATTATAAAAACACCCACATGATGTCTGAAATATGTAGTTAAAAAATAACTTTTAGTGCACTACAAATAAATGACAAATTAACGGCGTGAGATCTAATTAATATACAGTTGTATGTATTAATTTGAATCGGAGCAATATAAATGTAGAGCATGTGTACTCACAGGGAATTTGAACCTCCGCCTAAGTCTTTCTCTCCAGTTGCCATGGACCAAATGACGGAACCGATACCAAGCCCTACCTGGAGTTTAAAACTATGATTCGTAGTAGAAATAATTAACATAACAAGAATTTCTTAATTAACAGAGGAACTTATGCCAGTACCTGTCTATAAGTTCGAAGACCTTGTCAAACGTAGACTCTTTTTTATCCATTGAGTCATATACGTTGACGGTGCAGGCCGTCAGGTCGAAGAGTAAAAGCACCCAGTGGAATCTGCAATGTGTGTGGGATGCATTACATATGAAACACTTAGCAAGTTCGTACGGGAATGAAATTTGGTATGTAGGAAGACAGTAAAATTAAACTAACTCTGTGTTGTACGGCAACAGTATGAACGTCTTGTAATGCTGCGCCTTCAGGAGATGGACGAGATTGTCCTCTGTTTCTTGCGGATATTGGTCGAGCATTGCGACGTTTACTCTCCGGGGGTCGATGAATCCAGTATCGAAAACCCTCCGCTGTCGGGCCCTTTGAATCTCCATTCTACAACGATAAAATGGAGTATTTTATTTTATATAGTCTACTTATATACAAGGACCTAATTAATTAAAGGAAACGTAATAAGAAATCTAACTGAACGATACTTACAAAATCCAGCAACTCATAATAGAGACGTCGAGGGCGTCCAGCTGGTATACTTCGTAGATTCCCTTGAAATTGATCCAGAGAATATCATCTCCTTGCAAGAAGTCCGGGTCCCTGATCCTCGCTCCGATCATCTCTCTACCGGTGGCGCTCATCTCCATGTACAGTTGATGGAATTTGTACATTTGTGTGGGTAGGGACTGCAGTTGCTCAGGCTTGTCAAGCGGTTTACCAAGTTCGTACATGTATTTCACTTCCGCCTTTTCGATTGGTGCGCCTCGTAGCAATTGATCCGTAGTTAGCCCGGTGTCATTAATAAAATCTTGTATTCCAAATTCTTCACCGGTCACCAACCGCTCGATCTTCTGGTTTGGTTGCTCTCCAAGCTGAGGGACTGGTTTGGACTTTCCAGAAGATGCTTTCTTAAGTGTTCGCTCATAGTCTGATAGCTTTATGGCCTCCTTGGCAGGTGCAGACATACCCCTGAAGAAGTTCCTGACACTCGGATCTATAGGAATCTTCTTTTCTGGACTTCGAGGCTTCAATTGTCTCCTGACTTCTGATGGCACATAAAGGTCAAGCTCCTCTTGCATGCAATCGTACCCCGGGTCCTTGTTTTCGGCCTTCTTCGTTGCCCTTGTGAGGGCAGGCGGTGGAGCTTGGGGGGCCCTTGACTTGGAAGGTGCCGGATGAGGAGTTTGCAGAGGAGTCGGTGCAGGAGCCTGAGGAGGAGTCGGTGCAGGAGCCTGAGGTGGAGACGATGCTGGAGCATGAGGAGGAGACGGTGCAAGAGCCTGAGGAGGAGATGGTGGAGCCGGAGGAGATGGTGCACGAGACGCCGCTTGTCGCCCAGGGAGGATGATGTACCGCTTGCGCCATAGTATAATGGCGTGGCTTGTGTCTCGTAGATGCGTCTCACCGTCTCGTCCAGTGTAGTCCAACTCGAGGTCCTCGTACGCACCTTCCACCAACTCAACTTCGACCTTGGAGTATCCTGCTGGAATCGGCCTGCAGTGGTAAGTCCCCGAAGGGTCCGTTGGGATGGCCATGCCCGACACCACCTTCACGTGGTGAGAGGTTATTTATTAGTTATCAACATATATAAGCGGCAACATGCGGAATGGACAAGTCTAAAATCTATAAACTACGAGCTTACCTTTATTGATAAGTTCTTGAAGGGAATATGCAGCTCACATGGTATCCGTTGAGTGATGTCATCAACGGGGCAGGTGGTTTCGTCCTGGGTTTGCATGGCGTCCATGCTCCATGATCCTACCTGCTCCGTTGAGGCGCAGCTGCTACGATTGCCTGAAGGGCTGACCATTGCAGGAGGAATGTACGGCTGGGGATCATGGGACCGATGTGCGGCTATGCGTTCATCAACCTTCCTTGCCACCTCCTCTTGCATGCTGAGCTCGTAGCTCGATACCCTGTACTCAAGATCTGCAATCTTCGCCTCGGTATCTCTCTTGCTCCTCATCCGACTCCTGTACGTGTGGATGTCCTCCTTGAATCCAATCTTCCAAGGAATCACCCCTTTCCCTCGTGTTCGTCCTGGATGCTCGGGAGTCTACAGGGCGAGTGACAGCTCGTCCTTCTCTCTGTCGGGTCGGAACGTGCCCTGAGAAGAGGCTTCCACTGTGTCCGTTAGTCGACTCGCAGCCTCGCGTATCTGATCGCTGAAGACCAGGGAGCCATCAACTGGGTTGAGCGTTCCACCGTGAGCATAGTACCAGAACTTTGATCGATCCGGCCATTTAGCGGTGGCCGGTTTGATACCCCTCTCAAGCAAGCTTGCCTCCATCTCCTCCCACTTCGGCATCGCAACACTACAGCCGCCTGACCCCAAGTGGTGATGGTACTTCTTCTTGGCGGCATTTTCTTTGTTTCTTTCCATCATTGCCTGCCCTTGTTGACCTGTCTTATAAGCAACGAACTCGTCCCAGTGATCCCTTAGCTTCGGGAATGTGTCGAAGTTCGGTGTCTGCCCCTTCAGGATGTATTTCTGGTACAGATCTCCCTTGAAGCTCTGAAACTGTTCTGCCATTTTCTTTAGAGTCCACCTTTTCACTATGTTCTCTGTACCCGCGGAAGGGTGAATGTCTCGAGCATTGTGGTCCACAGCATCTCTTTCTCCGAATCTGGGACAAAGCTCTCATGATCTCCGCGTGCCCTTGTTCTGCGCCAGCACACCGTACTGACAGACACGTTATCCCGCACAACCCAACCGCTGTGTCGTACGTAGTTCTTGGCTGCTTCTGCCGGGGCACTAGGTCGGCCGTCTTCGTCCACTTCCGTTATGATGTGTCGACCCTCTAGCTTCTTCGCGGCACCTCGTTGTCCGCGTGCCCTCTTCTGTCCAGCGGAGGGTTGACTTCCACTAGCCTCCTCCTCCTCATTCCCCTCCGCATCCCTCTCCACGTTCCCCTCCTGGTTCCCCTCCGCATCCCTCTCCACGTCCCTTCCTCGTTCAAGTACTGGTTTGGATCCTCGTTCCTCTCTTCTTCGTTCCAGTACTGGCTGCTTCCCTCCGCGATTGTATCGTACAGTATATGTTCCTCATCGCGATCAGCCATCTGTTCATACAAGAAATATTTGCTAAGTCTATAGGTCATATTTGCTTTAACAATCATATATGCTAAGTCTAAGTGTCGTATATTAGAACCCTAGATAATCATTAAAACTGTACTAATCTTATATTAAAACTCTAACAACCATATATGCTAAGTCTAATTACAAATCTAATAATCTAATATTAAAACTCAAATAATCTTGTATTAAAACTCTAATAATCTTATATTAAAAATCTAATAGTCATATATGCTAAGTCTATCTGTCGTATATTAGAACCCTACACAATCATATATGCTAAGTCTAATTACAAATCTAATAATCTTATATTAAAACTCAAATAATCTTGTATTAAACTCTAATAATCTTATATTAAAAATCTAATAGTCATATATGCTAATTCTAAGTGTCGTATATTAGAACCCTAGACAATCATATATGCTAAGTCTAATTACAAATCTAATAATCTTATATTAAAACTCAAATAATCTTGTATTAAAATTCTAATAATCTTATATTAAAAATCTAATAGTCAACTATGCTAAGTCTAAGTGTCGTATATTAGAACCCTAGATAATCATATATGCTAAGTCAAAGTGTCGTACATTAGAACCCTAGATAATCATATATGCTATGTCTAAGTGTCGTATCTTAAATCTAATAGTCGTATATTATTAGTCTTATATTACAAATCTAAAAATCTTATATTAAAACTCTAACAATCATATATGCTAAGTCTAAGTGTCTTATATTAGAACTCAAATAATCATATATGCTAAGTATAAATGTCGTACATTACAACCCTAGATAATCATATATGCTATGTCTAAGTGTCGTATATTAAATCTAATAGTCTTAATTACATTAAAAATCTAACAATCATATCTTTACATCACTTGCCTGCGCGAATTCCTTCAAGGGCTAGCTACCACTCCGGCTTGAGGGACGACGACGACGTCGTCTTTTCTGCAACATACAAAAAAATGTATTAGTCTAAACGCAACGTAACATATACTGTATTTCACGTAGTGTCTTTCGTCCACTTCCGTTCACGTTTCATTCATGTTCGTTTGCGTTTCATTCATGTTCGTTCACGTTCGCGTTCTCATTACATTCACCTTTTGTTCACGATCGTTCATGTTCGCGTTCTCGTTAAGTTCACGTTTCGTTCACGTACGTTCGTTCGTTCACGTTCGTTCACATTAACGTACGTTAAGTTCACGTTTCGTTCACGTACGTTCGTTCGTTCACGTTCGTTCAAGTTCACGTTAAGTTCACGTTCGCGTTCACGTTCATGTACGTTCATTCGTTCACGTTCACGTACGTTCGTTCACGTTTGTTCACGATCGTTCGTTAAGCTCACATTTCGTTCATTCACGATCGATCGTTCGTTCACGTGGCGGCAGCGGAGCGGCTGCGGCTTGGCACGGCGGCGGCGTGGCGGTGGCATGTCGCGGCGGCGTGCGTTGCGGCGGCGTGGCCGCGGCGTGTCGGCGGGCGCGGCCCGGCGTCGTGGCGCGGCGCGGCGCGGCCGCCGGCGTACGGCACTTGCCGGCGCGACGTCGTCGCCCGGTGGCGGCCGCATCGAGGTCGGGGTCGACATCGTCGGGAGGCGGAGTCCGTGTTCGGCCGCGACGTCGTCGGCGGCGGCGTCGGACACGAGGCGGCCGCGGCGGTTTTGGGGAGAGAGAGAGAGAGATCGAGGCCGTCGAGAGAGAGAGGGGAGCGGCGGCGGCGAAGGAGAAGCCGAGAGAAGATCGCGGGAAAAAAACTTCTAAGTGTTGGTGGAGAAAACGAGGGCGCGCATCGGGAATATATACCCAGATCTTTAGTCCCCGGTTGGTGAGAACAACCGGGGACTAAAGATATCTTTACTCCCGTGGTTGAGACCTAGGACTAAAATGCCTGTTATTTTAGTCATAAGAGACATTGCAGATGCGATTAGCAGTACTTTTTGATGGCCTAGCGGACTACTCCCTTCTTGTTCCAAAATATAAGCTTTTTTAGGACTCTGAACACGGGTCTTCCAAATATGCTTACTTTGACCAACAATAATCTATATAAGTAAATATTTGTTAAAGAAGTGTTGCATATAAATGGTTTGTTTGTTATAATGAATAAAAGAGTTTGCATATTAGAGGACTTCGCTAGATGCAACGTGGGGAGTGGGTTTTAACTACTTCCTTTTTTTGGCATTACTAGTAACCGTCACACGTGCACCGTCAAATATCATTCAATTCCATTTATGTTCATACAGCAAATAAATTTATTTCAATTCATTCATGTTTACATGAAACATAATTGACAAATGAAAGTGCCAATAGCAAAAGCCCTTGGTTGGTCCTTTCTGTTTCACTGCCATTTAAGAAACTAAGTTTTCAACTACTCACTCATTTTAACAAAATTTTGGCATGTGGCGTCACCAAAGTTTAGTTTTATAAACTGAATTCCCTCTAATTTAAGCTAATCACATATAAACAATCTTGCAAACAAGCAGATAAACAATAAATCCCAATTTAAGCTATCAAACTATGAAGACTGTTTAGTTTTCTGCCGCTCTATCCAAGAATAAATACCGTTCAATACTAGACAATTATGTCATTTGTGCAAATGGTTGATGATCGGCAAACACTACTTCTTGAAGTACGTGTGTAAATTACCTTGAAAATGTACACGCATAGCATCAATCATGTCACTGGCCATATATAGCTCACATAGTTATAATCTCGCCTCACTTATCTGAGTACAACAGCAAATGCACTTTGTAACAGATGACTATATTGACTATATACGGAGAAAAAAAAACATAACTCTTCGGAAGTCATGCCCAACTCGAAGAGGAATAGTATAATTACTGCATACATTCCATCGGTGTCCAAACTAAAGTCGAAATCAACCCATCCAATATGGGCTTTGAATTGAATTAATTGAACATTCAATTTTGAACCATGAAAATGAGAATATTTCTGTGGGTCAATAGTTGTTAACGGTCCATTATTCAAAGCTTTAATTCCAAGAATTGGTTAGCTTCCTTATAAGCAACAAAATAATTCCTTTATAACCATAATTCAAATATTTGCAGAGAACTGGAAACCATACATACTGTTTGTTAGCATAAATTGGTTTGACTCTAACATCAAGTAAACAGTGACAGATTTTTGTTTTCAAATTTCCTAGATATCAAAGTGAGCAATTGGTAAAGAACTTCTGAATTTGTTGCAGCAGTAGAATTTTTACTCTGTCTATATGCTTTTCCTGTTTGGCCAACCAAAACTCTGGAATTTGAATCATGACAATCAACCAAGGACATTTTGAAAGCAGGAACAAAATATCAAACTGAAAGCATAGTTATTGTCAGTAGATCAGCCCTACATATCATAGTGGCTTCATGAATTTTTTTTTCCTGACCTTGGAATTTTTTTTCATAGTATGTGAATCCATCTGCGAGCCAAGCTTCAGCCAATACATCCCAACCTCAATCTGTGAGTTCATGAACAGGAAGATTTGGGGAAACCAATCCGTTATGAATCATGATAGGAGATTGGGGGAATACACAGAAAATCAAACCAACATTGATTATAGATTAATTGAGGAAAGGGGTGAATACCTTATGTGATATAGGAAGTAGGGCTCAAATCCAAGGAGATCAGAATGAGCATCAATCCTGTAAAATACATCCAGCGATACATCTAAGATTTATGTATAGAAAATCCGCTGAGCCTCTTCCTGCACCTCATGATGACATCAACAGTGGTGTTTTGTTTCCGAAACAACAGGGTGATCTCATGCCATATACAAAGGATGGATCGGCAACCAGAAGGCACAACCGCGCCTCTTCTAAAGGCGCTCTTGGCAACAGAACGTCCTCACGGTTGCCACCCTCCCCCAATCTAATAAATTGGTAGCCCCGGCATTGATCCATATGTGATCCGCTCCATTCTTGTGTTTAATTCCTCTTCTCTCGCTCATCTCTCTCGCTCCAATCATTTTATTCACACTACGTTCATCAGCACTTTCGCTCTCAACGAAGAAGATCGGCCAAGGTGAAAGAAGGAAACAGTTCATCCTTTTGATCTAACAGAAGTGAAAGAAGGAAACTCCATCGCTTTGATCTACAGAAAAGCGACAAAGATCAATAGAGAAGGTAACGTGCCCTTTCCTTTTCATTGGATTTAGGATGCCGTACTTGCGGTCTCGCCTCGCCATCAGCGCGCACAGGCCGACTTCACGCATCTTTTCGCCGATCGATGAGGAAGACGCGCCGGGGAATCCCTCGGAGGCAGGGCTAAGGGTCAGTGGCGCCGCGCACTACCCTCGGCCGCCCGTTGGTGACTGCAACTCGGTTGTGGTTCCCCAGCCCGTCCCTACGCGCCTCCTCCATCCTCCTTCCCGCCTCTGGTTGCCGAAGCACTTCGCCGAGTCCCTTAATGCCAGGGGGTACAGTCTGTGCCACAGATAGGATGGACGGTGGGGGTGACACTGCTCAGGCAAGCCGTGCGAGTCTCCCACTGGAGATCGGAGTTTGGCTTGCCGGCCCCGTTCATCGCCGCTCTATCGTCACCACCCAACCGCTCCTTCCCCACCTCCATTCAACGTTCGCAGCCGACGCCAAAGCTTTCGGACGTCCCCACCTCAGCGCCCCAGATTCGGCCGTACCGGAAACATGGCGTCGCGCACGGAAGCCGCCTCTCTTTAACACATCTCCACACGGTGCCACACCTGGAGCCACCGCTGCAACGCCGTCCCCGGCCCTCCGCCATATATCATGCCGTTCCTCCATTGGCTCTCCCGAGCCGCACGCTACCCAATGGGTGTTGGGGGGGGGGGGAGACGGGAGTTTTCGGGTCGGCCGGTCCCCGCTCCAATGAGGAGTCGAGACACGTCGGCCTAAAGCAAGCCGGCATGCCGCCGCCGACGAGGGGGACGCAAGCGGCGGCAGAATAGTGGATGGCCAGCGGTGGAGGTGGGTGGTGGAATGTGGGAGGTGGGGAGGAGGTGTGAGGGCGGCGGAGGAAATGGGAATGGAGACGCGGTGGCGTCGCGGTGGTGCCCCCAAGGCAGCATCGGCGGCCGCACGTTTTAGCAGCGCCCCCTCGGCAACTCATTCCGGTGGCGGGGCCGCCATGGCGGCGTCGGCGGCGTCCCCCACGGCGACGTGGCGGAGAATGCGTGGCGGTGGGAGCGGCGACAGGGCAGCAGCGGTAAATCGTGGGTTTAACCCTAACCCCCCCGACCCCACGCCTGTTCCCTTTGCTGCCGGGCCGGATATGGGCCGCGCCCCAAACCAGCCCCTGGCCTGTCGGCCTGTGCCACACCGTGGTGGGCCGAATTTTTAAGATTTCGCCACCACGCCAATTTTACCATTTAATTTAGTTTTTAAATTTTTTAATTTACGCAGAGCAAATTTTCATTTTAGGTCCCTGTTTTAATATATAACTTAGTCGAAACAGTTCATCAGTTTTGTAACAGACAATTATGTAATGGTCCTATAGACCGCTGATGTTCTAATAATTTATTTGTTGTCCTTAATAACATGCCTTTTTTGCATATTATTTCAAGCAGCTTACTTTCTCGCTTTATTTAATTATAAATTCTTATAATATTTGTACTTTTATCTTAACAATTCTCTTAATTATGTACAAACATGATTAATGGAGGAATTTTTATGGCATGTTTTCCAACTTCACTTTTTGACTCAGACCATTAATCACATGTCGACTGGAGCCTATACTTGGTCCATATCGACCATAACTTAGGCAGCGGTATTCCTCGCCCATCATCAAGTGGGTCCTACATTTTGAGATGATTACCCGATGGAGGTCCTACAAATTGATCGCACTGGTTCATTAACCCTAGGCAGCGGCGATACCTCGCACTATCTCAACAGTGGTCTACATCTCCACGATGATTACCAATGTGTTTATTTTCCGAGAATATGCTTTGAAAAATGAGACTATTTGAAATTTGGTTGAGCCAAGGTAGTGGGAGTCCTAAACATTGGCTGCGGTATATTCAGCCAGAATATATTTTGCCTGCGAGACGTGTTTTAGGCCGAGCAAGTTATAAGAGAACTACTCCACTTGTTTTATATTCCTTGGAAGATTATCCCATATTTGCCACCTAATTTTTTGTATTCTAACTCAATTGTCCAGGTCTATTGCCTACATCTTTTCGAACATTATCAAGGTCCTATTACTACATCTTTTTTCGAAACCATATTACAAATATAAAGTTTTACATTTCCGCATTGAGGATTTGCAACCTTATATCATGTTTTTTATTAATTTTAGCCTCTGTAGAATTGATAATGTTACCATGATTGTAGGGACATGGACCAAAAGAGTTCGACGAACTCACCCTCGATGGGACTAACTATCCCCATCTGGGGCTTCCGATATCAAAATCAATTTTGCCCCTCGAGGGATTTTAAATAAGCATTGAGGAACCCAATGTGGGGACGCGCAAATTGAGCACAGGAAGCTCATACAACCCTTTTTTCTTTTGTGAGGCTCTCATCACAAGGATCTCATAATGAATACATGTTAGAGACGAGCCCTTCAACCTTTGGAAAACTCTTAAAAGATCCGTTTATCATCAGCAAACGGAACTCATTTGGCTGAGGCTAATTATGAGTGGGTTCAATTTACGCTGTCTAAGGACTTTAAAACTGTGGCAGAATACAACCATGCCTTGTTCATAACACATTTGCTCCAGGTCAAAGTTTTTGCGACTCAGAAGCCAAACGGCGGCAGAGAAGCATAGAGAAAACTCTATTCACTAGCCTTCCGGAGGAAGGATATCTGACTCAACCAGTATCATGCGCTAACAATTTCCAGAAAAACATTCGCTACTTATACATACATTGAGTCAGGCAGAAAGACACCATGAGCTTTCTTTTAAAGATGCCACAGCGCCCTCTCGGGCTTTGCTTCCCATGCATGAGGGTGCACTTCAATGTACAGAATAATGCTGAGAGCAGAAAGCATCAAGGGAATTCTTCGAATAATCCTAAGTATCCATTAGATAAGCGCAAACGTCACAAAAACAGGCGCAAATTCAAGGGTCAAAAGAAAGGAAAAGGGAATGGTAAGGCCCAACAAACCTCGTAAGCAATGGCAAACAAAGCATTGCAACGAGGTGTGGTTCTGACACTCATAGTCGCTAAAGATTGCCGATCAAAAACATCTTGTTCTCTGTGTACCAAAAATCCTCAGGACAAAAAAAATCTTCTGAGAACACAAAGATTTGAAGCCACTTCAATCTTACACATGAAGAACGCCAACGAGGTTGCAAGTTCTTTCAGGCTCCTGTTGAACCAGAGAGCAACACAATGTTTCCCAGAAAGATGTCATCCCATCTCTTATGATGGATTGATATGTTTTCATTCGAATACTGCTCAACGGACCCACATCGGAGATTTTGCAATAATCTCATGCGTCCCCACTTGGAGATGTAGCTGCTCTAATATCAGTGTGCTTGAAACAGTATATTGATATCATATAAGTTTGCCAAACAATATGGTTTGTAATAAGTAGATAGTCGAAACTTCCCTTATATTGTAAGGTTGTAGTGACTTGCTAGTCATTAAGAGTATGTACTTTAAACAATGTAAAGTCATACTACGTATTTGATGTTTTAATTTTTTGTATGTATGTATATATATTGGATAAAGAATTCATAATCAAGCCAATTCTTCTTTCATTATAGATGTCTAAGAATATCGCTCCGATGGAGAGGAATTATGTCTTGTGGACAGTGGTACGCACAAACTCTATACTTAGGGAGATTCAAATACTTTCAACCTCTCAAAAGAGAGAAGGGCAAAGTTTACTATCGCCGGGCGCGATACTGTGATAGTTGGCTCAGGACGAGCAACTATTACACTGCCCAATGGGTCAACAAATTAGCAATTTCGAGGATTGCTTTATTTGTATCCTGATTCAACCGTACCCTAGCTAAAGTTATAGAGATATCCGTCAAAATGGGTTTTCACATTAAAACCCAAGTATGATCATAATCGAGAAGAAATTTCTTCCTCTTACCAAACTAACGGATATGGCAAATGCATATTTGCGAGAAATTCCATCTCAACATCGGAGATTGTACTATAAACATACATTAAAGCCATTGCAATTTGCGGCAACAAAGTAATTTTTCAAAATGTTTGAAGGCATCCCACACTTGACAATGATCGCTTGGGCACTCCGGTATCGCAGATGACGAGAAAAATTATTGGCAAACTCTATTGGTCAATCATTTGATCACTGACAATTTTTTTTTTATAAGCGCAGTAGGAGCCCTTCCTGTGTTTCCCTCAAAAAAAAGTTAGTCGTGGAAATCTTCCAAGTATTTCCTATTTGAGTAAGTTTCGGTTGTGCTGTATACATACCGATCTCACCACACAGAGTACGCTATGGGCCCACACAGAAAGTGGGGATCGCTATGTGGGGATTCAAATCTCTCCGTCGATGCATAAAAGTTTTAGAACCCTTAAACAGGTGATCTATTTACTTGCCGGTTCGCTGCTCTAATCTTTGATGAGGAACATTTCCGCGGCATAAGGGGGGGGGAAAAAAAAAGAACCTTTTCAAAAGGGTTAACCCCTCGAAAAAAAGAAATGGCCAGGGAAAAAATTTTTTGAATTTGGGGGGAATGCCCAAGGTATTCCAGCCTCAGACCATTACTCTACTGAAACTGGAAACTTCAAGTTCAGAAATTGATAACATTGTAAAGACTTGCAAATAACCTCCAGATACATTTCTAATTATAAATGTGTGGATTAAATCTTTCATTCCCGCTCAGAATGCGGCCAGAAAGAGTGGGAGGTACCAAATAAACCACTGCAACTTCCACTACTTATTAGCGTAGGTAAATAGGCAAGAAAGAAGTATGGCCTTACTCGCGAGACACAATTGCTAACTGCAGCAAATAAGATATAAATGCAAAACACAGCCTTTAGTTGGTACAACCAAATGATACTTAATGTATCAAGCAGATCGTGAAATAATCTGGCAACCTAGCTGCAGTTGGTGCACAATAGTTGAGGGACTAGGAATTCGGAAGTACTCAATAGACCAGTATTGTTGTTCGGAGATCACGATGAGTTTATAAGGTTTGATGAAATTGCCATCAACGTACTCTGATAACTGTGGATGAATCTTTTGATAGAGAGCTACAATTGTTGACACTGAATTTTCTGAATCAAATTGCTGATTACCTCAGTTGTGATCCAGAAATCTATGTTTATAGAAAGAGTGCCAAAGCGGCTAATGACTGGAACAAAATGGACGGACACAATGACGCAGGAATTAGCAGTCGCTTTACAAAGAGGATGTAGTTCTCGGTTGGTAATGCCTTTACTCCTCGTAGTACTTTCCTGTGGATTAAATGTGTTTTTCGTCGCATAAAACTGGAACAAAACTACGAGGTGGTGAGATAGTACAAGCAAGGCTTTGTTGCACAAGGTTTTAACCGAATAAACCTAGCAATCTGATTTCAACGAAACTTACTCTGAAGTTTAGTGGAGTGGTATAACTTTCCGATATTTATATCATGTAACAGTAAAAAATCGTCTAATTTATGCCAGTTGATGTGAACGTAATGTGCAGCATATCTTTAATGGGGTTTTTACTTGATTGCTGATAATTGTACTGAAGGCTTTCTGACGGAATCGACCATCCCGAATCAGAAGGTAAGATCATAACATGTATTGTGTAAGTTGCAGAAGTCACTTTATGTCTTAAAACCATCGGAAGGATGTGGTAACAGACCGATTTAAGTGTTCCTTTCACTAAGGGATACACTAAAAATGATGATGTGCCCGTGCGTCTTTATAAAACTTCCGCCCTCAGGAATTTATGTCTTTATCTCGATATATGTCGATGACTCAAATCATTGGCAATAATACAATATATTTAATGAACACGTCATCATTTAAACGAGCGGAATTTGAGATGAAGGAATTTGGGTCCCAACCAAATTTTTGCTTAGGTCTATAACTGAGCCAAATTTTTACCTTTTTACGTGGAAATTCCCCCCTCTGGGGGGTTTTGCCACCAAAGTGCATATTACTCAGAAAAAGGTTGGGAGAAATTTAATATTGGAAGTCCATATCCTTCCAAAACCTCTATGGTGGTATCGAATTCTCTAGACGTTGGGGAAAGATCCATTTAGATCAAAGGAAGATGGTGAGGATGTACTGTGGACCTGATTCCCAACTATCAGTCTTAGTGGCTATTGGCGCAGACTTATGTACCTTGCAAATAGTACGAGGCTAATATTGCTTTTCTCGGTAAATCTATTAGCAAGATATAGCGATGCTCCTACCGAAACGCCATTGAGACTTGGGAGTTAAGAATGTCCTTCATATCTATGCACAGGAGATCTGGACTTTTTCTTTAAAAAGGAACCAGGATTTACCTTAAGTTGGGTATA
>CM020184.1:11623178-11649057 GCA_009805545.1 Oryza longistaminata
ATAAAAATTCTAATTAACATATGTTAATACCACATGAATGATTTAAACTTGTTAAAAATTCTAATAACATATATAATGCATATGCAGTGATTTTTAAAAATTCTAGCATATAACTAGCATATAACTAGCATATGCATGATTTAAAATTGTTAAAAATTTCATAATCATACATATATTAACATATGCCATACAACAATATTGATTTATATGGATATTCAATACATCCAAAATAGTTTGCACTCGTGTACACAATAATTACAGCAATACACCGGCGGTGACGGTTGACCGCACGTACTTTCTCCTTACTATTGTTCCTTCCTTGTGATCACTACGTGAGTAAGGGGTGTCTTCATTTGATAGGAGGATGCTAGGGTCAATCATCACCGTGAAAGGGGGTCCCCATCCAACTGATCGTAATCCTCGTCAGTCTTATCCTCTACTCCGACGATTTTTCTTTTGCCTGGGAGAACACGTGGCGCTTTGGCTCGTCAGGCCTTCTTTCCCTTTGCTAGACATGTCCTTCACGTAAAAAGACTTGCATTATATCATTGGCAAGGACAAAAGGTTCGTCTGAGTATCCAACCTTGTTAAGGTCAACCATTGTCATCCCACTGTCATCAATCGTTACGCCTCACCAGTCAACCTAACCCATTGGCACCGAACAGAGGAGACCTTGAGAGGCCATAGTCAATTTCCCATATGTCCTCGATGGCACCGTAATACGTGCCAGTTGTTCCATCGTGTCCCATGGCATCGATACGAACAGCGTTGTTTTGGTTCGTGCTCTTCATGTCTTGGGCCCTCGTGTAGAATGTGTACCCATTGATCTCATATCCCTGGAATGTCGCGATCGAGCCAGGATGACCAGATGGTCCCCTCGCCAGGAAGGCCAGTTGTTGGTTAATCGTCTCGTTACCCATGAGATGTTGTCGTAGTCACGCGGGGAAAGTATCAATGTGATGCCGTGTAATCCATGCATCGGACTTACCGATGTTTTTGGCGCGAACTAGAGCCAAGTGCTCCTCGATGTAGGGAGCTACCAATGAAGAGTGTTGCAGAACAGTGAAATGGGCTTTACGGAATAAATTGTTGTGTACCGTCATTATTGCTTTCCTTCCGAGAGTTCCCTTTCCCCGTAGTCTCCCTTCATGGCGTGATTCAGGTACCCCGATTAGGCGAAGGTCTTCAATAAATTCTACGTAGAATTCGATGACCTCCTCTATTCCATACCCCTTGGCGAAGCTTGCCTCTGGACGAGCACGGTTACGAACATACTTCTTCAGAACGCCCATGTACCTCTTGAAAGGAAACATGTTGTGTAGGTACACAGGCCCGAGAATACCGATCTCTTTGACTAGGTGACAAGCAGATGCGTCATTATATTGAAAAATGAAGGTGAAATATCAACTCAAAACTGACGAGATATTGCTCCACTTCATTCTGAAGGGCTTCTAATCTATTTGAATCGATGACCTTCTGCGAAATTGCGTTCATGAATGCACATAGCTTTGTTATTGTTGCCCGGACATTGTCTGGAAGGATACCCCTTATTACAACTGGTAGCAGTTGTGTCATCAACACGTGACAGTCATGAGACTTTAGGTTTGTGAACTTCTTCTCCTTCGTGCTTATTATTCGCTTTATATTCGTGGAGTATCCAGACGGTACCTTTATGCTCTCCAAGCATTCAAACATACTTTTCTTCTCTGCCTTACTAAGAGTGTAGCTGGCTGGACTCAAGTAATGGCTTCCTTTCTCCTTTGGTTCCGGGTGCAGGTCGCCGCGTTGTTCCATATGCTTCAGATCATTATGTTCTTCCAGTGTATCTTTCGACTTTCCATATACACCTAGGAAGCCAAGAATGTTTACGCAAAGGTGCATCACGTTGATTGCGTGGCGGACATCCAAGAATTCCCAATAGGGTAACTCCCAAAATATAGAGTTCTTTTTCCACATCGCCACGTGACCATCTTCGGTCTTTATAGGCTGGCTTCCAGGTCCCTTTCCAAACACTACTTTAAGATCTTTAACCATAGCAAACACTGTTTTGCCGCTGCGATGTTTAGGTTTCGTACGGTGGTCTGCCTTATGTTCAAAGTGCTTGCATTTCTTCCGTACCGGGTGGTTTGCAGTAAGGAATCGACGATGACCCATGTACACAACCTTTCTACAGTGCTTAAGATACGTACTTTCTGTTTCATCCAAACAGTGAGTACAAGCCTTGTACCCCCTTGTTGGACTGCCCGGAAAGGTTGCTAAGTGCAGGCCAATCGTTGATGGTTACGAACAGCAGCGCTCGTAGGTTAAACTCCTCCTGTTTGTCCTCGTCCCACACGGGGACACCTTCCTTTTTCCACAACAGTTTAAGATCTTCGACCAGTGGTCTTAGGTACACAATCGATGTCATTACCAGGTTGCTTGGGGCCTTGAATAATAATCGGCATCATTATGTACTTCCTCTTCATGCATAGCCAAGGAGGGAGGTTGTAGATACACATCGTAACGGGCCAAGTGCTATGGCCGCTGCTCATCTCTCCAAAAGGATTCATGCAATCCTGTTGACGAAAAAATCGCCAAAATTCATTGTTAACACATCCGTACTTAAACCAAACCGTATGTTTCGTGCGTCCTTTCCAAAGTCTTCAAAATTTTCTGTCGATGTTTCGCCACTGCGAACCATCGGCGGGATGTTTCGCCACTGTTGTCTCGGGCAATTTGTTTCCCTACGGAAGAATGTTCTTGACGAGTTTCAATAAATCGCCAAATGCCTTGTCACTAACACCATTTTTTGCCTTCCATTGCAAGAACTCCAGAGTGGTATCCAACTTTTTGTGCCCCTGCTCGCAACCTGGGTACAACGACGACGTTCTATGGTCCTCTAACATCCGCTCCAATTTATGGGCCTCCTTTTCACTTTCACAGTACTTCTTTGCGTCCTACAACATCTGACCAAGATCATACGCAGCGTCGTTATCGCCAGCATCCCTGTCCACCTCGCTCGTTTGATTTCCTTCAAATCCAGCGTACTGAGCCCAGTCGGGAATGTTCTCGTCATCCGCTTCATCTTCTTCCATCTCAACCCCTTGCTCACCGTGCGATGTCCAACAATTATAGCTTGGCATGAACCCCGACTCAAAAAAGTGGAAATGAATAGTCCTGGATGCAGAATACTCCTTCTGGTTCTTACACTTATTGCATGAACAACAAATAAAACCGTTACGCTTGTTAGCTTCGGCCACTCTGAAAAAATAATGCACGCCCTCGATAAACTCTTTGGACCGCCGGTCAGCGTACATCCATTGCCGATCCATCTACATGAAATGAAAAAAAAAATTGTACATAAATAAATTTTCGTACAATAATGATAGTCAAACAGTAATGATAAAATAATTAAAAACTCTTTCGACAAGCAATTCTTATTAACAATTTTTGAAGTTCTAAACTAATATTAATGTTGTACTTTTCTTAATTTTCAAATTAGTTTGTTTTCTATTTTTTAAGATTAATTTTCATCATATTTTAAACTATGAGAATAAAATTTCTATATATTCTTCTTCCCCACACAAATTTTCTCTCTCATCAACTTACAACAAAGTGTTGGAGACAAAAAAAAATGTGTGAAACATAGCTCCAAAAGTAATATAACAACAAAAAAACATTGGAGGATGAAGTTACTAACCTTTTAGACACCTCCGATTTGTTTATAATCACTAAAAAAATTTCACAAGAAATTTTGGCATGACCTCCCCTCTTTCTTTAGTCCCACCAACCGGGACTAAAGATCCCGGGGGCCCTGACAACGTCTGACATCTCTACAACTGGGACTAAAGATCTTTAGTCCCGGTTGGTGCACATATGCCCGTTGTAGCCACCAACCGGGACTAAAGATTAGTTTTAAATGGATCCGGGACTATTGTGGATTTCGGCCGACCGACCAAAGATGGTTTCTCCACCAGTGATTGATTGGTTGAATCAGGCTATCATCACTCTAGATTAATACTGTAATCGTACGTGGAATTTTAAACCCAATTAATCTTGAGTTTTTTGGGCGAGTTTTTTGGGCCATAATCTTATGGAAGTTGTATTCACTTATATCTGAAATCAAATAGATACTTATGGGCGTACGTGATCTTATCGATCTTAACAGAACACAAAATTCCGCAGGTGACGATGGGAGGCTACCTTTGCGGCATGACGAATCTCAAGATGGTCATGATCAACTCCATGGGTGAGATCCAGAGCGCCGTGGTGGCGAGGGCTCGCGAAGAAGCCATCCCTCATGTTGATGAAGCATGGCGATGCCATTATCTTGGCGTCTAGCAGGAACATATCACGAACATGATTGCCTCGCCTATCTGCAGTGCACAACAAGGTGCGTATTCGTACAAGCATGCCATGCATGCATGGTACGTGATCGATCGGTGTGGTGCCTCACGATGAGATGACGGGGCAGAGAACACAATGATATCTACTTAGTCTTGGATGGGTTGGAGCAGGACCAGTAGCCGCTGACGACCGTCATGGTACATACGCCGTTGACAGTCCGGGTATCTCTAATTCGTGTACTTCGAGCTAAATAATTCATCTCTTTTTGATGAGAATATAATTTAGTAGTCTAATTTGATGTTCCTTTTATTTTATGCATGTACATTTATGGATAAACATGATCAATGACGTGTGATATGCTCAATATTATTCAGAATGCTTAAGAAGTATGGAAAGTTAACCTTGAGATTCCACAAACTCCAATGTCAATAAAATAATTAGCCTGGACAGTATGATAGTTAGTGATGAGAAGAGGTCAGTACAAACATTTTTTTCTCACAAATAGTGATGATATTTGTATGTGTTCTCTGACCATGTTAATATTATTTATTGGCAGCCAAAAAATAATCATATTAGCGCATCTTATTCTTTTGCAGATGTCATAGGTTTAACATCTAATATTCATGACAAGTCGTGGGATAGGCAAAATTCATGGCAATATGCTTCAAATTGAATGAGTTGAATTAAAATCAATTAATATATGTAAGCTTTAGTTGCAACTATTTTGTCTCTCAATATATGCAAACATTTAATAGGAAAATATCATCGAGCGGCAAAAAAAAAAGATAATAATAATAATAATGTTATTTGTAACCACCGTTAGAATTGTTTATTACTAATTTATTCTTTTAACAAGCATGTTTTTATAATGATTGAAAAGCTAACAGTATGACGATGTGTCGAGTATTCATATCATCCATTAGCACAACCTAATTAAGTTTATATTCAGTTGAATATTCCTGAAACAGCAGAATTGAGAAAGAGTAGAGTACATTTTTATAGCAAAATTTTCATTATCTACTAAATGGCAGGAGAATAGATTGGTAATGAATAATTCTGAATTTAAAAAATAAATAAAAAACCTATAATATAATATATTTGATACTTAAAATCAAGTATAAATCAAAATTTACTGAATAACGAAATTAATAATAATTCATACCCCAACCAAGAAGCAAACTCAACATTTACTAATTATGAATTGAAAATTACTAAAGCACAAAAGAAATTTATAATTGAGATTTGAAATCGAATGGTACTCGGTAATTGGTAATTCTAAATTATGATGTAGTAGGTAATTATTAACTCCATTGTTAGTAAAAATGTGTACTCAATTACTTTTAATTTAAATCCATTAAATTAAGAAAATAGAAAGTAACAAAAGATATAATGGATTTTGTATGTGTATTCTTTGTGTTACACATTTTGAACAAAGTTTACATATGTATAAATTTAAACAAAATTCAATAACTAATGTATTGAACATAGAATAAAACTTTAAATATACAAATATCAACCCGTGTAAGGCACGGGTTGACGACTAGTATAGATTAATTTCCCACACGCTCCGGTGCCTCTCATGACACATCCAAGTCATCTATGTCCATATTTCATAGAAATCGCTGCCCACCCGAAGATTATTACACAGGGCCAATATGCTTCCAGTATTTCGTTAAGGAGAAGACGTGCAGTCAGTGGCAATGTTTGGTTCCCTTTCTAGCATATATCGCTAATGCCACATGAAACCCATGTATAGGCTCCGTGAGTAAACAAAGAGACGCAATGATGATTATTACATAGACTGCAGTTGCAGTCATCGGAGCCACCGGGGCAAGCACCAAATACATACCTAGCACAAAAGCAGCACCCAAGCTTGTCACCGAACTGAAGGCCAGGAATAAAGATATGTTGAAGTGCCGACGGCGAAGGGGCAAACAAACCATAGCCATTCCAGAGTACATGAGGCTGATAGTAGCTAAGCAAGAGCAAATGAATGCTAACGTGTTGGCCATGATGAATGCGTCAAATATAAACCTTCCAGCAAGTGTTGGTGTTCCACCATTGTAGTGATCGTCGGCTTTATAGCCTCCAGGTACGGTGAACATTGCACCAAATGTGACGGTAACAATAAGTACCGACCCTATGCCTAGAGTTTGTGTTGAATTTGTCAGTTTCTCTGATTCCCTCACTTCATCCTCGTGTTTTTGTTGAGGAACATATTGTTCCTGAAAGTGATCTATGCGTCGACATCCCATGCTTGCATGGCAAAGCTTCAGTGCCCACAATATCAGTTCTTCAGGGTTCTGCAAAGCAAACATACGGATCAGTAATCCAGTGCTTTGGTTATGCGCAGGGAACAAGCCTGATTCTAAAATGAGTGAAAAGTGTATTATTACCCATAAAAAGAAAAATCCTGCACGGATCTTACTTTGTGCTATATCTAAAGGAGTCTGCCCCTTATTATTTGGTATATTTAAGTTTACCTCCCTGTCCATCAATAGAGAACAAAAAATAGGCTTATTCCCATGCTGTACTGCTATGTGAAGTGCGGTGTTCCCATCATTGTCTTGCATATTCAAAATCCAGGCCAGCGATCGAGTACGGCAAGCATATGCAACTATGCCCTTGCTGTCCCTTTTAACAGCAACATGAAGGAAAGTCCTCCCCTTAGCATCGCGGAAACCAGCAATCTCAGGTCGCTCCTTAATAAAATAGCTGATTGCCGTTTTGGCACCTGAGGAGGCTGCAACGTGTATAGGGTAGAATCCTTTAGAATCTGGTTGGTACAACTGAATTGGGTTGGTTTCTAGCACAGGAACGAGTGGAGTTTTCGACTTCCATTGCTTTAGATTTCCTCCCCCTAAAAGTGATGCAGCGAAGTGAAGTGGCGTGCTTCCATTTTGGTCCGCTTGTTTTGTGAGGTATGTGTTCCAAGTCAGTAACATTTTGGTCATCTCTGCACATGTGGGTGTTAAAAGTCATACTAGGTAAAGAAGGAGAGCAAACTTTGTTGTAACCAAAAATCACTTTTAAGACCAAATTAAACATAACGTTGTAGACGTTGTGAGCTTTGGCCCGTGAAAATAACAAACTCGCGTAAGGAACAAACTCACGGGAGAACACAGATGAGCAGCAAATTGGGTGGACACACAACAGATTCCGCCGGCGACGCACGCCTTTGTTGGCTTCTCTCTGTGTATTGCTGTTCTGGACAAATTAAGTGATGATTACACGGCTTATAAGCCTCGCGTACATGCACATAGCACGCACAACTACGAGCCACTCACTCATACAACGATCTGCACATCTTACGCACAAAAATCACTCCTCCGAGCTGACAGTGAGCCACGCCACGGCGTGCTCCACTAATTTTTGCATGCTCCTAACTAATTTGCCGTTAATCTTGTTATTCATCAAACCTGTTTAGTTACTAGTTGTGTGCAGCTGCTATTCACTAGCACTGACTGGTTCTACATGCAAACATGGACTAACCACTACCTACGTGATGTACACATACACATCACTTAGAAGATTAACGTGAACATATCACGTTCCTCTCTACATGCAAGTAATGCAAGACCAAAGACACGTGCAAGTCATGATTAGTTCTAACAGACGTTCACTTTAAACTGAGAGGAGCCTGCATCTCGCGAGGCTACTTGCCGGCCATGGGCCATGGCTCATATCAAAAACTCGATCCGGCATGTGCCAAATCGCAAGCTTGCCGCTCCAGATTCATCCGGCCGCCCGCGGCGTTTGGATCGATCTACAGTCCCGGCGATTGCAAATGACTAAAACAGTATATGTAAGGAGCAATCAGTTTCGATCTCACCTCGTTCGCTGCCGCCACCCGCCGCTTGGTCGTCTTTTCTAGTTCTTCATTCGGTTTGGACTTGTTTGTTTCAGCGATTCCTACCTGCTGTTGTGTTCGTTTTCTGAACATATGATTTCTGGACTCACAAACGAACCAGGGATAGGCTTTCTTTTTCTAGGCTCATGTGCATATCACGCACGAATGGCCATAAGGATAGTGTTCACTTTGGATCATACGCTTGAATATATGCATACACAATTAATTCCAACAGTCAACCTATATTATACTAGTTGTCTTTAATAATTTGCTCCGGTCCAATAAAAAAATATCTACCTTGGGATACTTTTTGTTGGACCAAAGCAAACCTCAACTTTAAAAATGATATGGAGATAAGTATAGCTAACCGTCGACTATACTATTGGCTTTGCTCTTGTAGATCGATTATTACAGACGATTTAGAATAAAGAAAAAGGTGAACACACTTAACTTTGGTTTGATGTATTTAACTGAATGAAGAATTATTATATCCCTCCAAACTCCAAAGTATGATTACCCCGCAAGTTGTTTTTTCATGTACTAGATGAAGACATGACAGATGGAATTGCTTAGGGTGTGTTTGGTTGCCTGCATGGAACCTGGCTCGCACGCGTGGATGCAGTGGGTCGCTGTTTGGTTGCCTGTACCTTACTCCCAGCCTGGTTGAGCGGATGCAAAAAAGCCCCCACAGCCAGGCTGAGCAGGAACGCTCGATTTGAGCTTCGCTGCTCGGCCAGGCCCGCGCGATGCAACGCGCTGCACCCGTGTGTGCAAGGGCAGGTGATGGGGTCACGGGTCACCACCCCGCCCCTTTGCCCCCTCCTCATTTTCTCCCAGCGAGCGATAGGGCGACGAACATGGCGACGACAAGCTCTACGGAGGGAATGGCGTCCGACGATTCCGACTTGCTGCTGCATCCCCCTCCTCTTCCCACCATCTCCCACCCTCAATTTCTGGCCACCGCCGTGCCCAGACATCCTCGCTGATGGCGTGAGCACCGCCAGATCTAGCTAGTGATGAGGAGGCAAAAAGCTTGACGGCGACGAGCTCAGCGGAGGGCGCGGCGACGAGGACGGCGGATCCACCGTGCTGTCGCGTCCCTCCTCCTCTTCCCACCGTGCCCCCATCTTCAATCACCGGCCACCGTCGTCTCCCTGTGTCGGCCAGATCTGATGGAGCGGAGGAGCGGCGAGCAGCGAGCAGCGGACAGAGAGGAGCGTGAGAAGATGGGTGGAGGAGCGGTGGACGGAGAGAAGCGCCGGAAGACGGGCGGAGGAGCGGCGAACGGCGGGCAGATGGGTGCACATGCGGCTATGGGCGGAGAGGAGTTGATGGCGACGAAGGCAGCGCCGATCCCCTTCCTCTATTTCTTTCGTTTCTTTTTTTCCCCTCGTTTTGCGTTTTCTCTTTCTTTCGTTTTTCACTAGCAACGGAGTAGTAGATTAGTTTTACCGGTTCATCCACCTTAAGAATTTTTTTTCTTTTCTTACCACCGATTCTATGTGAAAAGTATATAGATAATAGAGTGATTTTGCACATATAATAGTATCATTAGCATATGTAAGAGTTAAATCAAATGCTCAATTATTTTTTATATACATTGTAGAGGTAACCTCATCTAACCATATGAAGAGGTAACCACACTCACATCCATGCAACCAACCAAACAAAATCCCTTCTAAACCGTATCTCTCATACAGGCAACCAAACAAAACCTCATGCTAGCCTGGCTAGACCAATGCAACCAACCAAACAGCTACATATGTATCCTCCTGGCCTGGCCAAACTCAGCCTGGATGAGAGAGATGAGCCAGGCTAGGGTGATACGGGTAACCAAACACACTCTTATATACTCTCTCCGTTTTATATTGTAGAATGATTTAATTTTTTTCTAGTCAAACTTCTTTTAAGTTTGATCAAACTTATAGACAAATTTAACAATATCTATAACACCAAGTTAGTTTCATAAATCTAACATTGAATATATCTTGATACTACATTTATTTTGTGTTAGAATTATTACTATATTTTTATACAAATTTGGTCAAACTTGGAAAAAATTGACCGAGAAAAAAGACAATGCGTATTGTAATTAATATGATAATATGAAATGGAGCAAATATTAAATACATTAGACAATTTAATCATCTCTATATATTTCTATTTCAGAACGGCAAGCTTGCGAATTCCTATTGGTATGTATTAATACGTTTGTTTCTATGTTATATTACTCCCTCAGTTCCATATTATTAATTATACGACATGACATGTTTGCCTGTAAGCCAAAATTGTTGAATTTTTACCAAGCCTGTAAAGTTCGTCACTACATTTCTTAAACAATTAATACCAATTTGATATTTATTAATTCAGATTTTTAACATATAGTAAAAGATGATATAAATATTATACTTAAATTCAAACAAATTAAAGCACATCGTGGTATTATTAATTTCAAATTTCGAAATTATTAATTCATAAATAAAACCTAGCTAACTGAGACTCCATTCCAAGTACAATTCAATATTTGTTAGTACTATTATTTTTATTAATTTGAAAATTTGGAATTATTAAGTCGTTCAATAAACTATATTGAAACTCTAGCTAGCTATTTGGTATATGTTAATCCTGAATTTTAAAATTGCTTAATCATAAAAAACTATAATTACACTTTAGTTGACCGAGAAGAACATTTGTTAGTTCTAAATTTTAGAACTATTAAAAAAATAAAACTACTATAATTGAGATTCCAAAATTACGTCTAAGTAGTAATCACCTTCTAATTAAATTGAATAAATACTGATAGCTAGTATGTGGTGAAAAGTCTCACCCATATATATGATACTAGATGATTCCATGTGCTTTGCTGCGGGAATTACTAATCAATTCTTAATGTTTTTTTCGACAATCAAGCTAGGAGTAAAAAGAAAAAATTAATGAAACATAGGGTTTATCAGTCAAATGATACCCGTGATTAGTGTGAAACATATTGATAAGTATATGTTAAATATTGTAAAAATGATATATAGATTTGTTAAAATATTGTGCAAATAATATGAGGGGTGATGATTGGATATGCCTGCATTTTGATTTGTAGAATTAAATAAATTGTAGATCATTTTGTATGTTTGCATGAGATTAAATATGTAATTATTGCAGGTGGGTGATGATGTGGCTTGGTTGCATGCTGTGCTTTAGATTTAGTGGGTCTTAACTTTATAGAAAGCATAGATACGAACACATATGATTATAATTTTTTTATTAATGTGAGAATTTTTAGTTATTTTTTCTCTCTTAGGATTAATGTGGTGGCTCTTATGAAATCATCGAATTTGTATAAGTAAAGATTTGCGGATTATTATATATTATATATATTACAGTGACATTTTATTTAGATACTACGTACCATAAAGAAGTGGGAAGAATAAAATAAAACATATCAACTTAACAAAATTAAGTTGCAGTCGTACCTTTGCCTTGGAGAACCGCTGCGTGCAATGCGTTTTGCCTATTTGGGCCAGAGTACGAAAGACGCCCTTTACTCAATTCATGCAATTTTCTTGCTATGTCCACACGTTCTAGTAAGACAGCTAGGTACAACGGCGAAGTTCCAGTTCCATCTCTAGGATATCTGGCCAATTCTGAATCAAATTCAAAAAGCTTAGTTATTATATCCTTATTTCCAATGCGGACTGCATCATGCAAGGCCGTCTCCTTACTGCGATTTTCCTTTCTCAGAAGTTCCTTGAGTCTCGAGCTGCTATCAGAGTTATCCTCGGATTTAGCCAGACCAATTAAACAAGAAACCATTTCAGCATTGCCAGCCCTGACAGCGCAGTGCAAAGGCGTGTCACCCTTGTTGTTCTCCGCAAACAGGAGATGTTTGGCCTTGTTGTAGATGCTCTTGGCACATTTCAAGTAGCTCCTGTCTTCACCACAGGTGGCCACAACGTGGAGTGCGGTGTCCCCTTCAATGGTGACCCCATTCAGGTCCATGCCCGGCTCTGCAGAAGCTAGAGCGCCAGTAGCTTGCTGTGTTGGCTCAAGCCCTTGAGGAGGCGCAGGTACACCTAGCATGTTGAGAATTTGGTCTAGCGTAGCACACTCACCTCGCGATGCCAGCGACAGCAACAGGGGATTCATGGAGGGCTTGGTGGCGACGTCTTTTCTCGAGGTCATCACCACCAACATTGCTGCTGCATCTCCCACGCTGAGCGCATCCTTCAACGACTCACAGTCACTTGGGCTTGTTGCTATCAGCACCTTGGCATCCATTGCCCCTGTGGACGAGCTAGGGCGTTCCTCTGCAGCTGCGTTCTTCAACGCCATTGCCGCCGCAGAAGCCTCTCTGCTTGAGCCCAACGCCACCACCATGGTCGTAGTATCTTCCTTGCTCACTATATCCTTCAGCCGCTCACATTCACCACGGTCTGTGGCCACAATCAGTTTGGCTGCGATGGGCAAAGCAGTTGGTGCCATGGATGAGCTAGGGGTTTCCTCCCCGTTGCTCGCAGCAGCCATCGCAACCACTCACCACAAGGTCTAGTCTCAGCTGCACTTTCGTAGTGTGGCTACTGGATAGTAAGTTGGATGATCTATGTGGGAGGGCCTGGTGAATGCTGATGGTGCACTACAACTCCGATTTGAGGATACTTCTATATAACAGTAGTTGTCCAAGCCTATAATAACAACACTATTCCCTTCGTTTCATATTAGAAAACATTTTATTTTTTTTAGTCGGATACTTTTAACACAAAGCAAACATAGTACCAAAGTATATTCAATGATAGATTAAAAAAAATTAGAGTTGTAAATAATGCTACTTTTTATAAACTTGATCAGACTTATAATATAAATCAAAGGTAGTGCATAACAGCTCTCGTCCCTCGTTTATTTTTCCTTCTTATTCATTAAGCCTATACTATGTCAATTAGCGAAGCACTACATATAGCAGTTCTTTGCATGATATGTCTGAGGCAACAGAGAGAGAAGATCATCTCCAACTTGTACACAACTTTCTGGCACATGGTTTTGTGTCCAGTATTTCAAAACCGAGTTTACTGTTATTAATACTCCTACATGATATGTAACAACGGTTACATTAACCTACACATAGTATATGTGATGTTCTGGAATTGCAGCAGTTAGAACATGGGTGCTGCTGAGCTGCTAACGCAGGAAGTATACATATAATTAAAAACAAACTGTCAACGTGAAGTAGGTTCTTGAAAGAACATGGCATACCTGTGAGAGTCCTAAATATACAAGTAATGTTACAATAATTGACTAATAACCGAAGAACTGGCATTTTTGTAGGAAAAATCTTGAAGCATGCTCTATAAGGAGTATACATAAACATATTTTTATATATATTTTATATGTAGACAATTAAAAATATGAATAGTCATATATATGAACATTAATAGGCTACAAGTAAGCTTTAGATAATTTTTCCTCGTAAACCACTTGTCCTTTTACAATCCAATTACACGGTTGTTTGTTGCAATTTAACCATTATAATATGATCATATATGATTATATTCCGATGAAAAAAAATGTAGAGGTTTGAACAGTTGAATTCGATGTTTCACATGTGAAAAGCAGGTGCTTCAACTGAAATTTGACTATGTTGCATGTTTTATGTTTTTGTGTTGCAATTCATGTTTGATGTTGCACACGGTATTATTTGAATGCTTCAATAAGTATTTTTTGATGTTTCCCTAGATTATTTGCAAATGTTGTACGTGGTGTTATTTGGATATTTCAACAAATATTTTTGGGAATATATTATTCGATGTTGCATATATAATATAAAATTAATTCAATTAGGAATATAGAAATATAGTCATGTGAAATTTTGTTATAAAAATATTTAATTGTAATAAATACAATGATGTAATCAGATAACGGATATGATAAGTATTTTTGGAGAAAAATGGTTTAACGTTTATTAAACAGGTTGTTTACGGAGAGAAGAGAGTGAACGGAGGATGAAGATAGAGCCGCGTACAATGTCAACAAGAAGCATGCATTGAGGATGGAGCAAACAATGAGGAGGGTACCCGATATTAAACAAACTTTAGTTAGATCATAGGCTGACCAATTTCAAGGTGGTTGTTCGCAAGCTAGGCCTTAGTAGCGACAGAATGGGCTAGGCCATGCTTGTTTTCTACTCGAATCATTCTTCGAGCTTCGTCAAACCTTTTAAGCCATTATGCGGTGAATTGGAGCCAGAATCACTCACATATTTTAGCTTTTGTGTGAGTTATAATTAGTAGCTTTGTCATCATTGTTTACTAAGCAAAGTTTTTCTTTTCCTCAACAATGAAATTATATATTCCCGGTATCTGCAATGTGCGTACACATTGCATGAGAATCTAAGTAGAGTTTTCCTAATAATTTTTTGGGGAACTGAGTTTCCCTAATAGCACATTGAAATCCATTAAGTTATATCCGGTTGGGCAAGGAATGGCCAGGGTCAAGGCCCAACCCCCATGGATCAACCCGGTGTGGAAAAGAATGTCGGCCCACGAAAAATTTTGTGTTCCATTAAGCCTAGTCAGTGATTTCAACCCGGGTCACCGGGGGTTTTCCATGTATACCAGGCTGCGGAAAAAAATCAGCCATCAATGTGGCGAGGGAAAAAACCTTCAAGAGTGGGCAAGCGACGCAACGGTGGCGCAACGAGAGGGGACGCTGCAGCGGGGGCGGCGCGCGGCATGATTGGGACACGGCGGTGATGACATGCTCTCTCCTCTAGCAGCTGTCTCCTCCGGTGGCCACCTTTTCCCCGGGGAGTTCCTCCCCTTCCCCCCTCTCTCCTCTTCTAGGGTTAGGGTTTCTCACGAGCACTGTATGTGCGGTGGCGACGGCGCACGACGGTGGCAGGTGTGGTGGGGGTCTTCCGCTGGATCACACCCCCTCGCCATGGCACCGTTGAAGCATCTCCACTGCAGCAGGGGAAGTAGGAGGACACGGACGCGACGACAACTTTTTGTTTCTTCCATTGATTTCTTGATTTGTTCTTCTTTCTTCGTGTTATCTGTCACCTATATCTCATTCTTTCTTGGTTCTTGGAGGTCCTTAAATATGATTGTGTGATTTCAGTATGACATACATTTACTATTATTAGTTGTTTTGGGATAACTTTTATTAATATAGACATACTCAACAATTAATATGCAAAGAATTACTAGTAAGCAAGCTAACTATCAGCCTTGCATGTGAATAACATTGTATATACTAAAAATCATGTAATGGTTTATTTGACTAATATGGTATTCTGGAATTGCTCGATCGGTACTAGTAGATGTTAAAATTTCAGCTTAATTTTGCTTATAGTCCTGAAGTGCTTTCAGCTCTTACAGTGAGTAACAATTTGCATTCCTTTTTGTAAGCTAGCGTGGCCATGTTATGCTTTAAATACCAGTCATCTGCCACTATAGAAACAACCGAGAGAACTTGAAGCCTACTGGCCAGTAGATCTCGTCGAGACTCTCTTAACAAGTATGTCGCATGTAATCTCGGAATCAATTGTGCTTTGTTATATTTCCATATCAATCTTATATAAACTGCATTAGGGATATTACCGTACGAGGGGCCTGAACTTGTATGCTCGTTTGCTTGATATCAAATCGTGTAGATTCTCATACCAGCATATCACAATACCCTCATCATCCAGTCTACGTGTATCACCCGTCGACATAACTTATGTGCACTAAAACTTATAACTGAATTTATCTGCACTACAACTTTAATACCGTTGTCATGAAATCAGATTATACTTAAATTGATAAAATATTTATTGCATAACTCTGACTTTTTACCAAAGTTTTCTTTTTGACATACCCCAAAATCATATCAATCTCCAAGTTTATCTAACTATTGCTGCTACACATACACATCATATCAGCTTCAACAGATTTTGTCTAACCAATTTTCTAACAAGTTTGCTTGGCAACTATAGATGTATGATTGAGGCTGAACTAGCTATATGGAACAAAATAATCATTGTAAGATTTTTTTTATTAACAATTACTTAATTCTATAGTTAATTATATTATTATGCATCAATTGAGTGTGTTACTTTTATTGTGCAATCATTTTCTAAATCCATCAAGTTTTCCACTAAATCTTTTTTGAGGCCTTGGGGAAACTTTACGATGGTTAGTTCTGTCACGAGCTATTGTCCTTGTTCTCAATATTACGCTTTCTTGTACTCAACTTTTTTGTGTAGGGCATACTACAGAAGGAACCAATAATTTCACCTCAACTCAACCATGATAACACCCAATTTTTAAATTTTGCCGTGTCACAAACGCGTCTGCCGAAAGGCAGGCTTCACTACTGTAAGGGGAAATGCATTTGTTTCTCAAAAATTGGATCACCTATTACATCCCCATGGGGTCTAATTATAGGCTTACAGCCCTGGGTTCTCAACCCTAACGTTTTGGTACAAGTGACTTTACATGAATACCCTTGTGACATGGATATTTAGAAGGGTAATGATAGTGTTTTGACTGGACTACACGGCCCATGGGCCCAATTATCTCTTCTTGTGGTGTCAGTGGGCCTCCGTGGTCATTCGGCCCAACAGTCTTCGCAGCCCCTTCAACACTTGCCTTCGGTACCAAGCTGATGTCAACCTCGAGTCACCTTCCTAGGGTCGAGGAAAACACCTAGGCCTCCATGTTAGTCCTTGCCTTGGCCGTGGTAGGCCCCCGTAGTGCCCCGAGCAGCCGATGAAGTGGGAACCCTCGATCTCACTTCTCCGCCAGACCCTCAAGCCCATAATCTATTAGAAACTCAACAACTGGCCCCCAATATCTAGTCTCCTTCTGTCATGTCCAAACCCCATGGACCATATTTTCATAGAACTTTCTCGTTCCACCACTTTTATCATCTTTGTCGGAGAACGACCTCCTCCAGCTGGGAAGCGACTGACCCCCCTACTCCCTTCCCTTTTGTGAGTTCGGCCCAGGTAGCAGAAGTGCAAGATTCGTAGTAAACACGATTTAAATGTGGATGATACAAAGGCAATTATACAAGTTCAAGCCACTTGGACGCATAATACCCTATTCATATAGTATGTGTTCTTTTCTTGTTTCATGGGTGAAGTGGAGTGTTACAGGAGCTGGTTCTCCTTAGGCTATTTTTTGGGCATAGATCCAAGATACTTTCTATCAGTGGCCTTAGCTTTTCTCTATAGTCGATGGGGGAATACCACTTACTGGCTGGTCTCTGTTAAATGGGCCCCAGCACGCAGGATTGTTAGGTATGGGAAGTCTTATCACTTGCTGATGACTGCGACTGATCATTTGGTCCTAGCATGCCCCTTTGAAGCCAGCCGAGCAAGTGGCGCTCTTGCCCTTGCGCGCCTTGCTTGTACATGTGAGGCTTGGAGTAGAATCATGGAATAATGTTGACACTTGCGGGGCCGCTCATCAACCTTAGGTGGGAGAACATGTGGAGAAGCTGTGGGGCCGGTGTCGACGCAGAAAACGCACGCTGGCAATTTTGGTCGTTAACAGCTGATTAAGCGGCACGAAAATCAACCATGGCAACCACCAACACTGCACCCTTCCCCCATACTGGTGGTGATGGCACGCATGATGGCTGTGAAGGTGCCATCCTATCGCTTGTCACCCTGGTCACCTGGCGGGTTGGTATGCGTCGGTTCACATTGAATGCAAAGCTTGCTTATCAATGAGCGGAACGGCACGTCCCATCGTAGTTAATGCACTATTGTTGTTGTCTTTGAGCTGCGCCCCTAGGATGTTGTATTCGGTGGTAGGGGATGGCCATGCCCCGAGCTCGATGGCAAGACCCCGAGCTCGGGTCCCACTCCATGGCTACTACAAGTTCAAGGGTGGAGAACAGACCCGAACAAGGGAGAAGTTGCTAGTACATACCTATTGGCCGGTAATACTCCACTCACTTAATGTATTCTAATTGTTTCATTAATTGCAAAATTTAACTATTTTTTTCTATGATATGTCCTGAATTGTCACAAGCAACCTAGAGGAACTGTCCTTTGCGGGTATTACGCGTGCGAATTCCTCAGGGTTAATGGGAGGTACAGGGTTAACGCAGAGGATGTAAGTCTCTATACTATGGACTAGACAGCTTCACATATTTATGATACTAATATTTTGTTTATCTTCAATGCATGCAGTTGCCAAGAATAGAACGTCAAACAAGCTTTGACGATACATGCATCACAAATATCCAGCGCGATCTGTGCCACTTCATCCACCATAAGTGCTGTCATGTGAAATTAGAGTTCTTCGACCCAAAGGGTGCCCTAGCGACAAGTGAGAATTCAAGCAACTTCGGAAGTGGAACAGTGCTATGCCATAATGTAACTAGATGGCGTATTTGAAGTGATAATGTAAAAAAATATTGTAATATATATATTTTGGTAACACTTTTGAGTTATGTAATATATGTAGATTTCTCAGTACCAAATGATTGGTAATCTTCCAATATATGTACATAATAATCTACCTGCAAGAATTTCTATTTAATAATTAAAAAGTAATTTATGGGCAAATTATTATTGTATCAAATTTCAAAATTTTCTACCTATCTTCGCAGGCGGATGTTTTTTTTTTTGCAAGCGGACGATTCCTATTTTCGCAGGCGGACCGGACTAGCCAACGTCCGCCTGCGAAAATTATCTTCGCAGGCAGACAGCCGCCCCGCCTGCGAAGATTGGCGATATTCACGGTCGTTTGCTTATAGGCGGACGGCCGTCCCGCCTGCGAAGACCCATTTCCACCGCCGGCGATAATGCGTTTTCTAGTAGTGAGGGATAACCCCAAGCTCATCCCCGTTCGGGGGCGGGCAGGCTCTTGTTCAGTTTCTTGGGGCCGATTAATAGTTGTATGGGCCGCCAGATGCGAGATGGCCCGTCATTGGGCGCCCTGTGCAGCCAGTGGTGGAGACCCTAGTTCCTATTTCACCGACAATCTCCATGCACCCAAGTGACTTATCCTGACAACATCAAAAACCCTATCCTAGTCTCAGACAGTCATCACTCAACATGATAATTCCCTCGCTTGACCTACGCATGAAAGACAAACAATACATCTTCTGAAAACCAGCTCATCCCAACATGATCCACGTTAAGTCAAACAATAAACACATTCGCCAATAATAAACACACGTGAAGACAAGGTCAAGTCAACTGTCAACATATGTTACCAACAGCACATAATATGTGTAATTTTACCATCCTTGAGAATGTACCTAGAGATACCATATTTTCTAGTGTAACTAGGAAGGTAGCCCGCGCATTCGTGCGGACGTGTAAAGTAGATTACGCTTGAGTAACATGTAAGGTAAAATATCAATCAGACGATACCTACCAAGCTTGAAAAGTACTACTCCCTTTGTCCCAAATCATAAGACATATTTTTTTACATGGTTTTTAATAACATATTTTGACTGGTACTTTATTCCATTCTATAATCGCAATAAATATGAAATTAGCATCACATAAAAGTACTTCAAAATATAAATCTAGTGATATAACATGCATAATACTTAGATATAGTTAGTATGATTATTAGTCAAAAGCTACCGAGCTGTTAGTATAATTTGGGACAGAGGGAGTATTTCTTTATAAATTTTCTTCATCGCCATTGCTTAGATATTTTTTACAAGACATTTGTAAGGTTTGAACTATATAATATTTAATTCATTACTATAAGCAATTATCAATGATCGTCTTTATTTTCTTGAAAGAATGAGTCAATAAATACATAGGAGATATATATATTGTATGCGTCGTTTCCCTATTATATATGTGATTTATGGTGTTCTTAATAAAAATGCCAGTCAATGTGAGTCGTTGATAGTAGAAAATATATATAACTTTTTAACCAACTAAATACTGCTACGTCCGGCTACCTTAGTATGTCTTATATATGCAATAACATATGAGAAACTCATAATAGCACGATAGATGGATGGTTATGGCAATGGAACATACAATGGTTGTCCAATTTCTATTTTTTAGAAATTTATTACTAGATTCTCTCTAATTGATTTGATTCAATCCCTATTGACATTTTTTATATTTTTCTATTTTATTTTATACAAGTCTTATTTTATATTAAAAATATAGGCATTATGGATCAGGAATTGTTGGTTTAATTGTTTAACAGAGCAAACATTAGATTAGAAAGTTGATGTATATCTTAAGAATACAGTCTTTTCAGTATTATTCATAGTTTGGTTTGATAGATAAAAAGTAGGAAGACGGGGGGGGGGGGGGGATGGAGAGCGGAGAGCGTGAGCCAAGGTTAAAGGGGACCGGTAGTGTTTTGTGCATGTGCTGGGGCGGACGAGGTTTTGGGGACTTTATTTTTTCATTTTTTTTCTAAATAATTTAAGTAAACCGATGATCATATGTTTTTTCTTATAATTTGTAAGATTTTTTTTGTAATTTTAATGACTGTTAAAATCAGATATAAATGTCCCCTTTAATGGGTGAAGCTGACCGTGTCTGTCGAGGCTTTATTTCTCCGCTGCATTTAAACATAGGTCTTGAGTCGACATAGTTGTGACCCGCAATACCAGCATGAAGCATAATTTTAATGTTTAGTTCACTATCAGCACCCTCATAGATAATTGCATCAGTAAGTACAGAGTTATCCACTATTGTCAATAGTGGCCTCTGCCAGGGTGGCATAGCATAGCATGCTTGGTGCCCTTTATTGGAAAAAAAAGGCAATGTAGGTGATGAAAATATTTTCCTGATGAATTTTTTTAAAGTTTTGTGTAGACAAAATTGTGTATGGTATTAATCAGTAATGCTTAATTTTTTATTGTGTAGATACAATATTGTCTTTTGAAATGAGCAAAGTTAATAAAAAAATAACTAAACAGACATACGTCCGTGACATCTAGGAGTACTATATCGTTCTTTATATTTTGACTAAGATATATAGTTTAGCTCCGGTTTGTTTTCATCCATGTATTGTTCATAATTACATGCAATATCTTTACTAATTCTAAGAATATATTTTCCAAAATTAGTTAAAATAACTAATTTGTTGGAGTGCATATATAGTTACTTCAGTGGGGTGTATGACATACATCATCAATTATGTTTGATATATTAGAATTTCTAAACTATAAAAAATATATGATGAATAGTTTGATGCACATGATTGTTCATTTGTTACCAAACCAATTTCACAAAGAAAAACCATATATGACCATAATTCTCGTGATGGATTAAGGGGTCGTATTATAGCAAGGTCATTGCCTGGAAATTCCAATCTAATAGTTCTATTTTTTTTAAAAAAAAAGTGAAACTTAATCTCACATAAATTAAAATTAAATCAAATCTATCTGTAAACCACAATGTTGTTTTACTTTTTCTGCATGTAGATTTGAATTAGTGTTATATATTTGTCAAGTGAATTTGACACCAAGTTGATCCTTTTTGTCATGTGAAATTATTTTAAAAATGATCATGACATTAGTTTATTACATGTTAGCTAAATTATTTAAAAATAATTATGACATAACGTATTATATGTCGGCACCATGTGTCGTAATGAATTTAGCAGTTCCATATAACTATTGTACTACCTCCATCCACAAAAGTCAGACATATTTCACATTTGAGTTTTTCCAAATAAGTTGTTCCTATTTGTAGTCTTTATACATTCAAGACTTAAATGAGGAGATAAATTAAATGTTTGATTAGAATCCAAGGTCATCTAAATACTCATTGGTTTTGCATTCACTCCTTGATTTTGTAACATCCAAAATAATTTAATTTTTCCTTTGGTCTTAGTGACAAAAGTAATAGGTGTAACTTTTGTGGATGGAGGTAGTAAGTGATTAGTATTTTATTTAATTAAAGAAAGACAAAGGATTATAAAGGATTATAAGTTAGATACATATTCGAAATAATTTAAAAGATGAAGATTTAAAGATAGTTGATTTGGTACTTTATATTAATCTAGTTTAACCGTCCATATTTGTGGAGTAATAAATTTTATTTTATAACATAGGAAATCCTATTTTAAAGACCGTGGATAGATAGATAAGTCATAAGTATGTACTTGTTGTTCGTTGATAAATAAAAAACAGAGAAAGGCATACACAATACGTACTAGACTATATTCGAAAGACCGTATTGTTTCTTTTTTTTATCTTCGTACATACGTACGTCTGTTTGGTTTTTTAAGAGAACAATACGTAGGTTTATATTCGGTATGTACGTTAATTTTCTGGTAAGTAATTTCGATAAAGCTGGGACTTTTCTAAATAGATCTAATCTAATGGTCTAAAATAGCGGGTCCATCAATCAATTTAAGTGAAAATCAACGGTTAGATTAAAAGTGCTATGTGGCGGTTTAGGAGCGTTGGTAGGAGTGCCACGTGGCGGCTTATGAGCGTTTGTAGGAAGTTTCATGGACTTTTAGTATATAATAATAGAAGATTTTTGGTACCTCTAGGTACTTAGTACCTCAAAGTACCAAAAATTTCAGTGTAAAATTTAGGTACCTCAAGGTATTTTCTCAAGGACCGTAAAATTCCTCACATAATTTTAAATCGTTAGATCTATTTCAAGTTTTGTGCAATTGCGGAAGAAAAAAAGTCACAACATACACATGTGATAGGATTTGTTCCCATAAACCTCCATTTTACCGGAATAACATATTATGAAGAGATTTTTGAAAGTTACATTGTAGTTACAGTGTAATTACATGTAAGTTACCACTACAACTGTACTGTAATTACATCTGTTAAAAAAATTGTCGACAAATATATAACAAAATTGTCGTATAATATATATGATGAAATGCATGTTGCAGAAGAATCTCAAACATGCAACTAGAGCAAAACGATTAACTGGTTTCATGCAGGTCGGACTAGGACAACGGGATCAGCTGGACTCGCGTGATGCTAATTATTGAAAGGCAAAGCGCTCCGAAATCTCATATACAAGTCATCCATTCTCTTCCTTCCCCATCGTCCGAGAGTGTTTTACGTGCCATGTGATCTAGTACCATAAGGATCCAAATTCAAAATTTGGACCAGAAAAAACTAAAAAAAAATTATACTCCTACCGTTCTTTAGCTGTGTATATAGGAAGGCGCGCAATCACTGTTTCCTATTTCTTCAATTCAAATATAATTCTTGTTATGGTGAAGATTCAAAGACAAAACCTCTCCCTCTCATGCACCTGATGCTTTGCCAAGCAATCAGTGGCGGATGGATGTAAGACCCGACACTGATCTGAGTGACATCGATCAGTGCCGGGTATTCTTAAAATCCCGGCATTAATTAATGTCTTTTCCCACCAAAAGTGTACGTAGTCATACCGCTCCCACGGGCAAGATCTGGCGTTGATGTTTTCCCAAACAATCAGTGCCAAATGGTTGTAAGACCCGGCACTGATGTGTCCCGGGTGAAGTATATGCATAGCGCAAGTTTGTTTTTTGGACGGGAAATCATCATCATATCAGTATCGGGTTTTCTCCAACTGGCACTAGCTAAAGAAGGGGGCACTTGTGTTGTTTATGTGGTACTGTGAGCAGCCGCGGTGGTGGGGATCTGGTTCCCACCTCACTGACAATCTCCATATATGCACGTACACAAGTTAGGGCATACAACCATCCGGTGACATCTTCTGACGACCTCAAAAACCCCATTCTAGTCTCGGACATTCATCACTCAACATGATCACGTCACCTACATATCAGTGACAAAAAAAAACATCTTCTGAAAATCATCCCAACTTATCAACGTTAAGTCAGATGCGGATTTTCATCCCTCGAGGGGACATCCCCTCGTTGTTTGCATGCCATATAAATAATTATTAAAAAATTAAAAAAATTAACAACATAAATTAATATGAAATATATCACTCCACAAACATGCAAGACCAAATTTAACTTCTATAAGTTATAACAAAAAGAATAAATTAAACTGAAAATAGTTATTGTACATTCGCAACTATATTGGTAGAAAATAAATTTAAATTTGTATTTTTGTGGAGTTATATATTTCATATTAATCTATGTAGCCATATATATTTTTTAAAAATTTTTATTGACTATTTAGGTGGCATGCATGAAACGAGAAATATCCCCTCATAGAATGAAATCACTTTCCCCGTTAAGTCAAACAATAAACATATTTTCCAATTATTCATCACACGTGAAGACTAGGTCAAGTCAACTGTCAGCATGCGTTACCAACAGCACATCATATGATGAAATGCGAGTTGCAAAAGAATCTCACAGATGCAACTAGCAAAACGATTAACTGATTTCCATGCAGGTCGGACTAGGACAACGGGATCAGCTGGACTCTCGTGATGCCTAATTATTGAAAGGCAAAGCGCTCCCAAATCTCATATATAAGTCATTGAGAGAGCTATTACGTGCCATGCGATCTAGTACCATTCGCCCCAGACACCACATCTCTCGTAGGTATATAGCTAGGATACACTACTTGCCGGAGGATCGAGGTCGGTCGATCGCCGTCGGCCTCGCTCTCGATCGTTGAGCTCCCTTGGTTCTCTTCCTAGCTTGTAGTGGATTAGAGGCATTCGCGAAGAACCCAATGGCGACTTCAGGAGGGGAACCTGCTGCTGTTTCGCCGTCCCCGTCAAGTGATGCTTCGCCTGCACCTGCTCCTTTTTCTGGATCTGGTTCGGCAGCTGCCCACCGAGCAGGACATAGAGCTGCGCCTCCACCACATTCTTTTCTTAGCGACGACGCACCTGCGGCGGATAGCGGCTTCTCCTTTGCCGCCGACTACGAGACTCCGGCGACAAATCATCTAGCGGTCATTATAGCTGTACCAGTCTCGGTGTGCGTAGTAATTGTGGCCGTCCTTCTCTACGTCTGCAGGAAAAGTAAGGCCATTAGCACGAAGCAACAACAGATCGAACCCGCCGTCACACACGAGAGCGAGCCTAACGAGCTAATTCGTGACGCCGAAGCCGGTGCGCTCGAGCCAGTGGCGGCGTCCGCCGGACCAAACCACGGTAAAGAGTACGGCGGCGCCCCAGCAGCCGCCGCCGCCGGACCAAGGCAGTACGAATACGGCGAGCGAGTGGTGTCCGACGGCCCGAGGCACGGTGCAGCGTACAACGAGCTCGTTGCCGCTGGACCGAGGCTGTACGAGTACGGCGAGCTCGCGGCCGCGACGCGTGATTTCGCGGAGGAGGAGAAGCTTGGCCGGGGTGGGTTTGGCAGCGTCTACCGGGGCCGCCTCGCCGGCGGCGTGGACGTGGCCATCAAGAAGTTCTCGTCGGACTCGTCGTCGCAGGGCAGGAAGCAGTTCGAGGCGGAGGTGAAGATCATCAGTTCCCTGAGGCATCGCAACCTCGTGCGCTTGTTAGGCTGGTGCGATAGCTCCATGGGGCTCTTGCTCGTGTACGAGCTTGTCCAGCAAGGGAGCCTTGACAAGCATATCTACAACGCCGACAAGCCATTAACATGGTCAGAGAGGTATATATGCATGCATGCCACACAAGATCTCCTTATTTTGACCATAGAGATCTAGGTTGATCGATGATCTCTTTGCATGGTACTCCCTCCGTTTCGAAATGTTTGACGCCGTTGACTTTTTTAAATATGTTTGACTGTTCGTCTTATTTAAAAAATTTAAGTAATTATTATATCTTTTTCTATCATTTGATTCATTGTTAAATATATTTTTATGTAG
>CM020184.1:11649082-11664259 GCA_009805545.1 Oryza longistaminata
GACCTTGTAAGGTGGTTCCCGTTGCGTAGATTTGTTTGCCTGTGCTTTGTGAAAAGTTGTTGTGGTATGGGAATCGTAACCAGACTCAGCCTTGTGTGCAGATGGATGACCTGAGTGGTCAGAAACGAATCTGTGTGATTCGGATGTCTGCGGGCATCATTAGACTAGGCTTCCCGAGTGGAAGCGGATTGCTTTGCTGCTGGGCAGCTGGACTCTGGGAGTCGAAAAAATGAAAAAGGCTCTGGGAGCCGCTTAATCAAGTGAAATGGCTCTGGGAGCCGATAAGTAATGAATTCTGACCCGGGAGGTCGGTACATTACCATTTGAGTTGTTGAAAAAGCATCTCTTAAGTCGATTTGAGACGCAAGTCTCTTTTCGACCCAAACTTAAAAAGAAAGAAATCACTTAGTGATTCCAAAATGCTTCAAACAAAAGATTTGCAAAATAACCTCGCCTCTCTTCCAAGCTTGCATTAAACACCAAGTTCCCGTACTTGCTGAGTACGAAAGTACTCACCCTTGCTCTATATAAATATATATAGTTCCTCCGCCTTGAAGTGAAGATGAAGTGAAGTGAAGATTAGGGTTTCGTCCTGGGTCCCAGCCGTCGCCTGTGGTGTTGGGTGTTAGTCCGTTGGTTCGCTGCTGCTGCTGTTGTTGGTGTTTCCTCGTCCGTGTCGTCGGTTGCATTCTCGCGGCTGTTCTGAGATGCACCCTAAGTTAAGGTAAATAAGTCCTCTATTATTTTAAGGATTGCAATGATTCATATTTGTCACGTGGGTACCAACTATGTCCTGGGACTGGTACCGAGATCGCGGTTTCGTAGGAAGCCGTTCGCGCCGTTATTCCTACGACACGCTCCTATCAAGTGCCGTTGTACGCGGTGCCCGGATTGGGGTGTGACAGACACAAAGAGCTAAATATGATTTTGTGTGATAATTTTAATTAAAATATAGCTAATATGTGATGTACTCGTAATATTTTTTAATAGAAATTCAGATACCTCCTTTTGTTTTATATAGTAGGTTCATATATGTACTTGGAAACATATATCTTCCCAATCGTAAGTACATTATGCTCTTATTCGTTTTTTTTTAAGTAGTATACGTACGTACACGGTAATTTTTTTCCCGGTAATAGAACGTACATGTTTTTCTCCGGTGAATAGTGTTACGTACACGGGGGACTTGTTTTTTATTGTGGCAGATTATCTAAGATAATGGTCCCCAATTTAAATGAAAATCAACGATACACATAGATCTGATCTAATGGTTTAAATTAATGGGTCCACTAAATTTAAATGAAAATCAATGGTGAGATTTAAACAATGCCACATGGCGGTTTGGGATGTTTATAGAAGCGCCACATGGCGGCTCAGAGCGTTTGTAGAAAGTTTATGGACTTTTAGTTATATAATAGATAGATAGAAGATTTTTGGTACCTCTAGGTACTCAGTACCTCAAAGTACCAAAAATTTTAGTGTAAAATTTAGGTACCTCAAGGTATTTTCTCAAGGACGTAAAATCCTCACATAATTTTAAATCGTTAGATCTATTTCAAGTTTTGTGCAAGTGCGGAAGAAAAAAAAGTCACAACATACACATGTGATAGGATTTGTTCCCATAAACCTCCATTTTACCGAATAACATTTATGAGAGATTTTAAAGTACATTGTAGTTGCAGTGTAATTACATGTAAGTTACCACTGCAACTGTACTGTAATTACATCTGTTAAAAAAAAATTGTCGTATTTAAATATATATGATGAAATGCATGTTGCAGAAGAATCTCAAACATGCAACTAGAGCAAAACGATTAACTGGTTTCATGCAGGTCGGACTAGGACAACGGATCAGCTGGACTCGCGTGATGCTAATTATTGAAAGGCAAAGCGCTCCGAAATCTCATATACAAGTCATCCATTCTCTTCCTTCCCCATCGTCCGAGAGTGTTTTACGTGCCATGTGATCTAGTACCATAAGGATCCAAATCAAAATTTGGACCAGAAAAAACTAAAAAAAAATTATACTCCTACCGTTCTTTAGCTGTGTATATAGGAAGGCGCGCAATCACTGTTTCCTATTTCTTCAATTCAAATATAATTCTTGTTATGGTGAAGATTCAAAGACAAAACCTCTCCCTCTATACACCTGATGCTTTGCCAAGCAATCAGTGGCGGATGGTGTAAGACCCCACACTGATTGAGTGACATCGATCAGTGCCGGGTATTAATCTAAAACCACGCATTAATTGATGTCTTTTTCCCAAAAGTGTATGTAGTCATACCGCTCCCACCGGCAAGATCTGGCGTTGATGTTTTCCCAAACAATCAGTGCCGAATGGTTTAAGACCGGCACTGATGTGTTCCCGGTGAAGGATATGCATAGCGCAAGTTTGTTTTTTGGACGGGAAATCATCATCATATCAATATATCGGGTTTTCTCCAACTGGCACTAGCTAAAGAGGGGGCACTTGTGTTGTTATGTGGTACTGTGAGCAGCCGCGGTGTGGGGATCTGTTCCCACCTCACTGACAATCTCCTATGCACGTACACAAGTTAGGCACAACCATCCGGTGACATCTTCTGACGACCTCAAAAACCCCATTCTAGTCTCGATGACATTCATCACTCACATAATCACGTCACCTACCATCAGGGTCAAAAAAAAAAAAAACATCTTCTAAATCATCCCAACTTATCACGTTAAGTCGGATGGGATTTTCATCCCCGAGGGATACCCCTCGTTTTTTGCATGCCATATAAATATTATTAAAAAATTAAAAAAATTAAAAAAATAATTAATATGAAATATTCACTCCACAAACATGCAAGACCAAATTAACTTCTATGTTCAACAAAAAGAACAAAATTAAATTGAAATAGTTATGTACATTCAGCAATATTGTTATTTTTTTGCAACTTGTAGAAGTTAATTAAATTCATTTTGTGGAGTATATATTTCAAATAATCTATGTTGTCATATATTTTTAATTTTTTTATGCTATTACATGCACGATACGAGGGATATCCTCTCGGAATGAAATCACTTTCCCCGTTAAGTCAAACAATAAACATATTTTCCAATTATTCATCACACGTGAAGACTAGGTCAAGTCAACTGTCAGCATGCGTTACCAACAGCACATCATATGATGAAAATGCGAGTTGCCAAAGAATCTCACAGATGCAACTAGCAAAACGATTAACTGATTTCCATGCAGGTCGGACTAGGACAACGGGATCAGCTGGACTCTCGTGAGCTAATTATTGAAAGGCAAAGCGCTCCCAAATCTCATATATAAGTCATTGGAGAGCTATTACGTGCCATGCGATCTAGTACCATCGCCCCAGACACACAATTTCGTAGGTAATATAGCTAGGATACACTACTTGCCGGAGGATCGAGGTCGGTCGATCGCCGTCGCCTCGCTCTCGATCGTTGAGCTCCCTTGGTTCTCTTCTCTTGTAGTGGATTAGAGGCTTCGCGAAGAACCCAATGGCACTTCAGGAGGGAACCTGCTGCTGTTTCGCCGTCCCCGTCAAGTGATGCTTCGCTGCACCTGCCTCCTTTTCTGGATCTGTTCGGCAGCTGCCCACCGAGCAGGACAAGAGCTGCCCTCCACCACATTCTTTTCTTAGCGACGACGCACCTGCGGCGGATAGCGGCTTTCCCTTGCCCCGACTACGAGACTCCGGCGAAAATCATCTAGCGGTCATTATAGCTGTACCAGTCTCGGTGTGCGTAGTAATTGTGGCGTCCTTCTCTACGTCTGCAGGAAAAGGAAGGCCATTAGCACGAAGCAACAACAGATCGAACCCGCCGTCACACACGAGAGCGAGCCTAACGAGCTAATTCTGACGCCGAAGCCGGTGCGCTCGAGCCAGTGGCGGCGTCCGCCGGACCAAACCACGGTAAAGAGTACGCGGCGACCCAGCAGCCGCCGCCGGCGGACCAAGGCAGTACGAATACGGCGAGCGAGTGGTGTCCGACGGCCCGAGGCACGGTGCAGGTACAACGGCTCGTTGCCGCTGGACCGAGGCTGTACGAGTACGGCGAGCTCGCCGCCGCGACGCGTGATTTCGCGGAGGAGAGAAAGCTTGGCCGGGGTGGGTTTGGCAGCGTCTACCGGGGCCGCCTGCCGGCGGCGTCGAGGTGGCCATCAAGAAGTTCTCGTCGGACTCGTCGTCGCAGGGCAGGAAGCAGTTCGAGGCCGAGGTGAAGATCATCAGTTCCCTGAGGCATCGCAACCTCGTGCGCCTGTTAGGCTGGTGCGATAGCTCCATGGGGCTCTTGCTCGTGTACGAGCTTGTCCAGCAAGGAGCCTTGACAAGCATATCTACAACGCCGACAAGCCATTAACATGGTCAGAGAGGTATGCATGCCACACAAGATCTCTTTAGTTTGACCATAGAGATCTAGGTTGATCGATGATCTCTTTGCAGGTATGTTATACAGATATGCATGCATAATCATTGGTTGTTCGATATATATATAGGTATAAGATCATTCTTGGGTTAGGATCGGCACTACGCTACCTGCACGAAGAGTGGGAGCAATGCGTCGTGCACGGCGACATCAAGCCAAGCAACATCATGCTCGACTCGTCCTACAACACCAAGCTAGGTGATTCGGTGGCGAGGCTCGTCGACCACGACAAGGGATGGCAGACGACCAAGGCCGTGCTCGCACTGCCGGGTACATAGACCCAGAGTTCATCACCACGCCGCGGCCGAGCGTTCAGTCGGACATCTACAGCTTCGGCATCGTCCTCCTCGAGATCGTCTCCGGGCGGCCACCCGTTCTCCTGCAGGAAAGCGCGCCGCCGTTCATCTGCTTGAGGTGGGCGTGGAGCCTGTACGGCCGGAACGCGATCCTGGACGCGGCGGACGAGCGCCTCTGGGCCGCCGCCGGCGGGGAAGAGGACGACGCGCGGCAGATGGAGCGCGCGTTGATCGTCGGGCTGTGGTGCGCACAGCCTGACACGGCGGAGCGACCGTCCATTGTACAGGCTATGCACGCCCTGCAGTCCGATGACGCGAAGCTGCCGGAGCTCTGGCCGCAGATGTACATGGCCTCGCCGTCGCCGGCGAAGAACTTCGCGATGGGCGAGTACCGTCTCTCCGGCGTCTCGTCCTTCGCGAGCAGCGGTGTCCCCTCGTCGGCTACCAGTGGCACGACACGGTCGTCTGGCTCGTTTGCGTACTGATTCCCCGGCCGATTCGTGGAATATATATAACCTGCTTCGTCGACATCCTGGTTATCGATCTCGTAAAATGTGATGTACTGTACGTCGTACCATGCTTGCATGATGTCTGAGGATCTGTGTCTCGGTCTCTCGGAGATGGTCGATCTTTCTCTTGTCATAATATTGTATCCGTATGTGTCGTGTGTACGTAGCGGTGTGAGTGTGGCGTGTGATTCGATTTTATATTTCGGAAATGCTATATTTCTGTCAAAGTTTTTCCAATTGATTTCTTTCACATTTTTCACCAGCCCATCACGCCGAGATTCGCACTAGGCAGGCTGGGACCCGTCACCCGTGAGGGCGTGACCCGTGACGGACACGCCCGACGGGTTCTTTGTGCTGCTGAAATGGGTGTGGAACCTGTACGGCCGGAGCAGTATCCTTGACGCAGTCGACCCGCGGCTGAGGGGAGACGACGATGACGACGAGGAGCACAGCGAGCTTTGGCAGATGGAGCGCGTGCTGGTCGTCGGCCTCTGGTGCGCGCACCCTGACCGGAGCGAGCGGCCGTCCATCGCACAGGCCATGCACGTTCTGCAGTCCGACGACGCGACGCTGCTGCGCGCCGGCGCTGCCGCGGCAGTTGTACAGGGCCGTGCCACAGCTCGCAATCACTGGACGTGCGTACGGGTCTCGATCGGTTGACGGCTCCGGCGGCGCCGTCGTTCCCATCTTCGGAGACCACCGATGGGACCGCACTGTCTTCCGACTAGCTAGCCGGCATCTCGTTGCTGGAAAAATCGATGTGTATTTATAGCTTAATCTCCATTTTTCTCATCCTTTTTAAAGATCCAAATATATCTGTTTTCTACTAGAGGAGAATGGATGTTCATCAATGTTTAATGTACTCATCAGTTTCGGAGGACGGCAGCTAATTAAGCTCAGAGCCTGAGATTACTGGTGAAGCAAATTAATTTTCTTGAGAAATATCAGCTCTATCCATAAGAGTACAAGCCAAATCGCTTCTCTTCTTTCAATAAAAAAAAACTTTTTCTGGAAAAATGCTAATACAAGATTCCACAAGCTATTTTAACTGGCTGGAAATTTTCAAGGGTGAGCAATGTCGAATGTATTCCCTCCGTTTCAGGTTACAAGACGTTTTGATTTTGGTCAAAGTCAAATAGCTTTAAGTTTGACCAAATTTATAAAAAAAATAGTAACATTTTCAACCCAAGATAAATTTATTATGAAAACATATTCAATTATTGATTTGATGACACTAATTTAGTATTATAAATATTACTATATTTGTCTATAAACTTAGTCAAACTTGAAACAATTTAACTTTGACCAAAGTCAAAACATCTTAAAACCTGAAACAGAGGAAGTACATATCATGACACGTTCAGATTTCACTTGGTCTGGACTCCACCATATTATAATAAGGGCAAAATTTGCTACATGATACTCAAAAGATGTGGTCTTTGCTACAGGACACTCCAAGAACGTGAATTAATTTGCTCAAGAAAAATAAAAGTGTTAATTTGCTGGTGCACACCATACATATTATTTTATGATTTCCTACTATTTTATGACACCATACGTCGACGGGATTTGCGAAGATGGCTAGCGGAGAGGTCGGGTTAGCGAGCGACGATGCGAGGTAGTCATCTAGCAAAGGAGACGGCATTAATTAGAGGCGACAAGGCGTGGCCGGCATTAATTAGAGGAAGAAGCCTCCCCCGTCCCAGCAGCTTGGTATGGCTGCAAGCAAGCGACCGCCGAAGAGGCCCATGATGGCGGGAACGCCCCTTGGTACTACCAGCAGTTTCGTGCGCCTACAGTTCTTGATGGTTGTTGGAGAAATGGGAACAGGGGTTTCCCTCCCCCTTGGGTGCTTAGGGCACTACAGGCCCCACCAAGCCATACAATATCTGCATCTTCAAGGTCTTAAGAACAGTGTCGAGACCACAAGAACTACCCTAGGAGTGCTCGGGGCGCTATGGGCTCCTCCGGGCCTATCCCCCGAGGGCGATCTACATCTTCAAGGTCTCACGAAGAGTGTCGAGACCTACAAGAGATTTAGATCTTCAAGGTGTCAAAAAGAGAGTCCAGACCTACAAGATCTACATCTTGTAGGTGCATCGGCGGGCACCGGCTGGTACAGATGGCTTATCTTAAGTTATGCCCATCTTGAACTCCTTACATCGAGAAGCTTGTCCAATACAATAAACAAGTTTACTTACAACAATGGGAGCATGCTCAGGTGTCTTGGGGAGTCCCGAGGATTCAGCTCGTCCCGAGGACACACGGCAACCTGAACATGATAGCTTGCTGGTAAAAAGCACTTAATCCCGCGAGGCCTTAGCTCTAATTAGGGTCCCGAGGATGCCCTAGGCAACCCTTGGAAGATCCCGTGCCGGTAACAAGCACTTACTCCCACGAAGCATGGGTGTCCTCATCATCGGTCCTGATGGCCTACCTGTATTGGCTACACCAGCTAACGGATGGGCCAGGGGACTATTGGGACAAAGACTTTTAACTCCCCTCTCCACTTGTCAGGTGTGCCTGTCACATCCAACTAGCTAGCTTGGAGGGATAATGACTAGACTAAGCATATCAAATTTCGAGTTGTAGGCCCCACTCTTGCATGTATGCAACTGTATTGTGGACTCCCCTTCACGTATAAAAAGAGGATCCATACCACCTAGAAAGGGGTTCACACCCTGATATAATCTAGGTTAGATTAAAATCCAATGAGCAAGCAATTAACTTCACCTACTCACTTAGTTTTCATTTCCACATCACTTTGTAATTCCATGGAACATCCATATCTACCACACATGAATAGGATATAACGCATCTGTTCAACATGAACTTGTATAATCACTTGTGTTTCATCTCTTCCACACACAATCAAAAACTCGGGCTCAGAACTTGTACCCCGGTCGAACTTTTCTATGGGGAGTACCTATCTTCCCTGCTAGAGTAGTCCCACAATCCGACAGCAACGAAATCGGCGGCGCACGTGTCACGCCTGTAAATTCACAACTAATATGTGTATTAAATCCTCGTTCAGGAATCGGTCTCTTGCTCTCTCTTGACTTTCTCGCTCTTTCTCTCTCAGAGGAGTCGCTTGGCAGTGGCGCTTGCCCCTCGGTGGAGTGTGGCAGAGGCTCGCTCTCGTGCGGATCTGGCGGAGCGCGGTGGACGCCCGAGCTCGCGCGGATCCGACGGCGTGACGTTGGAGCACGTACGTGGCGACGATCGTCAGTGTGAAGATGGGGCCGCCTAATCTGTATGCCTAGAGGTCAAGGGCCACTGGATCTAGCCGCTTCGAACCTTCATGGCGATGGTTTGGAGGTGCGACAACAACGACGGGTTTGGAGGTGCGATGGCGTCAGCGGTTGGTAGATCCGCCTCTTTTGCCTCCCTCTCGTGATTCTTGTGATTGTTGATGTTTATTCATGTTTGTTTGTCTCGGTATTGATCTTGAGGATCGAGATGTGTTGTTTGTAGTTCATGTGTTGATGTGTTCATGGATTTGGGGCATCATTTTTGGGATTTGGGTTATCATTTAGAGTAGGTACAATAGCAGGCTATAAGCCAGCTGCAAACATATTTTAAAGAGATAAATCAGGAGAGAGAAGAGCAGCGGGCTACAGATTTGTAGCCAGCTGTAGCACAGATTTCAAGACGCAGTGTGTCTATGACATGTGGGACTAGGTATTAATAGTGCAGTATGTAACTATTGTATGAATGAGCTATTAGATTGGCTATAGATGAATTGGAGCCGGTAGTTGGCTATACTATTGAACTTGCTCTTAGGATCTAGGGAATCTCAAGGATACGCAGACTCGATGCATTGAGCTGTTTTTTTTTTTGGCTCATGTGCATCTCAAAGGTGCCGGTTGTGGAACCAACAACAATGCATGATCCAGGGTCATTAGTACCACCTCTGGGATGCTAATTAGGAAATCCAGCACCTATGGAGGTTTCCCAGCCAGCATCGATGACTCTTTTTTAAGTAGTGAGGGCTACTTTTGAAATGACACTGAGAAGGTCATCACTGCACGTACAGCAAGTGAGAAGGTCATCACTGAGGATGTTCTCTGTTGACCTTGAGGCTATGGAGGTAACTAAATGCAAAGATGTGTGTGAACCATAGTCCAAAAACCTGACCGGACCGGCGGTTGAACCGGAAAAAACCGGAACCAGCACTCTCACCAGCTCGGTTTGCTCTAAAGACCGCCCGTGCAATTGAACCAGTATAAACCCGGTGAACCGGACGGTTTTTGCTTAAAACCAGCGACCGGGCTATACTAAACCGGCAGGTCAGCTAGTAGATGGGCCGGCCTTCTAAGGCCCACTTCACTTCCGGCGGCCCATGTTCGTTTTATTGCCTAAAAATGAGAAAAAGTGCTACTTTGGGGGTTTGAACTCTGGCTGGCGAGGAGCAAGAATGTGATCCTCACCACTAGGCTAACATGAGCTCCCTGTTTGAAGGAAGTTATGCATAATATATGATGGTTCCGGTTCAGCATTAGACCGGTTGACCTAGCGGTCCAACCGGTGAACCGATGAACCAAGGGTCCAAGCGATTCGATGACCGGTCCGGGTTTTTCTACTATGGTGTGAACTACTTATCCATGTGAGCTCCCTTGGTTGCCTACTTTACCAGCATGTGTAATTCATTGTGAAAGACGGGGCAAGGTTCACTACTACAAAACATCAAAATAGGTGTCACCACTATAGGTGCTGGTACTACTAAAACCAGCACCTATAAAACTTTTCCCACCTCCACGGGTTAAAATTGTAAAAAACCGGCACCTTTAAGTAATTATAGGTGTCGGTTCTAAATAAAAACCGGCACCTATTATATTTTGTATCGATTTTTTTTAAAAAAGGCACCTATAATATATTATAGGTGTCGGTTAATTCAAAAACGACACCTTTTAGATATATAGGGTGGCCGGTGTTTTTTTTTTGAAAAAAACCGACATCCCAGAACTGAGCCGGACGGAGCGCTAAGCCAGCGGGCCCCACCACGACGGCAAACGCGCGAGGATAAGGTCGAGGGCTCGAGGCATCTCTCTCTTCTCCGTCTCTTTCTACCTTCGCCTCTTCTCTGCGTCGTCTGTCTCGCCTCTCTCCCTCCCTTCTCTCACGCTGCACGGGCGCTGGACGACGGAGGCGCAGTGGCGACCACGCCTCACCCTCCTCGCCAGATCCGGTGGGAGGGGAGGCGGCGGCAGCAGGAGGGGAGGCGGTGGCGGGGTCAGCCGGGGTTGGGGCGGGCGGGGAGGCTCGATGTGGGGAGGCAGTGGTGGCTCGCTGGCGAGGAGGAGCCCTCCCTCCGCCAGATCTGGCGGGCAGGGAGGCGGCCGCAGGGGCGGCGGCTCACCGGGGCTAGGTGGCGGCAGGTGGCGCGCGGCGGCTTCGCTGGGGAGACACGGTGGGTTGGCCTTCGGATAGTGGCTCCAGGCGTCGGTTACGCCATCGTCGTCGCGGCGTTGCGTCATTGGTTGTCCGCCGGCCAGCGTCTGATATCTTCTGCGCAACTGGATGTTATCAGCTAGTTTGGTGTGATCAATTTTTGTCGGTCGTTACGTTTTGTTCGGTAGCAGCATATCCAGCACTGTCGTGGCCGCCATCTGTCTCTACGGCTAGCGATGGATCTAGCGTCGTCACCGTGCTGTCGTCTGTCACCTGCCTGAAGGGAATAGAGGAAGCGCCGGATGAGTTGGTGAGGGCCGAACCATATATCTTGTTTTCCTATGTGTTGATGTCTGTTTTGTACTAGATCCTTACTCCAACGTACCTATGTGCCCTCAGGATAGCGGTCCCAACGAGGTATCACCTTCGATAGTTACATGTCATGTTTTTGGTGTCCCACAGTTTATAATATATGTTCTTTGGATATCCTACAGTAAAGAGGTACATCATTTAAAGTGTACTTATCGCAAAATTTACCTTTACGAATATAGGCAGATTACAAGTTTCGGTGTTAAAATAGGAATTGAGAAAAACGTATTACAAATGTCTGAAGCAGCAACATTGACGCCAAGCTTTGAAAGCAAACTACTATTAATTATGGAGTTATATCATGTGGATAACGAATACGGGGATTTTTACAATATAGAGATATCATGTATTGCGTTAATGTTCACCCACAGCTGTACTACTGATTCACCTCTCTGCTCGCGGTGTCTCCATCGATTTCAATCCATGTCTTGTGTGCCCATATTTTAGTTGATAATCGCTGCCTTCATCCAAAGATTACCCACGCAGAGGCCAATTAATGTGATTGCTGTTCGATGATAAGGGAACACGATGCAATAACTGGCAATACCTGATTTCCCTTCCTACCATCATCGCTATTGCAACACGGGTGCATGCAATTGGCTCCGTGAAATAAGCAGATAGAGATGCAATCTCATCATTAACACTATGCCATTGCAGTCCATCGATCCACTGGAGCCAGTTACCATACACATAGCCTAGCATAAAAGCCAGGCACCCCACAAACTTATCAACCGAACTGAAGGGCCAGGACAATAATGATATGGTGAAAGTGCCGGCGACGGAAGGAGGCCAACTAACCATGGCCAATGTCCGGAGTACATGAGGTGGATGAGTGGCTAAAGTTTGAGCAATGAGCAGTGGTATTTTGTGGTTGGCCATGGTGCAATGCATCGATATATAACTCTTCCAGCAAGTGTTGGTGTACCGCGCAGTTGTAAAATGAGTCGTCGGGGCCTTATAATTCCTCCAGGTATGGCTAATTATTATTGCGCCAAATGTGGACAACGTCGAACAGATCTAGTATTCGATTCCCGGGCTTGCCGTCAATGATAGTTTGTCGTTGAAGTTGTCAGTTTCTTACTGATTCTTCGCTCGTCGCCTGTTTTTTTTCTGAAATGATTGCTGCCGGCGAGTCAAACCACGACTGTGCATTGCAATGTGTTAATGCAGCGATAGCAGGTTTTTACTTGCGGTTCTGCAAAGAAACATATGGATCCTGTAATTCAAAAACTACTTAATTATTCTTATTGCTTTGTTTTGTACTGGAAAAAGTGAAACACAAAAAGAGTTGAGAGTTATTCCATCATAGTAAAACCGGCTTGCATGAATCTTTTACTCTCTGCTATTTCTAAAGGAGTCTGCCCCTGATTATTTGTAATTTAAGTTTACTTTCCTGTTCCTTAAGTAAAATACAAAAATGACTTATTTCCATTCCGCACTGCTATATGCATTGCGGTGGTTTGATCATTGTCTGCTATTGACAATTCCTAGCCAATGATCGAGTACGGTGAGCATACTCACTATATTCCTTCTGCCCCTTCAACAGCGACATGAAGGAAAAGTCCTCCCCTTAAAATCTACAAGACGCAGCGATCTCATCAGGTGCCTCCTCAATTAAATATTGATACGTCGAATGGCTACCTGAGGAATGCACAACGTTATCGGCATACAAATCCTTCAGAATCCTTGCTGGTACAACTGAACTGGGGTTGGCTAGCAGTACTGGAATGAGTGGAGTGCGTGACATCCACGTTATTCAGTAATATTCACTGAAGTGATGCAAGCGAAGTCTTTCAAAGTGAATGCGCGAAGTGAAGTGGCGTGGCTTCGATCTTTTGTCAACTTGTTTCTGTGAGGTCCTTGTTCAAATTCAGTAACATTTCAGTCATCTTCTGCATATGTGGTGTTCAAGTCAAACTAGGTGTGGCCATACAAACTTTTGCAGTAGCTAAGAAGAGGAATTGAACAATAATACATATTTCTACATATCCACTTCTACAGTATGAAAATTTAGAACCATTTTTGGTTCCATTTTCTCCTTAAGGGGATTGAGGTAATCGAGAGGAATGATTCCACACTTAATTGAGGTGTTGAAATTAATTCCCTCAATCCCCTTCATCTTTTTCTCTTAGGCCTTGTTCGGTGTCCAGGAAACGGCCGGGATTTGGGCTACATCCCCATGGATAACCCGGTGCGGATTAAATACCAGCTAGTAAGAAGTGTGCGTTCAGTTAAGCCCAGTTTGGATTATATGCACACCCATCCCGCCTTTCCGCGTACCCTGGTCCGGGAAGAAAACTCATCGACCCCAAGAGGTTGGAAAAAATCCTCGGGACGATGCGTCAGCGCAACGGGAGGTGAACTCGGTGGCGGCGGCGATGCGACTGAGGGGCGATGGAGACCGAAGATTGGAAAGGGATGGGCAAATGGCGACTCAGCGCCTTACCCTTGTCCACTCCGGTGGCTAGTTCCTCACTTCTCCACCGTGCACATATTCTCTTTCTTCTCTCCGCTTCCTGGGTGGCAATGTTCTAAGGTTTCCTTGAGCAAGGGTTCTAACAGTCAATCGCCTTGCGCTCCTCACTAGCAGTCCATTCCGTCTAGCGTAGATCAACGATCGGAAAACAATTTAGTACCGTGAGATATACCGGTAACCCCTCGAGGTATTTTTTACTAGATCGGAGCAAATCTCTTCTGCTAATAGATCTCCAGTATCTTAACAAGTGAGTCAACGGAGTGCTAACAATGAAAGCGAGTGGCAATGCTGTCAAGCTTGATTATTTTCTGTTTTGTCACTTTTGCCATGCTGTTTGCCTTTGAATCCCTCGACCATAGCCGCCGACGCCGTCGCGTATCGCCGTCCCGTCGCTATTCCCCGCTCCCGCGCGCGTCATCTCGCGTCGCGTCGCGCCATCGGCCGTCGCCATCCGCATCGGCCGCGTCCCGTCACCCGTGACCGTCGCTGACGCCCTCGCTCCCCCACAAGGTCGCGTGTCCGGCTATCCCATCCACGTACCCCAGAATCCCGCTGAAGAAGCTAGCGCAGCTACACGTGAATATCCGCGGAGGCTAGCCGCCCGCTCGCCGTGCATCCCGCCAAAAAGCCCTGCACCGCTATAAAGGGCCCCAAGCCTACCCCATTCTTCCCCACACCATCACCATCTCAACCATCTCTCTCTTCCTCTCTCTTTCTCTCGATTTCACTCTCTGTGCCGCGCCTAGAGCGCCCGCGCTCCGTCTTCTAGCGCCGCCGTCGCCGAGAGCTGCCGGAGGCCGCCGCCGCTTCCCCGTCCGCCGTCCGCCGAGCCGGGCCTCGCCGACCGCGACGCGCCTCAGGCCGAGCCGAGCAGAGCGCGAGGAAGACGAGAAACCGAGCCGAGCCACTGCAGGCCGGCCCCGGCGCCTCTTCCCTCCAAGAGCCGCTGACACGCCGGCCCAACAACTTTTTCCTCCAACAGTCACCGACAGGTTGGGCCCCATCTTTTGCTGTCAACCCTAGCGGAATATTCCCTTGCCGTCCAATAAATAAAATCCCAGAAAATATTTATCCTTTGAAAATTCCGTAGAAAATCAACGCATAACTCCGATTGACCCCATTCAAGTTTCTAATTTTTCTAAATTGAGATCTACACAGTGGCCTGTTTTCTCCTGATTTAAGATAGTTTTATTGCCTTTTCTTTTTAGATTTGTTTTTCGCGTTTAGAGCCGAGTACGAGGAAGCTCCGAACGCCGCTTTCGAGGGAGAAAGAACCCCAACTCTGTGCAAGCCAAGCTCTTTGATCACATTGCCCCCTATATTTTTCATAAATATGTTGTTTGCAAAAATGCATTGCTTAGTATAATCAACGATAACATGTTTAGGCCTCGGATTGTTTTATACAACCGAACGGACCAACCTAGACAATCGGCACTATATTTCATAGGTTGATGTCCTCCATAGCTTGATAGCGTCCAGCAAAATATTTCCGCCGGGTATCTTATAACATACCGCGAGATTAGTTCGCTAGGACTGCCTTACGTTGTTATTGCCATGTGGTGGAATTTTGGTGTTATTCGCAAATGTTGAATTCTGTTTATAAAGTTTTTCAAAGCCTTGTACCGTTGTATTCGCGAGGTGTTGTGAATAAAAATGTGTTGTGAAAGTGGTGATGAATGCGGAGTCCTGCTTTCTGCTTTGTGCATTTGG
>CM020184.1:11664284-11684759 GCA_009805545.1 Oryza longistaminata
GGAAAGTACTCTTTCTATCATATATAAGTCGTTTGAACGTGCCGGTAAACACGGATCGATCGAGTCCGTTGCTCCGGGGCCCAACCCAACCAATTGGATGTGGAAAAAGAAAGGGAAAAAAAGCCAAGACCCTTATATCATCGCGTCACTGTCACCACCATTTCACTGCTAGCAAAAATATTACAGATTTATACATCTTTGAGTAATGGAATGTGAACGTTAGACATCAAATATGCACGACCTCAAAAATCATGGAACGGATCAGATTGTGCAGTACTTATTTGCAGTTTAGACAACAGGATTAAATCTCAATCCTAAAGCAAATGGCCCCACAAAACTGTGTGGCCTCAGTCCAGTCCAGTACAGGTCCCAATGTCCATTGGCTCTGCCTTTTCTCTGCAAAAGGACATGTGGCCTCAAAGACAAGTGAAAGCCAATGTCGTCTCCTGCTACTCGAGCCCAATTCCCCCGATGTAGATAATCCTTTGCTTATTGTTTCCCTCACAAATTAGATCGGCCTTCTACTCTTCTTCTCTCACTGGTTTTCTCCTTTGTGATATTTTTTTTCTCTTTTTGTAAAGGATTTCTACAAGCAATTAGAAATTCCATGAACAGAATCAACAGACATATCTATAAGATAAAGCAGGGCAACGAATCTCACCGCACCAGCACCAAAATCAAAATTGGGACCACGAAACATTTTCTACATTTTCTATCTCTACGCTTTCAATCAAAAGCTGGACCGCTTCTATAAAAAAAAAAATCTCGAAATATTGACCGGATTCGGTTCACCTAACATGATCTCGTCGCCTTGCACGAACGTGCAAGCATATTTTTTTAACTTTATACACGGATAAAGTAATGAGTAAGTAAACAGTTATAATGTATTCAAGCCGTGGATGCCCATATTAATCGCTGGGTGCTCAGGAACGATGCTTTGGATTGGAGGGGAACGTCTGTTGGGGCAGCTGCCCGTGTGACAATGATTAGCTTGACTTCTGCACCAAAACCGTTTTGTCCCGTAGATGATTTCCTTTAACTATTTTGCACAAATTTTGTTCAAAAAATAGTACGGCAGGGGATTGAGAATCAATGAAGAGATGTAGAAGTAGTAGGACAAAATTTAAGTTTCAGTACCGAACTACCAAGTGTTTCTTTAGGAGAAAACGAGGACAGTAGGATAAAAAAATGGTGCTTAGCACAAAAAGGGTGGACAGTCGAAACCTACCGATGAACTCAAAGAGAACAAGAGATTTTAATTGCTTTTTTCGGGAAACCCCCGTATGGCATATAAATTGAAGCTCAATTTCAATTTTGGAACTATGCAAAAACAGTGTAACGTAATGCATGAACTTATGCCAATAAATTCAGCTAATTAGCAGCGAAGCAGCTCGCTGGGTTAGTCGGGCGACCATCCAGTTAATCACTGACGTCTCCAATCAGATAGCCGTAAATGTCAAAAAAAATTTTATCGACCATCATTAAAACGCTATCCTAGTCATCCGGTACTGACGATACCACTGGCTTAAATAACTTTAGTCCGATCATTACATTGACGTACAGTGCAGTACACTCTAGCCTAGCCCTAGTGAAAATGCAGTGACCACTCCTGCAGGGGATCAAAGGAACAATCCTGGAATATTAATCAGGCCAAGGGTTAACGTAACGGAAGGATCGAGGCCTCTCCAGTGATTAGTATAGCTTGAACGCCATGATGGGAAACCAATCTCTACATTGCCTCACCCTGAACCTAGAGCAGCCGTCTGTCATTAGTCCATTGCAATTCTGGCCCTGGCCCGGAAAAATAAACTGCAACAGTAGACACGATCCCCGCAGCGAAAAAAAAAGGCTGCGCCCGCACACCGCTCTGCTGATGTCAGCATGGTTACAGTCGGCCCCCATATCTTGGCATTACGGGTAGCTGATGAGACTGCTTGGCTAGGCTTTGCGACCGAGCTTCCATGATTAAATTGAACATTCTTGATCCGGCTGCCACCCTCCGGCTTGGGAACTGCCGCGAATAGGATCTCCCTCGAGCAGAAGACTGCAAATGAGACGATGCAGGAAGAGGAACGTATGGCCACATTCCCGATCGCACCGGCTAACCACGGCTAGCAAAGGACCCCAGCTGAGATATTTTCTGGTTACGTAATCGGTAGTATAGCGAATTCACTAACGGATGGATTTTCCATCTAGCTGACTGGTCGATATTTATTCCTTTCGATCGAGAGAGGAGCTCAATCAAGACTCGAACGCGGACTCTAACTCGGCTGCAGCCTGACCTTGGCAACCGAAGGTGGAGCCTGGACCAGTGGATTTGCAGTGGCCGGCACACAGCTCCTAGCGTAGCGCCCATTCAAGTCCTCGGCGCTGCGCCGTTCGATCCGATCGTTATCAGCGGTACGTGCACGCCAGGCCGCGCCACGCGGCCACCCTACACAGCCATGAAGAAAACGAAAAAAAAAAACCTGTCTCCCACCGCACGCTGAACGATGCCCTATGTTTAAGCGCGGGAAGAGATAAGCACGATCGAGCCGTTCCCTTCACCTCCTCCCCCTGCCGCGATAGGGTGAGGCGGACGAGCCACCCGTACGGACGAAATACGTACGCGCCGCGACCAGGGACCCGGGGTCGAAGGCTGATGGAATTGGGCAAGCGAGCGGCCGTTGCGACCAGCTGCGGCGCAGAGGCGCCACACGCGTGGGCCACGCGGGCCGGCCGGCCGGCAGTGGCCCACGTCCTTTTCGCCCGCGGCCGCCTTGCGTTGACTGACAGGGGCACGCACCGTCGTCCGCTGCGCGCCTGCCGCAGCTGCGCCGGAAGGGCTTAACCTCGGATCCCCCCCTCTGCCTACTGTAGCCCCATCTCCGGCATCCGGGCCCGAGCGCGACGTCCTCGGCTCTGCGTGTGAGATCGGTTAGGTACTTGGGGTTTTGTGCCCTGGCCCCGGGCGCGCGAGTGCGTGAGCCGGTGGCGACGCAACAAACGGCGAAAAAGGGCGGTGTTCTGGTAATCCTAGCGTACGTGCGCTCGTTGGTTGTGTTGGGGGTATGGCACTACGGGCTGCATCTGGTAGGCCCGATTTGGCCGAGTCCCATGAGTTCCAAACTTTTTTTTAAACTTTCAATTTTTTATCACATCAAAATATTTTCTACACATAAACTCTTCAACTTTTCTATCACATCATTCCCAATTCAACCCAAACTGTTTAATTTGACCGTGAACTAAACACATAAACACATCCCGTCGCCCCGCGTGCAGCGTCCGTTCACGTTACTGAATCTACCACGCTTACTATCCTTGTTGCAAAATGTCTGCTCTGCTGCATTTGATGTAGGATGAACACATTTGATTAGGAGTCGTGTCCTCACGAACGTAATCCCACTCCCACTCCCGCAATCATTCTGTCAAGACACGAAATTAAGATGATCAGGCCTTACAACTAGCTAAGCTATTACCTCCACCTGAGCTAAGCTAGCAGCGCGTAAACACGTTATATACAACCTCGTTCACGAGTTAATTGTCCGTTGTATCTTCCCTGATCTTTCATTTCTGGAGAATCCACAGAGACAAAAATAGATATGGATGAGCCATGATCAGTCCGATTCACCACCACGCATTCCGTTGCTGCATGCGGCCATGCACGCAGCTGCGAGGAGGGAAGCTCCGCCTACTTCCTACTCCGGACGACTTCAGTGTTAACACCTGGCGCGGAAGCCAGCTGCGACCGTGGACGTGCACGCTCCTTCAGCTTCACGAATTAGCTCCAATTACTTCTACAAGAAATTCAAACAACGTTAATGAAACTGCCAACTTTGCCTCGACCACAATTCCAGCAAGTAGTTACAGCTCGAACAAGATAGGCAAGCGACCGGAGAAGGCAAAAGCAATTGCCGCGGCCAAAAATAAATCAACAACATCATCTCCTCTGTTTTACCCTTCTCCCTCAGTCTGCAAGCCAGTGTCATTCGTCTTGCATTCCATTTCATCTCCTCTCCAGCCATATTTAACGATTACAGCGTCGCAGAAGCGTACAGAAAAAGATTGCTTGCTCGCTTACGCGAGATTCTCGACATACTAAATGCAGGGAAAAGCATCACAGCGCACACGCCAGAAAGAATAAGGAAATTGGCGACAAAGTAGCTGCAGGAAAGGAAAATAACCACCACCATGGACTCGATCGATCGCAACGGAATGGCAGGGAAAGATTTTTTAAGTCCGAACCAGCTGTATGTGATGTACGTCCGCGTACAGCTTGCGATTGCAGAGCCAAACGTGGCGGCCTATACTGGAAAAGCGATGCGATCACAGCTGCTTACGTTGTGTACTGTTGTTGTTTGAGAGCCCTTTCTCTACACGTACGACCTTAGCTAGCAGTGGTCATGCGACTCGAACACATTGCATGGAATTATTCGACTTGAGCAGCAAATCTGTGGGCTTGTGATATTTCTATATGTTTCGTTCCAGAAATGTTTTTTTAGGGAAGTTCCACAAATGTTGAAATGAAATTATACAAACCAACCAACAAAAATAACCGTTCACAAAACTATGTTTCTGTGTTGAAAAACCGATAAATAATCTGATTTTTCATGCCGTCTTTCCGTGGGCAGGTATTTTTGTCAATTCAACCACAGAATAGTTTTTTAACTGTAGCGTATTTTTCTGAACAGTTTGTGTCCATGTCTTTTCTCAATTCTAGGCAGCCGTGAAGACTATCGGCATGGCCCATGCTCCCCGCCTGCCGTTGCCCAATGCATGTGGCTACATGATCCAAACTAGCTCATAAAAGTAATTTTGGGCTATCTGGCCAAGGGAATGCCGACATGCTTGTGGAAAACTTTCGCCGGTTGAAATGGGGTTCCAATGATATGCTAAATCTACCTCAATTCTAAAAATGAGCTGCAATCTATATTCAAATTTTATGTTTAAAAATAAATGACAATCCCAACAATATACTATATCAACATTTTATTCAAATATCTCCATCTTATCCTGCTACCACTCCCCTACCATATCTTTATCTGTATTAATAGGGGAGGCGTTGAGTAATTTTCTCTCATTTCTAAAAGTGCACCTATAGTGAGGACCGATGGATAAGGGAATTTTCAGCCCATCACACTTAAAAACTCAGCCTTAATTGCCTTAAAACTCAAGCTGATGTGTTCCCCCTCTATAATCGTAATCCAAAAGATATCCGCACGATCCATTAATTACAGTCCAATAATTCAGTTAGTACCCAATCTCTATCAGAAATCGTTGCAGCTGCTTAACGAAATTAAATCCCATCTGCCATTGTTAAATTCCAATCCGGAGTGGCTCCTCTCGAAGGTGCCACCGCTTCACCTATGGAATAGCCACGTTCAGTCCACTGGGGAGAAACCATCTTGGATCGGCATTCGACCAAATCCACTAAATAGATTCCCCGGATCGCTGCCAATAAAAAACGACCTAATGATCATTTTTAAGTCCCTGGTAAAAAAATTTTGATCTTAATCCGCGTTGATTAACACCCAACCGGGACTAAAAGATCATTTTAGTCCCGTTCAAAAAAGTTTGGTGGGTGAAGCAGTCGAGAGACTACCAATATCTTAGTCCCGGTTGCGTATAATACAAACCGGACTAAAGATCTTATTTTTTCTAGTTCCCGGTGGTTTATACAAACTTGGGACAAAAATGCGCGCATGCCGCTACCCTCTCCCGGTACCCGCTACCCCTCCCCTTTTTTCTCTTCCTTAAGACTTCCTCTCCTCTCTCCAATGTTTTAATTCCTCGGTACCCAGGCTTTCCCAGCCTCACTCTCTCAATCTCCCCTTCCCCTTCTTCCTCCGAGCCCCTCCCCGCCACCTCCGATCTTCTCCCTCTCTGCGCGGGCGGGCCGGGCAGCGCGACGGAGGTAGCGGCGACAGCAGGCGCCTGCGGCGGAAGGGTAAGCGGCGCCGTGCGGCGAGCCAGAAATCGGCGGCGGAGCGAGCTGCCGCGCCGCAAGTCAGACCGATGCGCGGACAGGTGGCGGCGCGTCAAATCCGGGAGCCGCGGGGCGGGCGAGGCCGTGCGGCGTGGCGGAGCGAGCGCCCGCCGCGCAGGCGGCCGGCGGCGTCCGATGGGCGCGCCCTCGGCGCGGGCAGGCAGCCGGCGGGGCCACAGTGGCGGCGGCGGCCGGCAGGTGGCGGCCTGCGGCAGCGGCAGCCCGCATTGTTTTTTTTAATTATTTGTGATTTCGCTGAGATGTACTTTTAGATGGATAATTTTTTGATTCATTGCACATTTGTATGGATCTGTGATGTATTTGATTTGTTTGTAATTTTTATAGGATTTGTGATGTATTTGATTTGTGTGTATAAGTAACTTTGATTTGTGATGTAGATTTGAGATGTTACTTCGATTTGTGGATTGGGGGTTTGATTTGGATATGTATCCCACTTGATTGGGGAGAAAATAAAAAAAAAGAAAAAGGGGACCATCTCACCGCCGAAACCCTCTCTTTAGTCCCGGTTGATGTTACCAATCGGGACTAAAGATCTCTTCTCTTTAGTTCCGGTTGGAGTTACTAACCGGGACTAAAGATCGATGTTTAGTCCCGGGTATTTGAACCGGGACTAAAGATAGCGATCTTTAGTCCCGGATTGGTAGACCCGGTTTGAAAACCGGCACTATAGGGGGGTTGCGAACCGATACTAAAAAGCACTTCTCCATAAGTAAGATCTCCAGTATCTTAACAAGTCAGTCAACGGAGTGCTACAATGAAGCGAGTGAATGCTGTTCAACTTGATTATTTTCTGTTTTGTCAACTTGTTTCCTTTATTTGCCTATCCTCCTCATATATCTCCTAGTTCTGTTTTTATAAACCGGTTGTGTAGATAAGGAAGATTCCGTGCCTATATATATACTCTGCATCGATGTGAATCTTGTCTTGAGTCTATCGCGATCAAACAATGCTGGAAGTTGAAAAATATTTCTTTTGCATGACTGTGAGTGCTTTTACATGCATTAACTATTACAACTACATACATTGCCGCATTGACACATTTCTAGACGGAAATCATCTTTATCGTTTTCGTTTTCATATTTTTTTCGGAATCGGAATCGGAATCGGAAACCCCGGATACGAAAACGGAATCGAATATTATTGAAACCGAAAACGGAGCTAAAACGAATCAGCACGAATACGGTAACGAAAATTTATCGGAATAAAAAAAACCCTCAAACTGATAAATCCAATTCTTAAATCTCAACGATCAACAATTCATCAAAAACACAATCATATAAGTCAAATTGTTAAGTATCAACGGTACGTCACAAAACACAATCTATGGAATAAATTACTAATGCTGTTGATAAATCCCGATGCAGGAAAAAATATTCTTGGCGTGTCAAAAAAAAGAAAAAATATTCTTATGTAATTTTATATTTTTATAACAAATATTTTTAAGAAATAACAGCCAAATACCATGGTATTCACTATTCAGTGCTTAAAAAAAGAATCCATGGTATTTTTGTGAATTCTGGAAATTCCGAGAAAAATTCCGGAAATTCCGAGAAAATTTCCGTAAAGTTTCCGACCGATTCCGAGTTCCGACGGAAACTGCCCTTATCATTTTCGATTCCGTTTCCGAGAAAATATTTCCGAATTCATTTTTGTTTCCGAAAAATTCTGAAAACATTCCGACTGACAGATTCCGTTTTCGAAAATAGGTCCGGAATCCGGAAAGTTTCCGTACCGTTTTCACCCCTAGCTGCATATAATTCTCTCTTATCCTGCCTGTCCATGCTTAATTTGTCTTTCGGGTTTTCACAAGTTCATCAAAGTATTGTAGATTAAAGTTAATGGCATTTGTGCATACTAATATCACCATATGGATGCATGGTGTAATAGGAAGCCCTGCTCGATCATGAGTGTTCGAGGCAGCAGCTGCTGCGACCACCACGCGCTGCTCTATGAGTAGATGTCCGACGACAACCCCTGGCTATGGCGGCTGCAGATGGGGGTGGACAGGGCGGAGGGGTCACATGCACGGTTTACGGGAGTGCGCCAGGCGCCTCTGCCATGGTATGAAGTAGACGAACATTCGGCCTTCTGCTGGAGTAGTCTGTGTTAAGAATAGCCCCACATTGATTGTTTGGGAAGAGTTGAACCAATTTAAAAGTGGAGGGGAGTCCCAATCCATCATACCCATTACAACCCGCCGTACTACAATTACGAATTCATGAGGTGGCGATGCCCAGCAATGCAGAGCTTAAGCTCGACAAGGCAGAGTTGGCAGTGAGGCATGATGTCTAGGAGGCTTTGTTGGTGGAGGTCCGGGTTGAGGAGGAGTACATGATGGTAGCGGATGCGGGCTACCAGCGATGCAAAAGCCCGAGATCCTCCGGGAGTGCCGCCGGTACTGAAGGCCAAAGAAGAGGCAGCTGCCGCCGGATCTGGTGTGTGTGTGTCACCTGCCACCGGCCTTGGCTGCTGCTTGCCAAGACCTACTCCATTGACACCACAGCATAGTCTCCATATTAATGTCGCCGTCATGCTGTGGACCAAGCCCACCAACCTCTACTTCTCAGGGTTCCTGTTTGCACAAACACCAGCGCTAGAGCTTGTGCGCCCTCGCCATCCATATAAGCCTCAAGCACCGTCTTGAATAAGACAGAAGTGAGCAGTGTGGGGAAAGGTTGTGGCTGAGTTGTAGGGTCAACAAGAGGCAAAATGGACTTTTTCACGCCACCCATGCTGGCAGTCCTACTTGTCACACCACTTAGGCGGAAGTGGCAAAATATTAGGAAACCTTCTCTCTCCGATGGAAAAAACATAAGACCAAATCTAACAGTGGCATTTAGAAAGGAGCCATTTATTAGTAGTGGACTAGCACCGATAACAGAATGCGGAAAAATGTTATAGGAGATCCAAGACCGATGACAATAAGGAGGCATGATATTTGTTAGAGGGGTATTTCAACCGAACCCTACATCCTGGGGCATTGTGTTGCTCCCCAAACTAGTATAACTATAATATACCACGGTACCAATATCCCTCCAGCAGCTAAGACAACTAGTCATTCCCTCGCCTAAGTTATTAGGTGGTGGCTAGAGAGGTTAGGATTAGAGTTCGACATTACTTCTATCCTAAACACATCCTCCGAACCCTACATTCTGAGACACTGTGTGTTGCTCCCAAAACTACTACAACTATAATATACCACAGTACCACCAATAATCCTCGAGCAACTAAAACAGCTAGTCATTCCCCGCCTAAGTTATTAGGTGGTGCCTAGAGAGTTAGGACAAGAGTTCCCGACATTACTTCTATCCTTAAACACATCCTCCCTCTATAAAAAGTAATTCTGGCTACAAAATCTAGACATAGTTAGAATTTCTTTTGTAACATAAGGAGTCTTATAACTTCTTCTTTCCAACTGACATTGTTGTATATTTGAAGGCAAACCTTAGGCTAGTGTTGAGTTTCATCGCAAAGTTTGGATTTTGGTTGAAATTGGAGATGAGTGACTGAAAAGTTGTGTAATGTAATGACAGGTTGATGTGAATGGAAAAGGACTGAAGTTTGGAGGCAAACTTTGGATCCAAACAAAGCCTTAATCGGCAATGTTTGCAGTCATTGCCTATTTAATTAACATAGGGCAAACTTCGAAGTAGGTCGCTAGGCTAGGTACAAGCTCCCTCAATGCTGATTATTTGTAAGGCATGTTTTGTTATTATATTTTTGGAATATTATATAATACTTCTTCAGTTATAAATATTTGATGTTTATGACAAAACTAGGAAGGTAGCCCGCGCTAATCTCGCGCGGTGCATGTATGTGCGCTGCATTTGAAACGGATCGATATTTTATCAGATAGCCTCGCCATGTTTAGAAGTGCATTTTCTAAGCAAATATTCTCGTTGCTCATTTTGATAATTTCTCTATGCTATATACTAATAAGTAATTAATTAATATGTATAAGCATTATATATAATCTTCATCATCATGTAAAAAAGGAGTTAGACCTAGTTTGTTTAGAAAACATGTCTATTAAATTAAAAGCAAGGTGTTTTTTTTTTCTTTTTTTGTTGAATGCTTTGGCCCTGTTGATGATATGTAAGACCTAGCTAAATTCATTGTTCTTTTTCCCCCGCCATAATCGGTTTTATGCAGCTCCTAGTCACCGTGTTGAGATGTGGTCATTGCACCTACGGAGGTTGCCTTGTGATTCATCGCAGTTGTGATCACATTTTTTGGGTCAAGCTTAAGTTACTCCTATTTCCATGTCTTGTTATATCGTAAAAATCTAAAATGGACTCCAAATTAATCATTTAAGTTATATATATAATATATATTATATATATATATAATATATATATATATATACATAAAAAAATAATAATATTTGCAGAGATTAATGTTCATATATAGGATGATTCCCCTTTTGAATGGTTCTATGCCAAAAAAAAATAAACGGAGTTAACCCGGAATGCTTAGAAGGCCAAAACAACACGCTTGAACATATATCAATGATATACTAAACTGCATTAAGCACCATCTAAAGTCAATTAGATGGTAACATAGTTTAAAGCAAAATACACGGAAGATCATTCCGCTGCTTGGATTATTTTAGCACAAATTTAAAAAAAATCATGAAAGTAATCGGATTTTGTCTAACTAAAGCCATTTGGATTTTATATGCATTGGTGGTTTGGACTTCATATTTTAGTTAATTGTATTTTGCTTAGATAGTGTATATCTAATTTAGCGATGCATGTTTGACAAACAACACAATGATGATGCAACCTGATTGGATTATTTCGTAATTCTTTTACAGCAATTCAAATGACACGTAAAAGGGCATGGTGTTCTTCCCTTAGTAAAAAAAAATGTTTCAGTCACTGTTGTAATTTTTGTTTGGATAACTATTGATTTAATTTAGCTATACATGTTTTTTGCAGAATGATGTATAGTGATGTAATATGTGCAGCCAATTTAAGGTATTTGAATCATATTGGATGGTATGCAAAGCACGCGGGCCTGAATTGTGTTGATGTGAAAAACACACACTGGCCTGGGAGATCTGGCTTAACTCCAGTGCAGGTCCTAACATCTTACTTTCGGGTTCGTCCGTCAACATGTGGTCGAATGTCATATTTTGTATATAGGAAAATAATAAGGATACAGATCTTAAATTCCTAGTTTAATATAATATAGAAGAGAACCATTATATTAGAAATTAGATATGTAGCTTAAAAATTATGGTTGTTTTAACATAATTGAATTATTTCTCTTTTAGTTTACTCCTACCCAAAAATAGGGATGGGATTGGCAGTGGTCTACCGCGCATGTGAAGGGCGAGGAGGTAGATGCGATTTATTTTTATAACTTTCTCCAAATAATGTAACTTAAACCAATGATGATAGGTTTAATTTTTTCTCAAAAATTCTAAGATTTTTATGATTTTCAGGACATACACGTGGCGGCGTAAGATTTTTCGTAAATTAAATCTAATTGGTTGAAAATAATGGGTCCATCGATTTAATTGAAATATTTTATAATTTTAAAATGTGACATATGGTGACTTAAGTGTGCTCTAAAGGTGTTTAATTGGTTTTATTGCGTAGATTGTTTAATATGAAATAATACATGTTTTCATTCTGTTATAATTTATCATTTTCATTCAGTTGCCTGCATAGGAGTTTTTAATTTCTATATAGTAGAAATACAACTATAATGGATATTGAATTATTTAATTAACTGTAAAATAAACAATAGTTAAAACAAATTAAAAATCAAAATATAATTTTAGAAATTATAGCCATTTAGCTATGTTTTTTAATATTAGGTTGTTAGTTTAAAAATATAAGGCGAGAGGATCAAGAGGTATATGTACGGTAGGACAAAGGGACGGAGATTTTTTTTTATGAGACATATTCCAAATGGGTCGTAGTCTTTAGTTATCTATTTTTAAAATATAGATATAATTTAGACCTATTAGAAAATGTGTCGGGTGTTGTATTTACTAATATAAGCTAAATGGTTGCCACTCGTATGGTTTAAAAATCTATGTGATTTTCTTAATAATGTATCGAGTGACCAATATGTAGTCTCTAGCATTATATGAACCCAAAGAAGTACATTTATTTTAACTTTTAAAATGTAGTTAATATTGGTATTGAATTCTAAATTTTATTGTAAATAATCTCATCCGTGCACGGATAAAAAAAATAGCTCTTAGATGATATAGTTGTTTAAAATAATTTATTACAGAGTAATGTTTTCCAATATTAATTACGAAAATGCATGAAAATAGGAGGGCATGTTGCCCTTATGTATAGGGTGAGGCAGGGATATATACATAACTACGTACATATAACCTGAGCAACGTATGGATGGCAACGATGGGGTGTGGGTTCTTTTTTTTTTTTTTCTTTAGTAAATCCGAGGGTAGAAAATATGGGTGCCCGTATATTAGTGAAAACTCGATGGCTAGATGTTTTATTTTCTATAATTTCTAAGAGTGAACACATGGTGAATGAGAGTGTTTGTAGAAATATGAATTGAATAGTTTAAGAAAAATCATATACGGTTGAGAACGTTTTAAGGTGTTAATAGTCTTTTAAGTATATAAAAAGATTATCAAAAACTAACTATTATATTCAGCCTCATGTTCGTGATATATTTAAGACCACAATATAACTTATAATTTAATTAAAGGAAAACACGGAATCACAAATTAGATATATAATTTAAAAAATAATTTAGAAGATGGTTCAAGGAACATTGATTGGATTTTTTATATTATTATTATAGATCTTAGTGTAAATATATATATTATATTTGTGATGTAATATATTTTAGAAAACCATATTTTTATTAAAGATCATCGATTTTTATGATGTATTTTTTTGTTGTCTTTTTTATGTATATGCGCATGGTTTTTTCTTTTCTTTCCAGCGAAAAAGACGCTAAACTATTGTGTTGTTTTTGTGTACGTAAGTACGTACGGGAGAAGACATCGTATAAATCTGTACGTACATGACAACAGTAGTAGTGCTTAAATCATAATAAAGAGAAAGTTTAAAAAATTTAAATAATAGATCCAATCCATGGTAATAAAATGACGGGTCACCAATTTAAGTGAAAAATCGACTGTGAGATTTGATAATGCCAAGTGGCAGCCTAGAAGCCGTTTGTAGGATCCCACGTGACGGTTAGAGCGTTTGTAGGAAGTTTAATGGACTTTTAGTATATAAATATTATAGACATTTAGTAAAACTCTGAAATTCTTACCATCGATGATTCTCAGAACAAGAATGAAGGTATACCATCATGGTATTATAAAATTATTAGATTTATAAACTATCCTAATTATATATATATAAACATTGATGTTGGATTTTAAAGAAGTTTGACCAAAATTGTCCTAAGCATAAAAATTAATGATTAGAGGATTTAAAATAAGTATGAAGTACCGTACAAAAATTAACATGAAATGAAAAGGTATATATATGAATTGCACACGTACCTTTGCCTTGGAGAACCGCTGCATGCAATGCGTTCTGTCCACTTAGGCCCGATATGAAAGTTCTCTGGACTCATTGATGCAATAACTTTGCGATGTCACTACGTTGTAGCACGATAGCTAGTACAACGGTGAAATTCCTGCTTCATCCGTAGGGAACTAGCCAATTCTGGATCGAATTCAAGAAGCTTGGTGATCATTTCCTTGTTTCCGATGCGGATTGCATCATGCAGGGAAGAAAGGCCGTCCCCTTCCTCAGAACTTCCTTCAGTCTAGCGCCACCTGCAGATTTGACCTCGGTTTATTAGCCAGATCAATTAGAAAAGAAACCATTTGGGAATGGCCAGCCCTGACAGCGCAGTGCAAAGGCGTGCCGCCTTTGTTGTTCTGCGCCAGCAGGAGATGCGGGCCTTGCTGCAGATGATCTCCGCACTCCTCAGGTAGCTCCAGCCATCACCGGAGGGTGGCCAGAACATGCAGTGCCGTGTCGCCTTCAATGGTGACCCCCTCCAGGTCCAGGCATGACTGATGCCCTTCATCACAGAAGCTTTCTGCGTCGTCCGCATGGTAGGAATTGCAGGGTTAGCTTGGTCCAGGGGCGACGAGCCTGCAGAGGGTGCAGGCCGGCGATGACAAGCACCTGCTTCCTCTTTAGCAGCCTTCGTCTGTTGCGTCGCAGCTTCCATGTTCAGAAGAATGTGCTCGGTTATCCCATCGAATCACCTCGCGATGCTAGAATAGCAACCATGGATTCATGGGAGGCTTTGCGGTGTCCTCCTTTGCTTTGGCCACCGTCAGTTTGGCTTTGACTGCCGATGCCATGATGGGCGGCGGTGGAGAGCACCGAGGCTAGCTAGCGGCGTTGGCAGCTGGGGCTTGCGGTGGGTGCTGGTGCTGGTGCAGCGGCACTACACTACTCGACAATATTGTGGTTAATCAAGGAGGGTCACTGCAGTTGCAGCTAATAATTTGCTGGGCACTGTTGTGATCTGCCTACGTATAATCCACGTTAATTTATAGGTTCATTGATCGGGGAGTATATTGTTTTGCCTTCGGCAACACGCGACAAACCACGAGCAACAACATTGTTCGACACAAAAATATATCATGTGTACATGTGATTGTGCTTTTTTTTTTTTTTTTTTTTACCTTGATGCTGGGGACGGTGCATCTGTCGCGCGACTACCAGCCATAAAAGCTCTCACTCGCCGTCTGCTGGCAGGGAGAGATATCCACGGTGTGTTGGAGTTTCTAATTCAAGATCTTCTTACTTTAGCCAATAAACAATCATCCTCTCTTAATTATAATCAATTCACTGACCTACGTTTGAAGCCATCAATGATTCCTCTGGATTTTCACTTTTCCTTTCTTTCTTCTTCTCTGTTTCTTCTTCATTTTGTTTCTTCTTCTTCTTCAAGAACCCCTTTGAATCGTAGGAATGAAAAAACAGAGGAATAGGAAAAACACAGGATTCTGACAGGAATACAATTGTAAAACAGAGGATTGCAAAACACATGAAAAACACAGGAATAGCTGTTTGATTGGACCACAGGAAAAATGTAGGAATCAGATGAGAGAGATAGAGTCAAAGGAAATGTTCCAAGAGGTTAGACCTCTTGCTAACTTTCCTCCAAAATGTGCATAGGATTACACATTCCATAGGAATTTTAAAGGATTGGATAGGATTCAATCCTTTGTTTCAAAGGTCTTTATAGGATTTTTTTCCATAGGATTGAAATCCTCCAAAATTCCTATATTTTTCCTACAAATCAAAGGGGCCAAGATCGAACGGGCGATTGTATTAGGATTTTAAGATTAGAGAGAGTTTGACTGTGACCTCTGCCATTGTTTATATGACGATACTAGTGGGGCTCAGCGGTATTATCTCCAACTAAAATTGAGTCCTTATTTTACCGATCACAAAAAAAAAAAAATCTCTTATTTGGTTTCTTGTTGGGAAATGAAAACGATGGGATTTTATCCCTTTCCTAACTAACTGGCATTAGCCGATAAAATCAACCAACACGGTGATCAATCTGTCATTGTTTATTTTCCTTTTTGGATTTAGTCCTTTTGCGATTGTGTTGTTGCCAGATGATTATATCGCTTACCTAATGTGCCGCATGTTAATTAATCATCCTACTTTTAACTTTTCTTAATGAGTAAATTTTACAAAACTACATATGCTTGTGATGGTTGATTTTATTGACTCACTGTCGATAAGGATTAGGAAAGAGATTAACCACCAATTTACTTCCCAATCAAGAAAGAAAAAATAAGAGATTAGATTTTGTTTTGTCTGATCGGTGTAAAATAGAATTCCAAACCAATTAGAGATAAACCCCCGAGCCCCACCAGTGTCGATATATATGAGAAATAGGAGAAGACACAGATGTGACGCCGGATCTCTCCCTGAACCCTAAACCAATTGTCTGATCGGTTAGACACTGGAAGGGGTTCGTGAGACATCTCTAGACGAAGAAGAAGAAAGAAGAGAAACAGAGAAGAAGGAAAAGCAAGAATCAAGCATAAATTTCAATGGCTTCATCTCAGGTCAGCTAGATCAATTAATTTCCGCATAATCAGAAGGTGATCATATTTAGGCTAAGACTCAAATTAATTAATTGGATTAAATTACAACAGCTTGGACCAAATTTTCACAAAACTACAAATTTAAATATGTGTATCACAAAACTACAGATTTAGTGTCAAACATTTCACGGAACTACAGATTTAATGCACCATTCACAAAACTACATATGTAGTGATAAAGTTATCAAAGAATTACATATTTTAGAGTTTATCCATAGCACGATTATTTATGTAAAGTTACAAAATCTATAGTTTTGTGAAAAATAGTTGTTAAATCTATAGTTTTGTTACATAATACCTTTAATACGTAGTTTCGTGATAAATTTGGCAGTAAAACTGTAGTTTTATGAAACACATTCTTAAATATGCAGTTTTATGATAGTTTGATAAAAAATATCTGTAGTTTTGTAAAATTTACTCTTTCTTAATCTTGACTTTTTAAGTTGTTGGAGTTATATGGGCCTTGTCCATGTAATAGAAGAATAATCAAAGGCTTACCTAATGTAATAGTTGCATGCATGTGAACTTTAGTGCCATTCTGTTGATCTACTAAGAATAAATATCAGTGTATAAGGAATAATACATTCTTCTCGCTACTTCAAGAATAATACTATCAGTTTACGAGAGAACTTGAGTAAACACACGCTCTCACATGTGGCTTAGTCCTGGTAAGCGGATAAGGGCTCCTAGCTTGTTACATCATTTTAGCTATAATATCAAATTTATATATATAATAAATGTGCGCTTATATTTTCAACACGACTTATCAGATTAATAAAGTAGCTTCAACGACCAAAGAATGAAAGAAAGAACCTACACATTGCTTGGCATTTGGAAACACGTTAACTTTTGCCGCATGCAACATTTGCAGCTTTTTTATTTTTAATTCTGTGGTGACTATGTTCTTTTCCTCTTCGGGCAAATCGAATGTCGGTATCATGCCTGCAGGAACTGATTCCTTTCCAGCCGTACAATGTGTAGTGAAGATTGAGCTTTTGCTTTTGTTCAAAGATTGCTGGAAATTAATTTCATCCCTTCCGGACACTAGCACGCAAACACTACATCAATAACGACTACTCACAATTATAACGATTAAACCAACCTTACAACCCAATAGTTACAGACATAGAGACTCATATGTAACGGCACTAAAAAACGTGGAGCTGTTACAGGTGTGAAAATTCAACTTAAAAAAAGAAAAATTAGGCTCATAAGCTATCACAGATCTGAAAATTCACAATAATAATAATAAAAAAGAAAAATCACCCTGTCTCCATCCCCCCTCCTAGCATCCTACCTAGGGGTGAAAACGCGGTATGCAAAGTTCCCGACCGTACCGATACCGTTTTCGCAAAACTAATATAATAATAATATTTTTACTGATGTTACCGTTTTCAAAATTTAGTTTTTTTAATTTCTGTCAGCGTGGCATTGAAGTTGGCACTAAATAGATGAATTCATAAATATGGAAATTTCCCGACCATTTCCGTTCATTTTCGAAAAAAATAATAAAATAATGTACCGTTTCCGACCGTTTTCATCCCTAATCCTACCACCGATGGCCGTTGCACGATGGTGCGAACGAGTGTGTGGGGGGGAGGGAAGGAAGGATGGTGCGGCCATGGCTGGGGCGCGCGACGAGGGCGTCTATGTAGGATCGAGATGTCGACTAGAGGGGGTGAATTTGTGATTTAAACTAGATGACACCTAATCAAAACTAACATAAGTTGTTAGGCTTGGTGAGGGACAATGTAAACTAAGCAACTAAGTTAAGTTTTGCAAACCTCGGGTGATATGGGCTCAAGTATATCACTATGAAAGTAAATAACACGCTAAGTTAGTTTTGCAATCCTAGAGTGATATGGGCTCAAATATATCTATATGAAAGTAAATTGCACAAATGTACATGCAAAAGGTAAATGAGACAAGAGACAAGGAGTTTTTCACCCGAGGTTCAGAAACTCGCCGGTTTCTTAATCCCCATTGAGGCGAGCCCAACTTCATCGCTCAAAACCACGAAGCCACTGCAAGCCCTCTTCATCAATGTAGCACCCATATTTTATCACGCACGTGTCTTGTCGCCCGCCTTCTTCCGGGAAGCCGCCGAGCTCGCGTCTCCCTCTCTCTCGTGTTTCATCGCCACCGCGCGTGACGTCGCCCGCGTCACCTCGCTCTGAGAACTCTACCGCCCAAATCCCGGCCGTAGCCATCGTCGGCCGCGCGTCACCCATGTTCCACCGCCGTTCCTGCTCTCCGCGCGTCACCTCATGTCGCGTCGCCGTCGAATCACCACCAGTGTGTGACGCCACTCCATCACATCGCCGTCCTCTCCGCCCCGGAATCCCGCCCTAGCTGCTAGCCATCTACCCCCGAAATGCCGTGCCTAGACCGCCAGCTCGTCACCGCGTCACCCGCCTATAAAAGGGGAGAGAGATGCGTCGTTGGGGGCGCCGCCCCCCCGTCAAAGGGAGTGGGGTTATTGAGGGGTAAAAAAGAGGGTGTTGTGACCTGGGGTATCGTCCGACGACCTTGAGTGTGTGGCTAAGATAACTGTGTGGACTTTGTGTTGTTAATGAATTAGAGGAAAACAAATTAACTGTTGCTTGTTAATGTGACAAGTTGTTGCAAAGCAAGTGACGAGGCTGAGCCTTCCCGACAACTAAAACTTGACTCACAAGGAGTTTTGTGAAATAAATCACTTTGCCAAGGGGCAGCTTTCGTAAATAAAACCTTAGCCTCCTTGTTTAACCGAACATGTCATTTTTCCCTGGCTTGCTGAGTACATTAAATACTCACCTTGCCCTTATAATAAGCTATAGAGTTCGAAGACGAAGACGTCGACCCGACCATTGAGGAGTATCTCTACGAGCAAGCCGAGTATGAAGACTTCTAGATGTTTCGTGCCTAGCCCAAAGCCTCGCCTGTGGAATAAGTTAGTTGCCTAGATTCTTTGCCTAGTGCGTAGTTGCTTAGTCTGTCCGTATTGTTCGCTTTCTGCACCATCGCTTTATGTTTTTCTGTGATGTTATGTTGTTCATCTATGGACCTATCCATGATGGCAACTTTGTAAGGACTACTACCTAGTGATGTAATAAAGTAGTTACTTAGATTCCACATTTATTTTGTGTGGTACCAGCTAGTGTATCCTGGGACTGTACCATCTCACAGGTAATGCATAAACACCCTGTGGTGAGTTAGCTGTGTTTATGGCTAACGATTGTCAAGGCGTTACAATCAAGCGGTGGCAAGGTGGGAGTTGGCCCTCGAAGTGAAATACCCAAGCTCGATCACTAGGGGTAGTTCTTCCTTCAATCCAAGTGGGTGAACTCTAAACCACTCACAACTGGCGCTGGGCCTTCTCCACAATCTCTTTGGAGAGGTCACCAGGCAACACCTCCACAAGCGCGTCTAGGAGGCGGCAACCTCCAAGAGTAACAAGCGATGACCCGGCTCGCAGATGATCAAGCGCCACACTATCTTACAATCAAGCAAATGCACTTGACTCTTGACTAATCAACCCTCGATCACACCTAATAGATGAACACAAGCACTAGAGAGTGTGAGAGAGTGTAAAAGGGTGTATGCAAGTGAAGCAAGTGCCAAGAGAGTCCCTTGCTGCTAGTGAGGGAGTATTTATACCCCACCAACAAAACCTAGCCATTAGAGGAGAAATCCCCAACTCTGTGCCTGCGGTCAGATCGCCATTGTCTGGCAGGGTCAGACCGACTACTTTGTAACGGCAGAACTACTTAGCCATGAATGTGAGCCCACTAGGCCAACCGTCCAGACGCGCCATACGGTGGCCGGTCAGACCGCCATGGCTCGGTCAGACCGCACCAGCTCTGTCTGCCAACTGTGGCTCTGGGGCTCGGTTTTCCACCCAGAGCACACCACCCAGGCACAGCCACCTTCCGGGGGGCGGTCAGACCGGCATTGAGCCATTGGTCAGACCAACATCTACCGCCAGTCAGACCGGCCCTGACAGAGTTAAATGAATATAGATTGAGAACCAAGTCTAAATGCAAATGACCTAATGTGGCATTTTAATCATCTCTTGTTCAGGTCATTACCCTCTTGATAGTACGGCAAAGCTATAAATAAAACTAGCAAATTTTGATCGCCTAACTCCTCGATCAATTAAAATAAAAACCTCTAGTTTTACCGTCTTCGTTCCTTTTGCTTTGCGCCATCGAATTTAGTCCAGGGTAATCATCCATGAACACATATCACGTGGTCCTAACTCAAAAAATATAACTCAAGAGAACGGTTAGTCCACAGTTAGCTCTTGTCATTAATTATCAAAATTAACAACGGGGCCTAGATGCTTCAGTCGGCGAGAGGAGTCATGATCTTTAGTACGTGTTGAAGGAAACTGTTGTAAAGATATGTG
>CM020184.1:11684784-11728478 GCA_009805545.1 Oryza longistaminata
AAAAAAAAAAAAAAAAACAAAAAAAAAAGAAAAAAAAAAAAAAAATGGGGAACCAAGCCCCTTCCTTGCCATCACCATCTCCATCTCTCTCTCCTCTTTCCCTCTCTCGTTCACCTCTCTGTGCCGCCGCCTAGAGCCGCCGCGCCCCGCCTTCGAGTGCCGCCGTCGCCGGCGGAGCTCCGCCGAAGGTAGTCGCGCCTTCCCGGCGCCGGTCGCAGAGCCGCGCCTCGCCGCGCGCGCGTGCCGCCTGTGCCCCGGCCGGGTCGAGCATAGCGAGAGGAGGAAGAAGAGAAGCCGAGCCGAGCCACTGCCAAGCTGGCCCACCTCCCTTTCTCCCTCCCTCACTGATAGCCGGGCCCGCACCTCCCTCTCTCCCTCAGCAGCAAACAAGCCGGGGCCCGTGCATCATCCTTCCATCTATCATGATAGGTGGGCCAACCCCTTGCCGTCCGCCTTTAGTGATGAATATTCCACGGAATATTCCTTTTCCGTTTAATATTTTGATTTCTAAATATTCCAGAAAATCCATTTATCCTTTGAAAATCCATAGTAAATCAACCCCGATTGACCCCGTTCAAGTTCCTAATTTTTTTTAAAAAAATTGAGATCTACACAGTGGCATCATTGTTTCTCTGTTTGAGCTTGTGTTTATTGCTTTTTGTTAATTAGTTTCGCTTTTGCGTTTAGAGCCCGAGTACGAGGAAGCTCTGGACGCCGTTTTCGAGGGAGAAGACCCCAACCCTGTGCAAGCCAAGCCTCTCTTGATCACATTGCCCTATATTTACTAATATATGTTGTTTGAAAAAATGCATTGCTTAGTTCACACGAATAACATGTTTAGGCCTCGGATTGTTTATACAACCGACGGACCAACCTAGTAGTCGCACTTATATTTTATAGGTTGATGTTTCCATACCTTTGATAGCTCCACAAATGTTTACGCCGGTATCGTTATACGATTACCAAGGTAGTTTTGCTTAGCCATGCTTACGTTGTTCGCCGTGTGGGAATCTTGGGTTATTCCAAATACTTGTTTAAAAATCCGGTATGTTGTACGAGGAGTCTAAAATAAAATGTGCTGTGAAAGTGGGATGATGCAGAGTCATGCCTTTGTGGTTTGGCTACGTATTTACGTTAAGGATCGATTCCTTTGGGAAATCAATCCAAACACGTTGCAGTGCGACCACACGGATATTTATGGGATGCCTCTGGCTATGTAAATTGTTATCACATGGGGGTTGGTGTGCCAATGGTTGTGGAATGCCCGAATGAGGAGACGAAGTTTTACACATTTTTGCCCATCATGGGTGTCTTTTTGCCTCTATTGTGGCATGGTGCCAGTAGGAGTAAGAGACATCCTCGGTATTTCCTGAGTGGATGATGGCTGTCCTTAACTGATACTCGGCTATGGATCTTAGCCCAACTAGGTGGCATGTGATTTTCATGGGTTAGCTTTGAAATGCCTTATCACGAACTTTCCGTTACCGACGGGTAAATGGTGTCAGTTTCGTGTCGTGTGGATAAAGCGTGCAACCTCTGCAGAGATTAATGAACTGTTCGAACAGCCGTGCCCACGGTCAAGGCGGAGTGTAAGGTGTTTCTCATAGCGTATATTTGTTTGACAAAGTTTATGGAAAAGTGGTTATTGGGAAGGGTAAGTTTCCAGAGTCCGCCTGTGTGGCAGACGGCTAACCTTTGTGGATAGGAACGGGTCTGTGTGACCTGGGGTATCGTCCGACACCGAGGTGTTGTTAGGGCCGAGTTGGTGTTGATGTGCTAAGATAACTGTGTGGACTTTGTGTGTTGTGAAAGTGAAAAGAAACTAATAGAGGAAACAAATTAACTGTTGCTTGTTAATGTGACAAGTTGTTGCAAAGCAACTTGTGGAATGGGTCGAGGCGTGAGCCTCTTCCCGACAACTAAAACTTGACTCACAAGGAGTTTTTGTGAAATAAACACTTTGCCAAAAGGGCAGCTTTCGTAAATAAACCTTAGCCTCCTTGTTTAAACCGAACATGTCATTCTTTCCCTGGCTTGCTGAGTACATTAAATACTCACCTTGCCCCTTATAATAAGCTATAGAGTTCGAAGACGAAGACGTCGACCCGACCATTGAGGAGTATCTCTACGAGCAAGCCGAGTATGAAGACTTCTAGATGTTTCGTGCCTAGCCCCAAGCCTCGCCTGTGGAATAAGTTAGTTGCCTAGATTCTTTGCCTAGTGTGTAGTTGCTTAGTCTGTCCGTATTGTTCGCTATGCACCATCGCTTTATGTTTTTCTGTGATGTTGTGTTGTTCATCTATGGACCTATCCATGATGGCAACTTTGTAAGGACTACTACCTAGTGATGTAATAAAGTAGTTACTTAGATTCCACATTTATTTTGTGTGTACCAGCTAGTGTATCCTGGGACTGGTACCATCTCACAGGTAATGCATAACACCCTGGTGTGAGTTAGCTGTGTTTATGACTAACGAATGTCAAGGCGTTACAATCAAGCGGTGGGCAAGGTGGGAGTTGGCCCTCGAAGTGAAATACCCAAGCCTCGATCACTAGGGGTAGTTCTTCCTTCAATCCAAAGGTGGTGAACTCTAAACCACTCACAACTGGCGCTGGGCCTTCTCCACAATCTCTTTGGAGAGGTCACCAGGCAACACCTCCACAAGCCGTCTAGGAGGCGGCAACCTCCAAGAGTAACAAGCGATGACCCGGCTCGCATTTTCTTTTTTTTTATATATATGTGGGATTGGGGGACTCGAACTCAAGATCTTTCACCTCAGCCCTCACCTGTGTTACCATCCCACCTACTACACACATCTGACTTTGATAAAGATACTTTCTTTTTAAACTAACCCTAGAGACATCTTTAGTCCGGGTTGATGTTACCAACTGGTATAAAACATGTTGCCAACCGGTACTAAAAATATCTTTAATCCGGGTTGATGTTACCAACCAATACTAAAGATGCATTTTTAGTACCAGTTGGTAACACCAACCGGAACTTAAGGTATTTTTAGGGACTTGGACTTTTCGAACTGGTACTAAAGCATATTTAGTACCGGTTCATCAGGTATATTTGTGTTTTGGCACTAGGATAAAAGATTTCTCTAGTAGTGTACGGATGTAAGAATATGTGCTAGTGGGATTTAGCTTTCACGGGTGCAGAGAAATCAATTTCTAGGAACCTAGCAACGACTTTCATGGTCATTTGTCGACCCACCTTTAGCCAAGTATCTACAAAAATTACGTATTGTGCACACGCACAAAAGAGCCATGCAACCCATGAAAATACTAAACAAAGCAAAGGCTCTCCATGTCACTACTCCTTTTAATCCTAACGATCGACCCAATTCTTCAAGTACTAGACAAAGCAACGGAGGATGGCACCTTATCATGTCTAAGTGGCCGGCAAGCTAGGATGCGAACATCCCTCTACACAGATGATATCGCAATCTTCGTCGCACCAACCTAACGGGATGTTTTCATCCTTAGCTCAAACCCTAGAGGTCTTTGGTGAACCCACGGGCTTGCACTACTTAGAAAAAGCATTTTACCCGATGTGGGGACTTTTTTTCGCAGGCGGATATGACCCTTGGAGCCAAATGACCGCCTACAAAAATATAAATCGGGGTGAAATTCGCTGTCAGACCACTTAAGCGGCGCCAACGAAAATAATTTTCGCAGGCGGACCATTTAAGCGGTCCGCCTGCAAAAATCGTACCTACCAAAAAAAAACTTAACTCCTTATCTTCTCCTCTCACCCCCTCCCCACCACTCATTTCCCTCTCAACTCTCTCTCTCTCCCTCCCTCAACACTTCTCCTCTCCCCACCGGCCGGGCCCGTCGTCCCCCTCCCCTCCCTCCCTCCCCGCCGGAGGGGGAGCGACGGCGGTGGCGCGGACGCAGCGGCGGCGGCACGGACATGGAGGCGGTGGCGTGGACGGCGACTATGGTGGGCGGGAGCCGGTGGTCGGGGGCATTTTTTTGTTCGTCCAGAGGATTTTCGCAGGCGGGCCATTGGGCGATTGATTTTCGCAGTCGTTTATCTACAGGCGGTCCTTCCCCCGCCTAGAAAAACTACTTTTTGGCCGCCTGCAAAAATGTTTTTTTCTAGTAGTGTTGAGAGCTAATTAACCTGCAAACGAGTCCAAATGGCACCAATTCACTGCTTTTAGATTAACCTAAACACAATCATGACGAACTTCCTTGCCACACAAGGTGATTTCCTGATCACCTATCTAGGCTGCCCTCTCATTGACGAAACTTGGGAAAGCGCATCATCAACCGCTGATAGACAAGGCATCATATACAAGCTTCCTCTTTAGCAGGGAAAACTCCTCAACCATGCGGGAAGAACAACTTTGGTCAAAACGGTTCTCATGGCCCAGGCGATCTACCACTTAACTTCAATCAAGTTACCTAAGGCCATGTTCCAAGCATTGGACAAGATAAAACAAAAGCTCCTTTGGGCCGGTAGTGTAAACTCTCTCGGTTGGCCCCGGGGGGAGGGAGGGACCTCCAACGTTTTGCTCAAGCACTAAGCTCTGCGCTGGCTTTGGTTTGAATGGGTGGCGCTAGACAAACCTTTGGTGCAGCATGCCGATGCCTTGCAAATTGCAATGAGAAATACAAGGCTATTTTTAATGCGGCGATGGAAATCAGGGTCAGCAACAACAACAAGACTATCTTCTTGAACGACAAATGGTTGAATGGCCAAATCCCGTGGTCCATTGCACCGAATATCTACGCGTCTCAAGAAGGAAGAACATATCAGTTAACGAGGCTATTTCAAACAACAATTGGGTAGGTGACCTCCTGCCTATGCACTATGCCACAGCCCAGCATTTTCAACAATTTGTCAAGCTCCGGATGCAAATCCACACAATCGACTTGCTGCCAAACACCGAAGACTGCATCAAGTGGAGGTTCACTGAGCACGGCCAATACTCGTCCAAATCAGCCTACATGATACAGTTCAAAGGAGCAATAAAAATAGTTTTTTAAGAACATCATATGGGACACATGGGCACCATCGAAGTGCAAATTCTTCGCCTAGCTAATCATACAAAATATTGTTTGGATGGCTGACAGATTACAAGCGCGCCAATGGCCCAACCAATGGTTCTGCCCACTATGCCGAGCTACACCAGAATATGTAGTTCACCTTCTAGTCCATTGCAGATTGACAAGAAGAATTTGGGACTCAGTCGCAGCAACTCAGTACAAGATTGGTGGAACCTCCTCCTCACCTCACTGAACGCGCCAATGTAGCCCATAAAATCCCTAATCATCCACATCTCTTGGGAGCTTTGGAAGGAAAAAAAAAAACTCCAAAGCGTTCATGGAGCTTGCAAACACACCAATGAGCATCCTGGCAAAAATCAAGGAAGAGGCCACACTGGGTAGCGGTAGGGGTGAAAAAAGCTTATCTGAGTTCCCTCCTCTGGGAGACTAGAATTCAGAGTTGGTCTGGGATAACCGAAACTCCCACCCCTTGAGGTAAATAATGAGGTGAAAAATTAATGTAGGTTATTCCTTGATGAAAAAAGGCAACAGTGCAGACAACAAAGTCATTCCTGATGACACTGGGCGACTTCCTTCACCTCGCTGCATCACCACTCTAGCTCGTCCTTCCCAAATGGTGACATGCAAGTGATGGCGCCGCATAGTCACCAACGCCAACTTCCTATGTTGCTTTGATCACCCCGTCCGCGGAAGGTTGGCAGGTACTACCATCACTGCCTCCGATAGTCATGTCCTAACAACTACCATAGCCGCACCTTTTGTCCGTTCCACCTCACCGCTAGAAATGATTGGCCTCGATGCAAACTACTTCTTCCTTGATTTCATATAACACCCTGATGTTCAGACCGTTAAAAACTATTTTAATAAAAAAAATCTATTTTCAAACATTTTGGTTGTTTAAATGTTATTAAGGACATAAGAACGAAAAGATTTTAGTTGAATCCTTCCTTGCGACCATTAAAATTCCCAGTCCAAAAATCCCTATCAAAATTTCAATCCTGGGATAATGAATTTCTCAATTCGAAATTACTCCAAAATTCTTCCAAAATTTGGGCCAGCAGTATAATGACGCTAGGGCAACCGGCCGCTCCCTCGCTTCTCTTGCTACCGCCTCTCTCTGTTGTCCTCTTTCGCTACCCACCACATATAAATCCGTGGTCATCCCCTCTTCTTCTCCAACCTCAGCCCACAGCGCCGTGCTTCAACCCTGAGCTCGCCGCCACCGCAAGGGCGGACTACCACTATGGGACGCGCTTAGGCTAGGCCAGGCAGCCCACGGGCCTTCCTGACCGGGCAGCCCACGGGCCTTTTCTCCTTTTTCATTCCTCCGATGTCCATTTTACCCACCTCCGACCTGACCGTACCTGTCATCCTCTAAATCAAATCCAAATTATTTTTTCGAAAGTCTTAATTTTCTATAATCCCAAAAATGTTTTTGATTTCTAAGCTCCATATCTTTCCATCTGTAGCTCCGATTAATCCAATTCAAGTCTCAATTTTTCTTGAAATTGAGATCTATCTATCGACGAGCTATACCCGACAATGGTATTTATAGAGTATGGGGTCGTTTGTACCTAGATATACACAAGATTATAATAAGGAGACCAATGGAAGAACAATGATTTATATTGATTTGGGTTCTCAGGATGAGTAACAACTCTACTCAAGTTTATATGTGTATCTTGAAAAAAAACACCGTACCATACGGATTACAAAGGGGAGCAAGTTAGATAATCTAACCTGCCGATTTGGATATGCCGAGTACGGCTCGATGAGTTGGTATCGACAACTAAGGCTCTGACTCTTCCAGATTATCTCTCAATGTGGCTTTGGCTATGGCTTTGTGATTCGATGTTTCTCCTCCCCACAAAGGGCCTTGTATTTGTACGGATGTCTTCTCCAAGTAGAATATGGGCTGAACAAAACCTTGTATTCTTTGGGTTGAACTCCAATGTCTTTTATTCCCACGAAAACAGTTTCCTTCCTGACTCACCTTATTACCATACTTGAATATACATTTCCGTATATCACGAATCCATATATGAGAGGTATGTCTTATATGTAACACTAACTCTATCTAATACTATTAGTTATTAATAATACTACATCCGTATCATATTATAAGTTGTTTTGACTTCTTTAAGATTGACTAAATTTATAAAAAAAAATTAGTAAATCTATAATACCTAAATAGTTTTATAAAACTAACATTTAATATATTTTAATAATATGTTTGTTTTGTTTTAAAAATGGACATATATTTTTCTATAAACTTGATTAAATTTTAAAAGTTTGAGAAAAAAATTAAAGTGACTTATAATATAAAACGGAGGGAGTAGTATTTTATTTTTAAGTTATTTTGGTTCTCTCTTTTTCGTGCGTACTCAAACATTGACGTACGGAGATTAGTTCCGACGCGAATATTCGAAGATTTTGAAGATGAAGACAGAGGCATGTCACTCTTTGATTACATTGCTTCCAGATTATAGAATGTTTTTGCAAAATGGTATGGCTAATGTGAACGATAAACCTGACCGGTCGCTTGACGGGCCAAGAACACTTTTCGACCTAAGGCATCAATATTCCGCCAGCAATATTATTGCGCTTGAAACATCATGCAACGCAAAGTGAATGCATGCAACTGTCGAAACAGTTTTGGACCAGCCAGAATCAATCCACATCTCATCAGCATCGTCTCCTCCCACTAATCTGATCAGCATCCGTAGCCTGCAAAGCCCGCGGCCATGGCAACTCGCAGGGGTAAGCCACCCCGGCATACTTGTTCCTCTCATGCCACCGCTCCACCGCCATCGTCTCCAGCTCGACGGAGAAGAGCCAAGTGTCCTCCACCGGCGGCCTCAGCAGCACATACGCCGCGCTCGCCGCGACAACGATGGCTTCTCCGTTCTGCTCCTGGAAGTACCCCTCGTCGTACCCTGGCAGGCCCCGTGCCGTTTCCGGACGGTTTTCTTTCTTTTTGTTCTTTCTGTATCTTTGTCGTGCGGTTTTTTTGTTACGCACGTTTCTTTTTTCTGTTTTTATTTCTTTCCATATCTTTTTTAGTTTTTTCGGTTTTTTAATATGTACATCTATAAACTTTGTATATACGTATACAAACTTTGTATGCACGTATACAAACTTTGTATACGTGTATTTTTTGGGTTTTATACCTACGCATACCAATTTTGTATACACGTATACAAAGTTTGCATACACATATAAAAAGTTTGTATACGTGTATTTTTTTGGGCTTTTTTACGTAAGTATATCAATTTTGTATACACGTATACAAAGTTTGTATACGTGCATACAAAGTTTGTATACGTATATACAAAGTTTATAGATGTACATATTAAAAAACCGAAAAAACTAAAAAAGATATGGAAAGAAATAAAAACAGAAAAAAGAAACGTGCGTAACAAAAAAACCGCACGACAAAGATACAGAAAGAACAAAAAGAAAGAAAACCGTCCGGAAAAAAAAGGAAAAAAAAAGAAAAAAAAATAAAACCGCGCCGCCCGTGCCACCTCTCCGCGTGCGACACGCGTCCAGTCGCGCGGGGGAGGGGGCGCGCGATTGGTCGCCGATTAGCGTTCTCGCTGCTAGCGCGCGCCAGCTGCTGCCATCCCGTTTCGATCTCGTATTTTTACGTCACTTTCCTTTTTTTCTATGTTCTTAGATTTTTTTATACACTTCTTTTTTTCTCCACACACGCACATTCACCTTCAATATCAGTTCAGAGCTTTGAATTTTAAGATGGGAGTTTTCAAATTTAAGTCGAATATTTTGAATTTTGAGGTGAAAGTTTTAAAATTTTAGTTAAAAGTTTTCAAACCTGAGTTAAGTTTTCAAATCTTGACTTGAAATTTTTTAAAATTTTGAATTGAAAGTTTCAAATCTTCATTTGAAAGTTTTCAAATACGAGTTGAAAGTTTTTAAATCCGAGTTGAACGTTTTCAAGTTTAAATTGAAAGTTTTCAAATCCGAGTTGAGAGTTTTCAAATCCAAGTTGAAAGTTTTCAAGTTTGAAATGAAAGTTTATAAATCTGAGTTGAAAATTTCAAAAAATCGTGAGTTAAAAGTTTCAAATCTTCACTCCTACTCCTATAGATGTGCGGTAGTCGCAACTGCAAAAAGAGCAAAAAAAAAAGAAAGAAAGGAAACAAAAAAGAAAAAAGCAACAAAAAAAAAACACACGGGGGCATACGAGGGCCCGCCACGTGCCATGCGTGCTATTTACGGAAGTCACGCGTACGCGCTAATTAGCAAAACCGCCACTAATTAAGCTCGAATTTGATTACCTGAAGCTTTTCTTCTTGAAACTGATTGTGTCTCTAGACGGATTGGCAGAGAAAATTTGGGCACTACTTTAAAACAATCATTTTTGCCGTCGGACAAATCAGTTATAACACGAGGCTAATCCAACCGCAAAAATAGTGTATTTTCGTAGGTCGCCTACGAAAATATTTACAAAGCGCAAAAAAAAAAACCCGAAAAATTCAAAATTTCCATATACGAGCATATTCAAATGCCCTCGATCCATTCAACAAATTTATTCATCAAATTCATCAAATATCACACAAAGCAAAAAAAAAATCTTCGTCGGTCGAAGCCGCTTTTTTTTTCTTCTCTCACGCGATCTGATCGAGAGGATAAGGTTTCGTATGTGGTGGATGAGCACGTGTGGTGGAAGGACTATTTTATCTAAGTGAAATTCTTTTAGGGTTTTTTTTGCATATATAACAGTTTTGGAGGCATTTCTGTTCCAAATGCCTTCGTTTGTCCAGGCAATTTTGCAAAACGCCCCAGATAGTATGAAATATTACTGCGTTTCATCATAGTGCCGGTAATAGATAATTTTTCTAAGGCGTTACTGAAAAATGCCTTAGAAACACTGAGTTTTTGAGGCATTCATAATAAAAGTGCCTTCAGATGACAGACTTTTAAAGGCATAAACTAAATTTGCCTTGTAATTAATATTTTTTGAGGCATTTTTATCAAAACTGCCTTAAAAGGCGATGATTTGAGGCAGTTTTAGATAAATGCCTTCAACCGAATGCCTTCAAATGCATTCCATCCTGTAGTGACTACTGGATGTTCACATCGATATCTACCATGGATTGGCTATATGTATAGGTTGTACTAATTAAGTAGCCACACGTTTGCTATCTTGTCCTACAATTAATTAAACTAATGTTTTTGGTGTGTGATTTCGCACATGCTAGAGCATGCAAGAGTGCCCTCCAAGTAGTTTCTTCGCTGCTGAGTTCACATTGTTTTTTTGTTTCAAAAGAGAAGACCCAGCATTGCTGGTGGTGTTGTATTAGAATTTTGCATACTTTAGCTAGTCAGCAAACACGCTTTATGGCAAAGACATGTGCCTGCATGCGTGACTGAGTCGTGAGTCCATAGGAGAAAAAAAGGAGCTGCTTTCTAAAAGCTAGCGAGACAAGTGGAGAAGAACTTTTCTTATCTTCTCGGCGAGAAAATCAAGCATATGTTCTTCCGACAAGCATCTGTACATATTAAGAACATTTCACTGTACAGGAGTATTATTGGAGCGCTAATTTTCTGAGTCGCCTGCAAATCACGCTGTGTCACTAAGTAGACTGAAAATATTTCGCTAAATAGATCGAAATTGTTTCAATCTTTTAAAAAGCTGAAACACAACAAAATCACCTCATGAAACATTTTGCTACAACATATGAAACAACAGTTTCCACAAAATCGGGCGTTGTTTCACCCTATATAAAAATAATATTTTAGCAAATAGAGAAATAATGTTTCAATTCTTAAAAAAAGTGAAATACAATTAGACCGCTAGATGAAACAATTTGGTTTAACGTATGCAAAAAAAAAATGATTTTAAGCCATTGCAACTCTTAAACCCATCTGCATCAACAAACCACGTGTCAATCAAGATAAAATTATTAAGACAGTATCAAAAATCCACTGCAATTTTTGGTACATACATAATGAAACATCATGAGTACACTAGCTGAAACATTGTGCTGAAACATTGTTGGTGGAAAAAAAATAAAACGGATTCTCCTAATAGGGCGTTTCCGTAATATGCGGGTGATTTGCTGCAAAGCGTGCGTGGTGGGGGTGGCGCGTGAGGCGTGGGAGCCGCGGGAGCCCGATTTTTTCTCCCCACCCCCCATCGGGCGTCCGATGGGGAGGATTTTCCCTAATTTTCTTAGTCGCGAACTTACGTTATATACATGTGACCTAATTAAGTTTATGTGTCGAATTTGGTAATGTTACTGACCGGTGTTTGATGAAGCCATCGGAGCAAGCAGTGCAAGTACCACACTTGATAAGCTTAAGTCAGCAGTTAGGCCTACCAAAAGTTGTAGGAAACACCCTCCACAGTGTATTTGGCTTTAAATAGAGTTTTTTTACTGACAATAAATTTTATGATTCAACTCCTGCTTTTATTCATTTCTGCCCCATTGCTGAGAACAATTAATAATCGCATCCCCCATCCCCACCTATCAACAACTCATTCGTACTTTCCCCATCTCCACCACTCCACCGAGCCAACTGATCTTCTCTTCTCCCACTACAACTATGGCGCATAGTCACCCAACCGATCAGAAACACGACTCGTTTACCTCATCGATGGTCGTGGTCAGTGTCGTGCATCCTTCCCTTTGCAGCTCCTTCTCTTCCTCAACAGCCAATTGCCTTTCCCCATCCACAAACGCAAATCTGGGGGTGGCGCGACCGGCGAGCTCCGACATGCACAAATCAAAGCCATCTCTCCCTCTCATGATGACGAGGAAGTAGAGAGGACGACGAGGTGAAGAAGAAGAATGAGGGGTCGACGTCATCACAGTTCGTGCTGACGATCTCGAGCTCCCCTCCTCATCGGCGGTCTCGAGCTTCAGATCCGGTGACGATCGAGGGGTCATGAGCTCGATGGAAACTACTCGACCACGAGCCTGGCGGTGGCGCGGCATAGAGCTAGGGGCTTTCTCCCTGGCTGCCGAGACGAGCTCTCTTTCCTCCCTCTCCCATGGTTGCACGGGGCACAACCATTGTTGGATTTAGTCCCACATCGTTAATTGATGATGGGGGAGTACGACTTAAAAGGTGAGGGCAATACTTACCCATCAGACTAATCTTTTGGGTTGTGTATTCCCAGGAGCTAAATTTGTGGCTCCGGTTGAGCCTGTGGTGGAGTAGGCTCAGTTGTGACATGGGTGGCCCACCAACAAGTGGTATCAGAGCCCAAGATTGGAATCCGGAACAATTTTCATGGGTCACATGGTGGGGAGCCCAGGTAAGTCTTCGGGGTCAAATGGTTAATGGTTTGATGTGATGCGGGAGGTTGTTGGGCCCGATGTGTGATAGGGGAGATTATTGGGTTTAGTCCCACATCGGTAATTGATGATGGGGGTGCAGTACTCACCCATCAAACTAGTTTTTGAGTTGTGTAGGCCCAAGACCTAAAGTTGTGGCTCCGGTTGGTCCTGTGGTAGAGCAGGCCCAGTTGTGACTTGGGTGTGGCCCACGGTTGGTGGCCCGGGTTGCGCACTGTAACAACTAGTGTGGGCCGGTACCGACGATGCTGACAAATTCTTTTGAGGTACGAGTGTCTAAGTTTGGATCCGCGTTCTTCATTTGGTCATGAGAGAGACATATATATGCGTGACTAGGAGGCACGCAGCGGAGTGTGCTTAATATCCTGAGCTCGCCGAGTCACGGCCTTGTAGGAGCATATCTCCCAATCGCTGGGCCCTATTGGCACTAGTCTATTTAACCACTGATCTAGTTGTGGGCCAATATGATAGCTGAGAAGTAAGCTTCCTGGCCTTCTTTCTCGACGTTGAGCGTTACCGCTGTTCATCTTCTTCCCCAACAAAAGCCGCAATGACATTTCTCCCCATGGTTTTGCTATGTAGTTGAAATTTTTTCGGTAAAAATTGGAGGGTAGGCTAGAGCCTGATGGAGCCTACCTGCTAGAATCGCCATTGCTTTCGAGTGTAGAAGGCGGCATCGAAGAGATAAGCTCTGGCTGCCTCCCTCCCCCAACAGTGGTGTGAGGACGGTGATGCCCACTAGCAGTGTTGAGCAAGGAAGCAAAATGTGTGAAATGAGAGATGTCAGGGCGACGGTCACTACTACAAAACGGATTTCTTGCTGGCGGTCAGAAGGGTGCGTTTGGATCCAAGGCTAGCAGGGGCCTAGCCTAGCCTGGCAAGGCCAGTCGTTTGGAATCAGAAAAAAATCCTAGCCTGTGGGGGCGAGCTAGCCCATAGGAGCGAGAAAAGGCTGGCTCACAAGGGAGAGCCGAACTATAGGGCTTATAGATCCGGTCAATTTGCAATCATCCTCCTCCCCTTGCCGAACACTCAGGCATCCTCATCATCTGCAGTAATCCCGTGCCCTTATATAAATGTAGTAGAGCCTCCAGTCTCCACGTAGTAAATCGGAGAGCAAGGCCAACTCGATTTGAGGAGAGCTTGTTCTTGTAGAAGATTGCTGCTGGACACAAGATTGCTCGTGGTGAGAACTGAGAAGCTCCCAGATTTGATTTCTTCCACCGGCGGCGCCTCGTCTATCTAGATTTGCAGGTACGAGGACTTTTTTCTTTTATTAAATCTCTCCATATTCCTGTAATGTGGTTTGGCAGCCCCAGGTTGTTGAGGAAATGTTGCGATACTACAAGGAGAAGATACTGGCTGATGGAAGACAACTTGTATTTCAAGAAGTCTATCATGAGGAATGTGCAAAGCAAATTAATGGCAAGTATCACACAAACTTCACAAGTCGACAAGTTTATCACAAGTTTCACAAGTTGAAGGCTCAGTGGAAGGTGATTATGGAGGCAAAGAATTTGAGCGGGGCCAACTTTGATGATGTTGAGAAAAAAATCCTATATGATGAGACTGAAGTTGTTCGAATGACTAATGTTAGTGTTCTAACTATTCTTTCATTGCAAATAACTATCGTGTTTACACTATATGGATGTCTATGTTTCTGACATTTTTCTTGTCATGTGTAGGCCAAAGATAAAATGGTTAAATTCATTAACGTCCCCATACGTTGGTATGATGAAATGGAGTTTATTTTTCAAGACAAGCATGCAACAGGGGAATTTAATGTTCTGCAAACACCATATGACCATCCAATGACTGAAGATGATGATTTTATTGGTGATAAAAATGGCAGTCCTGGTGATGTTGACCCTTCATCAAATTATGACTCAGATTGTCTTCCAGATCAAGAGAACAATAATGGAAGTAGCTCATCTTCTAGGCTTGTAAAAGGTAGAAAAACTGATAAAGGTAAAAGAGTTAGAGCTGATGATAATGTGGTTTATGAGATAACAGGGGCTATGGATAATATGTCTGAAACCATGCGTTTCACACATATGACACATCCAAATGAATCCCTATTCAAGATAATTGATGAGATGACGGAATACTCTGTCATGGTTCGACTTGAGCTGCAGACTTATCTCGCGACCATGAGAATATAGCTGCCATATTGAAGGGTAGGCCACTGGATTCTATTAAGAAATATGTGGCCCAATCGATAATACAAAACTATCTGGCTGCTATGTAATTTCTTTGCTAAGATGTTTGAATAATTACTATGCATTCAAGCTAAATAGTTTAAGAATGACACGTGCAGTTTAGATATTATTTAAATAATTGATATGCTTTGGTTCGAACTTGAAATAAAGTAGTTCAAAAACATATTTGATTGTTTCAAGGAATTCTTTTAGCATATAGCTTTGCCCTTTTTACTACTTCTATCCGTAATATTCTTGTGGCCAAGTTAACTGTGGAAGAATCTGTAGTGTTCTTGTGACAAAGCCATCAGTTAAAAAAATTTAATCTGTGTGCAATATTATTTTACTCAATATGAAAAGAAGCGGCGCAAAATACTCTGAAGAGCAAGATGATTCGTTGAAGAAACCAAACGGCTAGCCACTAATTCTTGCCATAGAAAGCAAACCAACCAAACAAAGGGTATATGCATGGCAAGCCTGGCAAGCTGGCAACGAGTTGGCTTGCCCTTACCCAGCTAGGCTAGCTGGGCAATGGAACCAAACAAACCCTTAAGTTTCTATAGGTGGCTAAGCTAGCTGCCATCAACCGTAGGCCAGAGAAAATACACAATTTTCACAACTGGGCTTTCATTCAACCGCTATTGAAAGTTGATTTTCCTAGGCGGCTAGGTCAAGCCGACCCGCTAGCTGCTGCAAGTTTGTTCTAGGCCAGTGAGCAAATGTCCTGACACGTTCAAGATGTCACTCCGCCAGAGAGCAAGTATAATAGTGAGCTATAGAATTACTATAAGCTTATGTGGATGAGAGATGAATCAAAAAATCAAGAGGGTTGGCTCTCATGCAAGAGCTAGCTTAACATAATATCCAAAACAAATACATTAAATGTATAAGTGAGAGATAGAGATAGGAGAAGGAAATTTGCAGCCAACCTTACAGTTAACCTATTATATACTCTCTCCGTTTCGAAATGTTTGACGCCGTTGACTTTTTAGCACATGTTTGACTATTCGTCTTATTCAAAAAATTTAAGTAATTATTAATTCTTTTCCTATCATTTAATTCATTGTTAAATATATTTTTATGTAGGCATATAATTTTACATATTTCACAAAAGTTTTTGAATAAGACGAACGGTCAAACATGTGCTAAAAAGTCAACAGTGTCAAACATTTCGAAACGGAGGGAGTATGTTGGCTTTAAGATGGGCTAACAGTAGGAAGTGAGCTATACTATTATCCTTGCTCTGAGGTCAGCTGTACAAATATTAAATATACGTCACCTCCACACGGAGTGCAGCCGATGAATCGTGCACGAACAGTTGATATCAAACCAAACAATGTCATTCCATTTCATGGTGCAACGCCAAGTTGCCAAGTCGTCGTTCTCATGATCTCATCTGCCGCCGGAATGCAAAGCCCGCAGCAATGGCAACTCGTACGGGTAAGCCACCCCCGCGTACTTGTTCCTCTCATGGTGGCGCTCCACCGTCATCGTCTCTAGCTCGACGGAGAAGAGCCACGTCTTCTCCACCGACGGCGTCAGGAGCACGTACGCCGCGTCCGCCGCGACGATCATGGCCTCGTTCTGCTCGAAGTACCTCTCCTCGTGCCCCGGCAATCCCCGCGTCGCCTCCGGCCATTAGCGCGCCCCACGAAGCTCGTGGCGTCGAGCCTTACACGCTCTAGTGTGACGTCGCCACCGGCGGCTGTGCTGTGCGGTAGGCGCCAGCCGCCGCCGCCGCTGCCGGAGGTGAACGTGCAGGCCAATGTCTCGCCGAGAGGGAGAATATAGTTCAGCAGGTAACGATCGTAGAGCGCGCAGATGACCTTGAAGTTGGACATGCCGATGTCGCCGCCGTCGCCGTCAACGAGGAAGACGCCGAGGCACTGGTATCCTCTGAGGTCGGGAGGACAGAGGATACCCTGGTGGCGCCGCGTCAGGGGCTCGCAGACGAGGATGTCGGGGAAGGTGAAGCAGTGGCGCCGCCGCGCCGGTGAGCCGCCGCCGGTGCGTTGCTTCATCTTGGTGAGGAGGAGTAGGCCGCCGCGGGAGTCGGCGAGATCCCAGGAGTAGCCGCTCTCGCACTCCGGGAGGAAATCGAGGGAGGAGAACCGGCGGCCGTCGGTGGCGGCGAGCGAGTCGGAGGGGACGAAGACGAAGCTCCTGCCACCACCATCAGGGAATCCCCCCGCCGCCGCCTGCCTGTAGTAGGCGTCGTCGACGGTGTGGTAGTGCCCGGCGACGTGGCGGCTCGCGCCGTGGAGCGCGCGGAAGGCGTCGAGGAAGCCGGCGGCGGTGACGACGCGGCGCCACCGCTTGCACGCGTACGCCGCGCGGACGAGGCAGGCGGAGGAGGGGCCGAGCCGGAGGAGGATGTCCTCGAGGAGGTGGTCGGGGACGTCGTCCACGGACGTCGCCGCGGCGGGGACGACCTTCGCCTTCCTCGGCGCCCTGCCGCAGTTAGCCTTGTCAGCGCGCCGGCCGCGGCGGCGCGCCATGGGGAATGAATGGAGTGTGCCGGTGTGTGAAACGGTGATGTGAGATGTGATTGTGTTGTAGACTAGCTAGTAGTAGGTGAGCGCACGAGAGAGATTTGGAGCTGCATGTCACGACCGATCTTTGCTGGTTATTGACTGAGGTTATTGACTGAGTCCATCTCTGAGCTTGGCGTGCCCGCCAAGTCGCCAACAGGTACATGCGCGTGAGCTCAACACGAAACTCCTATGGCGCGATCGATCGCTTGGGGGCCGTCGATTCCCCTGCCGCACGCGGTATCCTATTTTGATATCGCTTTACTTTCCTATTTTACTAAGTTTATACACCTAACTAAAGTTTATACATATCAAGTTTACACATCTAAAGTTTATAAACCTAAAATTTGTAGACCTAAAATTTATAAGTCAAAAGATTATATATCAGATTTAAATTCATCTTTAAATATATTTGAATTCAAATTAAAATTTAAATCGGTGTATAAACTTTTGACCTATGAAAGATGTGTAAACCGTAGATGTATAAACTTTGGGTATATAAACTTAAAAAAACTATATGGTGAAAAAAAAAGAAAAAGTGGTAAAAAACCGATCGCCTGGGGCAATCGATCGCTAATTAGCGATCCCCAGCTCAACAAGTTTATGATACAATTTTCTATATTATACTTTTTTTTTAAAAAGAACAGTGCCAGCCATCGGAAGAAAATTTGGCAGTACCTCGGTAGTCGGTCCTTCACCCGAATGAAAAGACTTTGTTTTCTAATGGACACGTGTCCACACGAAATCTTGGAGCAGTCATCTTCAACCTCCAGCCTAAGTGTTTAACTTTATCCCTTCTCTCTCAACTCCCCATCTTCTATCTCAGCGCGGGGCAGCACGTTTCCATGTGCAAGAGGGAGCGAGGTCACCCATCCAACTTTTACCCCTCTCTCCCCACTCTCACTATCTCTCATCCTCTCTATTTCTTTTCAATGGGAGGTCCAAACTTTGGCGAAGCCTGCTGCGGCAGCGACGGTGGCGGTGGCAACGGCAAGCTTGTCCATCCGATAGGGCACATGCCGGCGACCTTAGCAACCTCCCTATCCAAGAGCATGTGTACCAGCACCCGGTGTTGGTTGGGCGTGCAGCGTGCTGCTTCTACACCTCTGGGCATGCCATGGCATCCAGTGCCATCACAGTGAGGAACTGAGGATGAGGAGGACGCTACGGGGGAGCGTGACGGAGAGAGCCTATGTGGCCGAGAAGGGAGATCCGGAGATCAGGACTGTGAGAAGATAGAAGGGAAAAAGTTGAGCACTTGAGCTGAAGGTAGGAGATGAGTGCTTTAAGATTCGAGCGGACACGTGTCAATCAGAAATTAAGCAAAGTCTTTCAATCCAGCCGAAGGACCGAGGTCGCGTGTGATTACTAGCTAGGACAAACGCCTCAACAATTTGAACGGCCCAGCTGACAAAAGGTGGGCTTCACAAGACATTGGAGAATCACTCCTCCTTCCTTTGTACCGTTGGTGTCTCCTTGTTGCTACAGCCATCGGTGCCAACCACCGCCACCGATGATATACCAAACTTGATACTCCATCTGTCCCATAATATAGCAACCTAGGATTGGATGAGAGAGATTTCATAGTCCTATCCAGATTCGTTGTACTATGAAATGTTCCCTCCCGTTCTTGGTTACTATATTATGGGACGGAGGGAGTACCTGATATACCATGTACTTGGTAGATTGTACCAGTTGATACTTGTGGATATTGATACTGAAAGATACCATGCCTTATATTTGTCAAGTATCGGTTGATGAGGAGCACGACAACGTCATCCTGGAGCATGGGGTACACCACCATGCTGCCTGCGGTAATGGATGCCTATGGCTTCTTCCGCCCGACCACATCTCCACAAACAGCATAGGGAGCCTATTTCCACTATGCCGTTGTCGCTTGGCAGCTAGATCTAGATCCTCTATTCCACTCCACCCCCCTGATTAGATCTCTCTCTACCTCTCATCCTCTCGGTTCCAATCCACCATCGAGGTCAACTCTCAAACACTACTACAAAAGGGATTTTTCCAAATAGTCAAAATCGATTTTTGTGTGCGGTAGCACCAATCATCTGCCCGAAAAGGTATACAAAAATATAAATTTTTCCATTCGGCGGTCGCAACTCATTGAATCTCTGATATTCTTCTGCCTTCTTCTCCCTCAATGTTTGAGCAAGAAGACGTTGCAACCTCCTTTTTTGCGAAGCCGTCAAATTCTTAGGCATCCACCTTGAATTCGCCTCTGTTCCAGGAGCAATATAATGTCCCTTGTTAATTTTACCCAATGAAGTTGAAGCTCCCATAGTTATTAGGACCGGACCGGACATCCGGTCCTACCGGAAAAAACCAAAACTAGGGTCTTGGCTGGTCCGGTCCTCTTAAAAGATAGGTTGTGCAAGTTAACCGGGGAAAACCCATTGAACCGTGCGGTTTTTATGTAAACTGGACTGGTCAGACAAGCTGAGCCGGACATTGAGCTTGTTGATGGGCTGAGTCGAGGCCCACTTCAATTGTAAAGGTGCAAATTCCATAAAAAAAATAGCTAGAAATGGGTGTGCGGGTGGGGATTTGACCTCGGGTCGCATGACTGGGAGCAAGACAGGTTAACGAACCCACCATCTCTTCACTTCTGTTGGTATAGGACATTTACATCATAATATATATCGAACCGCAGTCGGACCAGCCTAACCAGTGGTCGAACAACTAAACCGGTGAACTGAGAGCTCGACCGGTTCATTCACCGGTCCGGTCTTTATAACTATGTCCTGATAAGACTAGTTGAAGACCATCGGTAAGACCGATCTTGTGTCCTAGTCAGACTAGCCCTTCGCGATGGTCCAGCTCCTGAATAGCTTCGGTCAGATCAGCCGTGGGGTGCAGTCGGACCGGCCAGGGGTGGTCGGTCAAACTGACCAGAAGGCCCGGTCAACCTGGCGCTCTGTGCTGTGCTGGTCTCGGTTTCGGTTTTCTCACTTTGGACCACCTTGGCTTCATCTCTAGTAGGTCATGGTGCATCATGCGACCCCACTTCGACAATATTCACCTCCGAAGTCCTTGTCTCCACCTTGACATGCTTTCTTCTTCCTCTTTCCACCTCGAACCGATTTTTTGATTGAAACCAGTCTTTGCTTGATGAATACAACCGCTCATGCACTAACCTCTGTGGCTCCACCCAACCTTGATGAAATTCCATTGGCGGCATTGGTGGCATGAACTCGTATATCGGTGGCGGTGCCCCCATGGCATGAATTAAGGAAAAGTTCAACCTGGCAGCAGCATTGGACAAGGCCGCCATGGCATGACTTGAGAATGGTAAGGAAACGGTGACTCCAATTGCTTTGGTGATTGACCAAATCTCTTCCTAGGAGGTGATCTTGGTCTTTACACTCGTTAGGACGTTGCTCGACATTTCTCTTCTCATACTTGTACAAAAGCATCTCAAAAGACGCCTTCAGTTTTCGTGATGTTCTAGAGCTCGAAGCTTCACCTTTACTCTCCTTCCATACACCAACCTCTATACATTTGGGCATAATCATCTTAGGTCTAGGTTCTCTAATCACTATTTCCTTCCCATTTGTAGATACGGCTTGCTCCGGCGGAATCAACACATTCTTATCATTGAAATCAATAGTATACATACGAAGAGGACCATGATCCAGCTTCATTTTAGAACCTTTAGTAAATTTCAATCGTCATTCTTCTATGGCCAATTGAACATGTTGACGAAACACATCGCATTCATTAGTAGTATGAGAATAAGAATCATGCCATTTGCAATAAGAACGATGCTTCAACTCCTCTAAAGATGGTATTACATGCCTTTAGGTAATCTAATTTATTTCTCTTGCAAAACATAATAAAAATCTTATCACACTTGACCACTCGACTCCATGTCGCTAGACCCGCATGCAATGGCCGCTTCACCGTCCCTGCTCCACCATCCCGAGCGAGCTCTCATCGCCGCCACCGTCTCTACTCCACCTCCCCAAGCCAACTTGCCTCAATCCCCTCCAGTGCCGCCAACCAAGGCACCGCCACGCACAGCCAAGGCGTTTCGTACGAGCTTCGCCTCCATGGTCACCTTCTGCAATCTCCCGGGACCCTGTGCTCCCCTGCCGCCTCCATCTCCGCCAGGCTGAAAATGTCACGCCCAGAAATTTAGCCCAATTTTCTAGACTATTTTTTGTCTAAATCCTTGTCCAGGAATCAAGCTAGTGTACACAAAACGATAAATTAATATATAGATCCAAACGTAAATAAAACGTAAATACTTACAGAAGAGGCACTTAGTCCTCACACTGAAAGAAAATAGCAGTAGCAGAAAAAGGCGATCCTAGCGGGCTTCAGCTCCATTCTACAGGCAAAAACTCAACTAGGGTATAAGCCATGGTCCTCCAATTTCATCTTCAGCTTAAAAGCACTACACTTCTGAAAAGGGGGAATAATAGCAAGACTAAGCACAACAACCGTACTCAGCAAGTCACACCAATGATGCAAACGTGCAAGGGAAGACAAGGGAGGTTTGTGGCTATTTGCATAAAGGCGGTTGTAAACATTTATAGCTAGAAAACAATAAAATAGTTGATTAATTAAGGCAAGATTATATCTCCACTGAATAACGCTACACCACGTTGAACAGGCCCAGCCATCTGTTAACAGTGAAATTTGGTAAGCCCGGAGTAGTCATCGGCTTAGAGTCAGCATCGGCTTTGAAGTCCTGAGATTAGCCGATGAGAGTTGCCAAGTCGTCAGTTGTCGGATTCTTTCTATATTCGGTTAAGGAAATTGATCTACTAAAGGAAGCTTATCCAGAAGAGACCGAGTTCAAAGAGGATGCGGCATGGCAAGTTATCTATTAATTAGGAATAGTTTGTTAGTTTCCTTTTATCTTTAGTAAAGTGTGTTTAGTGTCCTATAAGGACTTTATCTTTTCCTTTTATCTTTAGGAAAGTTTCTTTCTTGTCCGACAAGGACTTGTATCAACCCATGGGTATAAATATGTACACCCAGGGGGGGAGGTTTTGAACTCGAAATCTTCGGGGGATTTTTCTACAATGGTTAGATCTATGCCTTTCCACTCTTGCTATGCATTTTTTTTTTTGATTTTAAACCTCCCTTTGTGATGGATCTACGCATGCTATTTCGCGAGTCGTGCACACTCTACGTGTACGCGGAGATCGCATGGGAAGCCTGCGCAAATGCATGGGAAATTGTTTTATTGTTTATAAAAAGAATAGTAAAAGAAGTGATTTCTCACCTATTCACCGTAAGAGCCTTATACTCGTAATAGATCGAGCCTACTCCTATAGATCATTGGGTATTTCGGACGTTAACGTATCGATTTGTCTACTTTGGAACGATTTTTGTAAACGTATCGGACGACTGGAACGCCGATGAGAAGGATCCTCCGCTCGCATCATATGATGATGATGATGACAACGGCGAAGACAAGGACAAGGACAACGGTTCATCCGGAGACCTACCCCCGAGGAAGAAGTAGAAAAAAATGTAAGTACATTGTAGTTTATATAGTTGAACTAGCAGTTATATTTCTGGTGTTAAGTACTTCTACTTTGGATGTTGGATGTATCGACCCCTCCCCCAGCCCAGCCAGCCGGTGTCACACCCGGAAAATACCTTTCTTGAACACTCATGAATTAATCCCCGTCCTAGGAAAAGCCGGGGTACACCACTCAAACATGATACGAAAGACACCTCTTTATTAATTATCACGATAATATTTACATTATTACAAAAGCACACAAGGCCTGACAACCAAGGAAAAACAACAGCGGACTAGCGGGCCTACGGCTCCATCTTCACAGGCGCTCAACTAGGGTATAAGCCAGGACTCCACCCAAGACTTCTTCTTCAAGACGCTTCTCTGACTGGAGGGGGAAAGATTGAGCAAGGATGAGTGCAACCACCGTACTAAGCAAGCTACACCGGGAAAATGCACTTAATGTAAGGGAGTACAAGGAATCCATTTATAAGGGTTATTTTGCAGTAAACAAGCATTTCAAACATTTAACTATTTAAAGGCATTTTAATAAAACCACGGCCTATCTCTAGTCAAGTTGCTACCAAGTCACGCTACGACACGAACTTGCGTAAGCCGCGCTACGACAAGAACCCACTTAAGGCACGCTACGACGTGACCTTACCTTAACCCATCCCACAGGCTCCAACCATGTGATCCAACTCTACAGACAGAAACCATTAACTTTGGGTCATTGCTCTGCTTGCCCATAACCGAGGGCGCAGCTATTCGAATAGATTTAACTCTGGCCATAGGTGTACATCTTTACCCACAAGATGCAGCCTTGACTACACGTCAGCCGTGCATCGCGATACCAGAAAGGTACTGGAAGAGCCAAGATCGCGACATAACCTATCGTTTAGTACTGTCCTAAACAAAGAAGACCGACATAGACTTCCACGGCCAGTAGACTCTGGGACAGGTGGACAGTCTATGTCCCCGGGCGCAACTGCCAGGAATGTCAGCCCCAGACTTGGGCTTCCTCCATCCCTATCCGTGTCTTCCATGTTCATGACCGCACTAACCGCTACGTTAAGCCTTACCCACTAGACATGTGGTAGTACGGAATATGCTTTGCAATCGTGCCACGGAATATGCTTTGCAATCGTGCCTCGAAGACCAGTCCTTATGTCGGTGTTAACAGTGAAATTTGGTAAGCCCAAAGTCATCATCGGCTTAGAGTCACTAACTCACTATCGGCTACGGCATCTCGGAATCAGCCGATGGGAGTTATCAAGTTGCCAATAGTCGGATTCCTGCTATATTCGGTTAAGGAAATCAATCTACTAAAGGAAGCTTATCCAGAAGAGACCGAGTTCAAAGAGGATGCGGCGTGGCAAGTTATCTATTAATTAGGAATAGTTTGTTAGTTTCCTTTTATCTTTAGGAAAGTGTGTTTAGTGTCCTATAAGGACTTTATCATTTCCTTTTATCTTTACGAAAGTTTCTTTCTTGTCCGACAAGGACTTGTATCAACCCATGGATATAAATATGTACACCCGGGGTCTATGTAATATATCGCTACGATCAATACAATTCGGCGCATCGCCACCTTTTACCTTTTCTACTTTATTTTATCGTCCGGCAGGACTTGGCACCTGACGCGGGGCTGCATCGGTGTTCGATCTCCTGCTAAGGGGCGGAGAGGCGCGGCCATCGTCACGTCGAACTTGGCATCATCGTCCGGTGATGCCGGCTCGTCCCAGTCGGCAGTGAAGGCGTACGTGCTGGCGCGGCGGGGCTTGCTCCTCGGCGTCTCGGCGCTGCCGCTCCTCCGTGCTAGGGAAGCCGCGGCGGCGGCCGCGGTGGCCACGCCTAGTAGCGGGGATCTCGCCTCTCCTTTGCAGGAGTTTGTTGAATTCCGTTCTCGTTTTGTGTTTCTCCCAGCCTGTGGATACTAGTATTTCTGTCTGACATTATATTGTGGAGTACCATATGAAATCTGTGTGCGATTTGAAGCATTTGAGGTTGGGCTTCAAATTTTCTGCAATGTCCAATTGTGTCCAATTGTTTACATTGTTCCGTGGATGTCAAATTTACTGCTAACGTACAACGTTGCATTATATAGACGTTTTAGCTTTCTGGTGTGAACTCTTGTTATTTCTAGGTCTACATGAGAAATCTGAACTTTCTGTTCCGGCTAATGAGGGATTGAGGGCAAAAACGCAATTAATGAATAGATATGGGAGAGGGTATATATGTCCTATTTAACACCGTTAACTCCTCCATCCCACTGGTGGAGAAACCATCTTTGGTCAATCTGGCAAAATCCACAATAGTCCCGGTTCAAAAAAGAACCGGAACTTAAGATTGTTTTTAGTCCCGGTTATAAAAAATTTGAACCGGGACTGGTAAGATGATCTTTAGTCCCGGCCCTTGTCAGATGTATGTCAGGGGGCCCCACTTTAGTCACGGTTGGTAGTCCCGGTTATTACCAACCGGGACTAAAATTAAACACGTAGTATATAATCCCTATCACTTATCCTCTCCTCCACAGTTACAACTTAGACCGATCGAATCTCACCCCCTCTCCTCAGATCTATCCTCTCTAACTCTCTTCCTCATCCCCTCTCCTCCAACTCCTCCCCTTCCTCCTCTCCTCCCCCTTCTCCCCTTCCTCCTTCCCCCTCCTCCCCTTCCCATCCGGCGGGCGGCGGGGCTGCTGTTAACAGTGAAATTTGGTAAGCCCGGAGTAATCATCGGCTTAGAGTCAGCATCGGTTTCGAAGTCCTGAGATTAGTCGATGAGAGTTATCAAGTTGTCAGTTGTCGGATTCTTGCTATATTCGATTAAGGAAATTGATCTACTAAAGGAAGCTTATCCAGAAGAAACCGAGTTCAAAGAGAATGCGGCATGGCAAGTGTATCTATTAATTAGAAATAGTTTGTTAGTTTCCTTTTATATTTAGGAAAGTTTCTTTCTTGTCCTACAAGGACTAGTATCTACCCATGGGTATAAATATGTACACTCGGGGTCATTGTAATCAATCTTAACGATCAATACAATTCGGCGCATCGCCACCTTTTACCTTTTCTACTTTATTTTATCGTCTGGCGGGACTCGGCACCTGACGCGGGGCTGCATCGGTGTTCGATCTCCGGTGAAGGGGTAAGTCCAATGTTCCGTCGGCCCAGGCAATTGTATCATTTACGTCGGCGTCGTTCAAGGCTGCATCAGAACATTCGACCTCTTGTATTGCTTTGGTTTGGATGATATATTTTGCCTACCTATTTATCATATGTCTCTGTTAATCTAGTCTTAGCATATCAATTTAGCTCTATCGGCTGCTTCTCGTTTTAGGGTTTATGCCGGTATCGGCTAAATCGTGTTGCTAGATTAGATTAGCTTAGACATCTACCACCCTGAAAACTCAGTCAACGGCTTGATTGTCTAGATATTATGTTTCTTTTCATACTTAGTGCTGCATCAGTTAAGTTTGATCTACTAAGTCGTGCTTAGAACCATAATCTCTAGCCTGCTTCTTGATTGCTAATAAGGGTTTCATCGGGGTTTCAGCTGATGATTTATCTGGACGTTGCATCGGCTTAAAAGGATTGTATACATATTGGATTTAGCCGATCGCAACAAAGGTTTCATCGTTTAATCTAATCTTGTGAATTTTATGACATCGGACCTACAGCCGATGCATGCTTTAACCTTCGGATCAGTGCTTATTCTATCATATCATTATTAGCCGACTGATTTCTACTGGATTATATTGTTTAATTATATTGATTATCATCAGTTGATTGTCTTTATATCATCATCTACATTGGACGTATAGCCGATTGCTCAAAACCCTATCGCTATCGGCTGGTATCGGCATCGGTTATTATCGCGCGGCGGGGCTTGCTCCTCGGCGTCTCGGCGCTGCCGCTCCTCCGTGCTAGGGAAGCCGCGGCGGCGGCCGCGGTGGCCACGCCTAGCAGTGGGGATCTCGCCTCTCCTTTGCAGGAGTTTGTTGAATTCCGTTCTCGTTTTGTGTTTCTCCCAGCCTGTGGATACTAGTATTTCTGTCTGACATTATATTGTGGAGTACCATATGAAATCTGTGTGCGATTTGAAGCATTTGAGGTTGGGCTTCAAATTTTCTGCAATGTCCAATTGTGTCCAATTGTTTACATTGTTCCGTGGATGTCAAATTTACTGCTAACGTACAACGTTGCATTATATAGACGTTTTAGCTTTCTGGTGTGAACTCTTGTTATTTCTAGGTCTACATGAGAAATCTGAACTTTCTGTTCCGGCTAATGAGGGACTCGAGGGCAAAAACGCAATTAATGAATAGATATGGGAGAGGGTATATATGTCCTATTTAACACCGTTAACTCCTCCATCCCACTGGTGGAGAAACCATCTTTGGTCAATCTGGCAAAATCCACAATAGTCCCGGTTCAAAAAAGAACCGGAACTTAAGATTGTTTTTAGTCCCGGTTATAAAAAATTTGAACCGGGACTGGTCAGATGATCTTTAGTCCCGGCCCTTGTCAGATGTATGTCAGGGGGCCCCACTTTAGTCACGGTTGGTACTACCAACCGGGACTAAAATTAAACACGTAGTATATAATCCCTATCACTTATCCTCTCCTCCACAGTTACAACTTATACCGATCTAATCTCACCCCCTCTCCTCAGATCTATTCTCTCTAACTCTCTTCCTCATCCCCTCTCCTCCAACTCCTCCCCCTTCTCCCCTTCCTCCTTCCCCCTCCTCCCCTTCCCATCCGGCGGGCGGCGGGGCTGCTGTTAACAGTGAAATTTGGTAAGCCCGGAGTAATCATCGGCTTAGAGTCAGCATCGGTTTCGAAGTCCTGAGATTAGCCGATGAGAGTTATCAAGTTGTCAGTTGTCGGATTCTTGCTATATTCGATTAAGGAAATTGATCTACTAAAGGAAGCTTATCCAGAAGAACACACATATATGTTTAGATTCATTAACATCTATATGAATGTTAGTAATGCTAGAAATTCTTATATTATGAAACGAATGAAGTATATAAATAACAATTTACATTGATATTAAGCCAATGAAAGCGCACTACCACATAATCCCTACTTATGTCACTGCACCAACCCACCTGATACAATATATTAATGGTCAGAGATGACGTGGATCATCTACATATGGAAATTGGCATGTGGGCTAAGGCCCATATAGACAATAATTGTTACGTAAATCATTAAGACCCATTTAAAAAAAATGGATGTAGTATGTGAATATTTAGTACCATCGTCTTTCTAATTCTAGAAGATGGAGAACTTCTTAAAAGAGGGTGAGTGTGCGCTCTTCCTAGGCACTTTAGCAATATGTGGTGAACATAACTAGTGAAACACGTGCTTTCACTCGTCTCGCACGTGCACACGATAAACACTTGAATGGTTCACCATGGTGACCCCATCTATAATGGGTTACCAGCAAAAAAAAATAATAAATGGTGACCCATAACTGATTGTACAGCCAAGATAAAGGAAAATGCAACCAAAAATATGTGCTAAGATAAAGAAAAATACAACAAAAAATGTGCTGAAAATACAACTAAAATTGTGCCCGTAGGTCAGCTCGCCAGCGCTGTCAATATGCTTGACTACTCGTAGCTATTAGCTGCTCGAGGGAGACAATATGTCAAGGCAGAAGCCGTCGCTATCCACATGGAGGAGCAGAATAGAGATTATGCATCGAAGGAGAGCAGGGCAATACCAAGGAAGCTTGAGAAGAGGGAAGATGGTTGACTAATCAGATCTGTCACCATTGTCATGGCCCTCAGAAAGCCCACCTTCATCGGCATGAAGGCTTCTATTGTCAATGACATGCATTGGAACCGGAACCTCGATGAAGATGGTTGACTAACCAGGTCCCTCACCGTTGTCATGCCCCTCGGAGTTCCATCACCGTCGATACGAATGTTGCTATTGTTGCCATCGTGCGTTATAACCGGGACCTCGATGAAGAGGATTGACTAACCAGATCCATCACCATTGACATCCCCTCAGAAGCCCATTGCCATTGGCACGAAGGTTGATTGTCGCCACTGTGCATTAGAACCGGGACCTCATGCCATTGCACCATAAGGAAAGGGCAGACCAGTCGCACCCACCATGACCTTTAAAGCAGTCAGATTGGGTGCCCCTGGGATTGGGGAATCCAGAACGGGTCTCCCCGAGGTCGAGGGATGCCGAACCCCACTGCCTCGAGCTCGGGGGTTGCTCCATGAGGCGATGGAGTTGAGGGCGTAGGCGTAGAGGCCGAGAAGAATCGGTGGAGGCAGATAATTAATAGACGGTAATGCTAGTGCGGAGGGACGTGGTGAGCTTGGTCAAGGGGATTGCCAGTTCTCAAGGTGGAATGGAGAAGAGCCAGCGAAGGTGTCTTTGCTAGGTTGGCTCGGTGATGAGAAAAGAAATCTCTTAGGTGGCGCCAACCTCGACGTCTACAAAGCAGATATCTGGCCTTTGGCATTAGATTGGAGTGACATGGCAATGAGGTCAGTGAGTTCTCGGGTGGCTAAGACCTTGAGGACAACGGACGGCCTCCCCTCCTCCCTAAACCCTAATCCCTTCTCCCTAGGCATAGGTGGAGCTAAATGAGATAGGCACCAATGGATCTGGTAAGGAAAGAGTGGTGGGCAGTGGTAGAGGAAGAGTGGTGGACTGCTCAGAATGAGAAAAGAGAGAGATCATGCGAGAGGAAGAGAGATATATAGAGAGAGACCATGCGAGATAGACTCGGGGATGGGCATAGGTGGTCATACATTACGTACCATCCATCGTCACAGATGTATCTTATCATCTATGACGGTTCACATGTTGCCTTGTGTCACAAATGTGTTTGTGACGGTTCATAGTTACCATCGATTACAAATAATGCTACATGTACAACGGGTTGACCCCTATGACCATATCTTAAAAGGGTCACTATTTGACCCATCAGAGATGACATTATTGAAAACAAATCTATTTAACTCATCACAGATGATCCGTCATCGATACCTATTTTTGTAGTAGTGCCAGTTGTGCATTAAAATGAAGACATTACATTAAAACCACGAAAGCTACATAGCTTCCTTAATCAACAGGTTCTTTGAATAAACATGCTTGTTTCCAACTTTTTTCGGTGTTTTTATGTGTTTACTATAACTTTGGAGAATAATCTTGAGATGCTTGTATGACGGCGTTTCAGTATGAACCCTTTCTTGATAGATGTGTATTTCTTCTTTATCAGTAAATGAGGCCAACCTTCTCTCTTTGTTTCAAAAAAAATGTTTGTTTTCTCCTTGATGTTGCCAAACAATTGTCTGGACGCCCATGAGCATTTATTGAACATCCTCGTATTTCTTCCTTCTAGACTAAGGTTAACTTCGAATGAACGGGCCAATGAATAGTTTATATGCACCCATGTATGCAGATATCAACGAGTGCGATCCATCCAACAAGGACAAGTACCCCTGCTATGGGGTTTGCAAGAACATTGTAGGAGATTACGAGTGCAGCTGTCATACTGGTTACCAGCCAAGTGGTGGTGGTCCAAAGAAACAGGAGTGCAATCCAAAGTTTCCAGTTGCAGCACAGCTTGCCCTTGGTATGCGACTATTTATGTACCTCCGTGTATACTATTTTGAGTAAATTGAATTAATTTTACACCCATTTATTTTCATGCGTACTTTGACTTTACGTTGAGTGCAATCACTAAACACCTAGTACCTAGTGTAAAATAGAAGAAGGTACACAGCGTACACTCAACTACTTTGTTCAAGTTTGGATTTCCAGTTTCTCAAAAAAGAAGTTTGGATTTCTAGTTTTAAGGAGCCAAAATTATGGTAGGAAAGTGCATGCCGATGCTATTATGTTGTTATAGATTAAAATAATTCTAATATAACATGTCCGATGTACATATATAATACTAATACAACAATAGTTGATAGTTATGTTCATGAAAGTGAGAATTCGCTTCTCTTTCTATCGTCACAAAATCAACTCCCTCCATCTCAAACCATAAGGCACAACCCAATTTCTTCATATCTCGTAATATAAGGCGTGTATACATGCATATATTAACTAGAACCTCTTTCTCCTCTAAATTCACTTTGTTTTAAATCCTTCTACCCTCAACACCCATCCTCCCCCCCCCCCCCCCAATAATCACATTACTTGCACGCATTGAGGTGGTCCAACCAAGGAGTAATTAAATATTTATTAGTCTTTGTGTTAGTGTACCTTATAGTTTGGGATGGAGGGAGTAATACAAAATCATAAATTTATTATATTAGCTCACATGAATTTGTGATCCTTCTAGGTGTCAGTTTGGGATTTTCCTTCCTGGTTGTTGTTGTTCTTTTCACACTAATGATGCTTCAAAAGAAAAATGAACGGATATTTCAAAAAGAATGGTGGTTCAATACTACAGAATGTGGACATATTTGTGATTTTCTCCAAAGAGAGATGAAGAAAATCCTAAAAAACAATTCAGAAGTTCTTTGGTCAAGGAGGCTTTGGTATGGTCTACAAAGGTAGACTTAAAGACAATACCCTGGTAGCAGTGAAGACTTCAATTGAGGTAACTGAAGCTCAAAAGCAGGATTTCACAAACGAAGTTATCATCAATCGCGAATGATACACAATAACATTATCAAGCTATTGGGTTGTTGTTTGGAGGTGGATATTCACATGTTGGTATATGAGTTTGCCGCTAATGGTAGCCTAAAAGACATTCTCCATGGTGATGCCAGTCGCCTAGTCCCTCTCACACTAGATCTACGCCTAGACATTGCAATTGAATCCGCGGAAGGTCTAAGATACATGCACTCGTCCATAAGTCATACCATACGACATGGTGATGTTAGCCCGCCAACATACTTCTAACTGACAAGTTTGTTTGCAAAGATCTCCGACTTTGGGACATCCAAGCTTCTTACTGTAGACAAAGAATTCACCATGGTTGTGTCAGGAAGCATGGGGTACATAGACCCAGTGTTCTATATGACTGGTCACTTAATACAAAAGAGTGATGTGTATAGTTTGGAGTTGTATTGCTGGAGCTCATCAGCAGAAGGCAAACAATATATGGCAAGAACCGCAGCCTCATTATTGAGTTCCAAGAGGCATATGATCAAGCGAATAGTGGGAGGTTATTGTTCGACAAGGATATTGCCATCGAGGAAGATGTCTTAATCTAGAAGAAATTGGTAGGTTAGCGATGGAATGTTTAAACGAAAAGATTGACGAGCGTCCTGATATGAAGGAGGTAGTGGCACGACTTATGATGCTGCGAAGATCTAGGAAGCTTAGCAAGAAAACTACAACATAAGTCGTTAACAGTTCTTTGAGGAGAATAGTATAGATGAACTCCCTAAGAGCTTTGATGACAACAGCTCAAGTAGCAGTGCAGAGCTTTTATCCAATCTAGCCACAAAGACTCTCTAAACCATAGATCGACGACTGGAAGAGATTAGGTTTAATAAGCAATATATTTATCTTGTGTTATATATGTGTAACCTGTTTTATAAATCAATGTACTTTCATTTGAAATAAATTGATTTCAAGCATCTATCTCTCATTTATGTTCTCTGTATTTGAAAGCAGAGAAGCAACTTCTGTGTAACACGAGATTGTCTAATCACTATTGTATATGTAGTGTTTAACTCAGCTCTGTGTTATGTATATCTATTACTGCATATATGTTTCACCTCAATCGAAGTTCAAACGGTTCACCTCTATCGAAGTTAAAATGGACTTTCTATAAATAACAGAAAAACAGTTTTTATAAGTGGACTTCTTGAAAAAAACACTCTTTAAATGATTTTTATTGGCAGACTTCTTAGAGAGCTACCTATGAAATAATTTTCATATGCGATCTCTTAAAAAAAACTGCCACTGAAAATGGAGGTACTACTAAAGTGAAAAAAATCATTACTTATATGAAGTTGAATGATGATAAACTTTGTAACCAATTTGTATCTCTTGAAGAGACTTCAACATTAGTTTTGAACGTTTTTCATTTGAGATGGTAATATTTCTTAGATGCTCTCAGATCTATTTTGAAATTTTTTTTGAGTTTTTCAAATTACCTCAATTGAAGATATGATCGATATGATAGTTGTAGAACTCGACGGGATTACAGTTTGTAGTTAAGAACCTTTGTATTTAATATCATTTAGAGTAATAATATGTGCCAATTTTGGAGAGGTGAAGTTAAAAGATAGCATCCAATCCACATTCACGAAGTGCTTCATAGGTAGAGATGGTAAGAGGCTAAGCAAGAAGAAAGAGTTCTGGATCAAATCCTATATACGCACTTGTACATATTTTTTCAGGTTATTTTATGCCTACAAAAATAAAAAACAAATTGGTTCCTTAAGGAGTTGCCCGTGAAATATTAAGCGGTTCTAGGATCCGTCTATGCAAATATTAAGCGGTTCTAGGATCCGTCTATGCAAATATTAAGCGGTTCAAACAATGCCTATATAATAATTAGGGATCGCGATCACAAATGTTTGATGTGCCAGTGAATTGAATTACAAAATCAAATTAATTTCATTAAAATCCATAGTGTTGTATTTTTGTTCAATAAACTCGCTTAAAGTTAGGAACCTTGACATAGAACAAACCTAAAATAACTTCTCATATGTATGTAACGGAGAGAACGTTTATTATGGTATTCTGGTAGGCTTGATCTTCTTTAAAATTTTTTTTTTCCTATTTTTACATTTTTTTATTAAAATATTAACAAACAAATTTTTGTTTCGGAAATTTACAAATCTAGATGCCTCACGGCCTCTAGGAGGGTGTTTTCTAAAAATCCCCTTTCCAGAGGGCGTTAAGGGACTTAAATGTAAATTTTTTATTTGTCATTCAAACCCTTTTCACCGGTTTTAATTGTTTGAAAACTAGTGAAGCTTATTTAACATTGTAAATGATTATAAATGGAAAAGTAATAAACTATGTCGAGATATACAACTTTTATATAAAGTTTATTTTCATACCATGTCTTTTGAAATGTAGATATGAGATTTTTGTTAAAATAGGTTTTAGATTTTGTAACAAACATTTGGACATCTAAAAGATCTTAAATGAAAAGGTTGTTTAAGTTCTAGATCTTCTCAAGCTCTACAATTTTAATGTAAAGTTTGATTTCATCCGATTTTATATGATATATTTTTAAATTACAAAATGATAGAGTTCACAAGCTATATTGGAAAAATTACACTTAGGTCCCTTAGCACCCTTTGCAAGGGCGCGTGAGGCGTTTAGATTTGTAAAGGTTTGAAATGAAATATAATTTTGTACATTTTTTAATGGAAAAATGTAAAAATAAAAAAATTGTCGAGCCTTCAAATGCAACTCCTGAAGAAAGGAAGAACTTTCGAATGCATCAAGGCCCATATTCGCCGCCCCTACCGGAGTACTGGCCCATCCAAAGTTTCGTCGGCCTGCTGAGTGCAGCCCAATGCTTGTGGGATGTGGAACTCCTTATATTTTTATTTTCGTTTTCCAACAAGCCATTAATACATAGTTTTTTGAATTTCTAGTATTATGTACAAGCATTGTAGCAACAGGACAGGCTCTAGAGTAATACAGGGTGCGCGCGGTAAGGAGGGAGGAGGACAGCTGTGTCTTTAAAATAGTAGAGACAACTTAACCTGGAAAACAAAAAAAAATATTTGTACAAAATAAAATAAGCGTCACACATCTATATATATGTATTGCCACTTTATAAATCAAAGGGTACATGCTTGTAATATGTACGTATTGCTTGGTCGATCGAGAGGTGATGATGATTGGTTGTTATGAGGGAGTCGTTGTCATTCCTTCCATCGCTTGGTGTTGGGGAGGAGTCATCATCGTCCTCCGCGAGTTCACCTCCCATCCTTCATCAACCCACATTAATTAGTACAAATTAATTAAACACATTGAGTGAATTAATGAGAGTTACAAATTACTTTTTTAAGATTGGAAGATCGGAATATATATCTTATTAGACCCTCTTGGTTAGACTTATAAATCAGTTCGTGATCACAAAAATGTAAACCTACACAAAGATACATTTTTTTTCGTTTGATTTTTTAAAGTCATAAGTCACCCGATGGATGTATGATTCTATCATTAAACTTAGCACTTCGAATTTTTTGACTTATATGAGATGGATGTATGATTGAGCTACTAGAAGTAGGAAATAATTAATCCAAAGTTCAGTTTGAGAGGTGATAGAGAGAATAGAATATACCAAGTTTAGTCTGAGAGGTGATAGAGAGAACATGATATACCGAGGTTAGGGTCGTGGCCGCGGTTCTTGAGCTCACGGTGCATCTGTGCGATGGAGCAGGTCTGGCAGCAGAAGGTGACGAGGCAGTCGGAGCAGGGCGTCTCCGGCAGGTCGTACGCCGCCCGGAGGCGAGCACGGTAGGCGCACGAGTACACCCACTGGCACATCCCCGCCGACACGTGGAACACCAGGCAGTACAGCACCGCGTTCAACGCGCACGCTGTGCAAAACAGGATCAAATTGAGAAATTATGAAATTGGGGGAATTTCAAACAGCATCGATGTGCACAGTAAAATCATATTAATGATAAGAGAATTTGAGTCGGGATGAGGTTAATTAATTACATGATGAGCCCCTGTCGACGATCTCCGCGATCTGGCCGACAGGGATGCACGGGCACCAGCACGCCATACAACCTGCATCCGTTAATTATTTCATTTCATAAAGATTATACATAATTAATCGTTGTAAGCATAATAATTAAGCTGATATGTATGGGCTAACTGCTAATTAATAATGATATTAACTAGTAATTTGCTTAAAGAAGAAAAAGAAAACTTACAGGTGTTGCAGTCGTCGGCGCAGTCGCAGAGGGCGGTGGTCCATGCCCCTCCAGCCGCCGGCGCCATGCGGCACGACACCACACGCTCCATCGGCGGAGCAGGGTAGAACATGCCGACGGGGATCCCGGTCACCGGCTCCGGCGCCGGCGCCGGGGGAGGAGCCTCCGCCGCCGCCGACGGCTCGCCGGACTTGGACGGATCAGGGGGATACATGGCCGTGGAGAAGTTTGACTAGCTAGCTAATGGATGGCTACCTGCTGTCCCTGAGATGTGATTTAAGTACTGGACGTTCTATTCGTTGATGGATATATAGATGGAGAATATTAGTCATGTTAGTTAATTAATTGACTAGTTAGCGATGATTAAGCACAGGGACAATAGTTGCTAGGAAAATACTGGGTTTGAAACTTTGACGCACGCACGCAGCGGGATTGGCCTGGCAAACTATGTCCTGCAGTCTGCAACTGGAGTAGTAGTTTTCTTGCTATTTCTCTTACATGGAAATGTCACCATTGACTTACAGCAGGAGTATTACTGCCCAGGTGCATCTATCTGCTTACCTATCTCTACAAAAAGATTTGTGTGATACACCCTCCGTACCATATTATAATGTTTTATTCTCTCTATCTCTTGTCTAGCTCAATTTACTAAACATATGTGAATCACATATATAGATTCATACATAAATCTACTTAAAACGTTTTATGGGTTCCTATGAACACAGTTGTACTTGTAAAAAATAATTTCAGATCTATGAATTTTTTAATTAATTTGAGACAAAGTCTATTTATCTCCATCGAACTAGTTTACCAGAGTATACAACCCCTAAACTATTTTTCCCACCATTATATAACCTAAACAATTGAAAACGGTACACCTTAATTACTCCATAATAGTATTTTTCTTTTTTTATCTCTCCACATATTTCAAAAATCAAAATGTAAAGTTTACTCAAAATTTAACACTTTCAACTATAAATTTCAAAACTTCTACCCAAATTTGGAGCTCTCGACTCAAAATTTAAAACTTTTACCAACATAATTTAATAAAGCTAACCCGATCGAACTCAAAATTTGAAATCTTCACAGAAAGTTTTAAAAACTCTATTCAAAAAATTTAAAACTTTTACCAACATAATTTAATAAAGCTAACCCGATCGAACTCAAAATTTGAAATCTTCACAGAAAGTTTTAAAAACTCTATTCAAATTTTGAAGTTTCAACCCAAATTTTTAACCTTTCAGCTCAAATTTTAAAATTTTTAACTTAATAATTCATTTAGTATTTTTTTAATAAAATTTCATCAACGGGAAGAAAAATAATAGTGTGTTAGCGCATCGTCCCTTTACAAGTCGCGACGCATGTGTGACTCTGATTCAATTCGCCAGCCATAGGACAAGCTCAATTTGCGTCACTAGCATAGATGTGCCAACTAGCCGCCCCCAATCAAGAAAGCTCTTTGTTGGCAGTGATTGTTTCCAAATTACTCTCTGCGTTTTTTTCTTCTTATCGTCGTTCTGGACAACAACGTTGTCTTGTGTTCAATACACTTACATTATTATCAAATTTACTAATTATATATATTGGAATTATAAACGGATGAATGTATTTTTCCAGTGAAGCATATACTTCAGATTAAATATTTTCACATATCAAATCTTCATAAATTAATTTATCTGTTGGGGATTTAAGATTTTAAGGTTTGACTAGACGCATTTTAGAATGTCATCTATAATAAATAAAGAGGTGATAGAAGTGAGCAAGTTATGGGCCAAGCCTTGATTTTTCAGGGATGCATATGCTCTAGTCAAATTATTGGCAACTGACTGAAAAGCCTGGAAACTTGTTGTCGAAGAAACATATGGAAGTTTGGTAAAAACAAATGTTTTCGGATGCTCTTGATCAAAAGGTTCTTAGGATGTCTTTCAGTGTTTCAGGAGAAGGGGATTAGGGAGATTGGGAAGATACGTAAAACGAGGTGAGCCATTAGCATATGATTAATTGAGTATTAACTATTTTAAACTTTAAAAATGGATTAATATGATTTTTTAAAGCAACTTTCATATAGAAACTAGGAAGGAAGCCCGCGCAAATGCGCGGGCATATTAGTTTTATTGTTTATAAAATAATTCTAAAAGAAGTCATATCTCATCATTTCTATGCCATGAGATAAACCATAAATTTTAATATACTTAAATGATAAGAATGTCTCTTAGATTTTTTTTAAAAAAATAACTCTGTCCCGATTACGTATAAATTATCCTATTATCACCACAACTTATTATTATTGTTCTAAAAGCTGAGTATCTATTAATAGATGAAACTGCATATGTACCAATAAATTAAGTGTAATGCATATGTGACACGCTTAAAATATCTACTATTTACCTAAGTGATCATGCCTCAGTTATTTCTAAATCCATATCTAATATTACAAAAATACCACATCTACCAATTATTGAGATAACGCCATTTAAGATAGATATGAATGCCCCTCTTACGGGTGAAGCCGATCATAACCACTAATATTTCTTTCTCTATTGTGTTGAAAGATGATTTCCTTATCGATGTAGTCGTGCCCATAAAGATCATCCTGAAGCACAATTTTAATGCCAATTTAATTACTATCACACTCTCATGGAGTATCGGTATACTGGAGCCACCTTAACTTAGCATATTTTTGTCCATGCTATACTTACTTTAGTGTTGTGAACTCTGCTGTTCATGTTTGGTGACAGAAGATGAAGGTGATCAAAATAGTTTTTTTAAGCTTTGTGTAGATTTGTGGTATAGAGTTGCCACAATTTATTTATGGTGTTAATTGTCACTACTCAATTTTTTTTAAGTATACGTAGATTACTCTTTTGGGAAAAAAAGAGAGCGAGGTTCATTATTCAATGGTACTTAAAAAATATCCTAAAGAAACATATAATTTAACGCATGCTTTGTTTTCAACACCTTTTGTTGATAATCACATTAAACACCTTTGCTAATTTAGGATCATAATATACTTTTATAAGAGATAAATATTTCATTTAATTAAAGGAATACAACGATTACAATTCAATATACATGTAATTTAAAATATTAATGTTTAAAGACCATTGATTTGATATTTATATTATATATCTAGTTTACATTTGCATATATTTGTGGAGTAATATATTTTATTTTATTATTATAGAAAATTCTATTTAAAAACTGGATGATTTTTTCCAAATGGTACTCCAACGTATTTTTTTTAATATACTTTTATAAGAGATAAATATTTCATTTAATTAAAGGATACAACGATTACAATTGAATATACACTGTAATTTAAAAATATTAATGTTTAAAGACCATGATTTGATATTTATATTATATATCTAGTTTACATTTGCATATATTTGTGGAGTATATATATTTTGTTTATATTATAGAAAATTCTATTTTAAAAACTGTGGATTTTTTTCCAAATGGTACTCCCAACGTATTCTTTTTTTGGCTTTATCGGTTTTGTGCGTACGTATTTGTGCATGTTTTTTTATTCCTACGAAAGTAGGTAAGCTTTATTTTTTTTAATTCATATTTATTTATTTTTCAACAGGTAAGTACATATAGATCAGGTCTAATGGTCTAAAATAACATGTCTACCTAAGAAAATCATCGGTGAGGTTAGATAGTGTTCACATGGCATGGCAGCATAGAAGTGTTGGTAGGAATGACACTTAAGGCATTGTATGATACAGTAGTGCAGACATAGTCAATATGGAGTCTTGAATTGGTTATTTAATTAAAAAAAGTCTACAACCGCTAAAGTTATAAACTAAATGTGTAGATGGTTTAAAATAATTGTTTATTTACAGCACCTAATTACTCCGATTGTAAATTCCTAGTGCTTGCACGTTTACACCCAAATCAATCTCCATAAAAAATAAATAATAATTTATGATAACAAATTATGGTGTACATGTATCTTGTAATTAGAAAAAGAGAAAGAAAGAATCAAGAGTTAGATGGCATCAACTGAGCTCGCGGAGGCAGACCCATCTCCATTAAAAACGGATCTATAATAAATTACGATGTACATGTATAGTGTAATTAGAAAAAAAATCCTGAAAAAAAAGGAAAATAAGAGAGAATCAGAGTAGATTTACGTGCAAGAGTGAGTTTGCGGAAACGTAGGTCCATAGGTGTGGGTCCCGGAGGGATAGGTGACGGAGGAGTTAATTTTGATGTACTTAATATGTGTGGGTCTAAAATTGATGGTTAGATATTTTTCTTTTTTTAGTTTTTTCTTTAAATTATTAGACCGCCATGTGGCAGCTTAGGAACGTTGGGAGGTGTCCTATATGGCGACTTGGGAGCGTTTGTAGGAAGTTTAATGGACTTTTAGTATATAATAGATAGATTTTTTTTTTTGTAAAAAACGCACCGTTTAGTAGTTTAGGAAGTGTGCGCGCGGAAAACGAGATGCTTTTCTCTCTCAGTCCCCAAGATCGCCCAGGAACGAACGAAGCCTTAGTAATTATTACAAGCTTAGAGGTAAGTAGCTTAACACCGACACAGTAAAAAGGTAATTCTACTGTCTTGAGAATATACTCAAAGGTACCATATTTTTTTATAATAAAATTTAATACTTTAGGTAGTGGAGATATTATAAAATACCGTAAAAATTTCTCCCATTAAAAAACTTGCATTTTTAAATTAGATGTACCATGAATGCCGAAATGCACCAATTAGCCGAGTCATAGATAGTGGTTGATTAATAGCATGTCCAATAAGTTGATCCAGGGAATGGTTTGAACTGATTCGTGAAAAAAGAAGGCGACAGTCGTTTATTCAAAGACCACGTTAATTTGGGGTGACTTATCCATTTATCCATCTCTATGTGTAGTTATATTAATTGTGTACTTTCTCCTTTTAAATTCATCGTCGTTTTAGTTATATTAAACTTGTTAGCTTGGACCATCATTTTTTATAAATTTATATGTTAGCTACAATCATTAGAACTTCTGTCTGCCTTACTCCTAACAATATTTTAATTTATTCACCACATATTATTTAATGAGAGATTTCATAGTTTTTTTCTTCATGCAGAATCAGGCCCGTTCGTTTCTCCAATAAAAATTGGATGAAAATTTAGATATTCGTAGTATGATTTTCAAATTGCTAAACGGTAAGATTCGTGCGAAAACTTTCTATATAGAAGTTGCTTTAAAATATCAGATAAATACATTTTTCAAGTTTGTAATAATTAAAACTCAATTAATCATACGTTAATATCTCCCCGTTTTGTGTAAAATACTTAATTTTCATCTTCCATCTACATGAGGGCCTATTTAGTTCGCGAAAAGAAAATTGTTGGCGTCACATCGGATGTTTGACCGGATGTCCAAAGGGGTTATCGAACACGAATGAAAAAACTAATTTCATAACTCGCCCGAAAACCGCGAGAAGAATCTTCTGAGCCTAATTAATCCGTTATTAGCATATGTGGGTACGGTAGCACTTATGGCTAATAATGGACTAATTAGGCTCAAAAGATTCGTCTCGCGATTTCCCTCCTAAATGTGCTATTAGTTTTTTTAATCTATATTTAATTCTTCATGCATGTGTCAAAAAATTCGATGTGATATTTTTGGAACCAAACCAGGCTTGAGTTTCATTAATGTGTGCTACTACCTCCATTTTTTTTGTCTAAGAAAATATTTAGGGTGTGTTTGGTACTTTAGGTGTAAAGTTTTTGAAATATACGGACGCACATTTGAAGTAACAAAAAAAATTATAGATTCCACCTGTAAACTGCGTGACAAATTTATTAAGCCTAATTAATCCGTCATTAGCAAATCTTTACTATAGCACCACATTGTCAAATCATGGCATAATTAGGATTAAAAGATTCGTCTCGCAATTTGCATGCAAACTGTATAATTAGTTTTTTTCCCCATATTTAATGTCTCATACATGTCTCTAAATATTTGATGTGATGTTTTTTGCCATTTTTTTTTATCTAAACAAGCCTTAGATCCTATGGATAAATATGGAAGGAGTTAAGGGCATCCACAATGTAGTCTAAAACTAGTCCATAAGCAATAAAATATTTCATTCAGCTACCTCACCACATTGTGGAACTAGTCTATAGCAAGAAAATAGCAAAAGCTACCCATAAGCATATGGCTTGCCCATATAGAATAAAATATGTTATTTGTCTCTATTTCCTCTCTCCTCCTAATACTAGTTGCTATCTATATACATTGTGAAGATAACAATAGTTATAGTCCATATGTGTGGGTCCCATCTATATGGACTACTTTTGCTATATACATTGTTGTTGCCATAACAGAGGAAGGACTTAAAGGCACTGGCACTGTGAGTGTGATGGAGACATGGAAATTAATTAATCTAGTCGTGCGGTTGGTGGTTTGTGTGGCTCAGATTTCAGTTTCCACATGGACCAATCCAATTCTACAAATGCAGCTTGCCCTTTTTTTTTCTGAAGATAATTGAAATGGGTTGCCTCTATCATTGCTGAAATTAATCAGGCTTGTAGAGTAGCTTTTATTTCTGAGAGAAAACATACATCAGCTAAAATAATGTCCAATTTAATCTCCGTTCAGGAAATCATATTCTAGCAAATAACTCAATAAATATTACTACACACACATTTCAAAAAAGAAAGGAACCCCAAGCAACTCTGTAGGACAGAATCCCATTTCTCCTCTCATATAATCATAGACCAATAATAAAATTAGATGAAAGATAAAAATAATCTATATAAGGTTAGAACCTTTTTATTCTTAAAATACTCCATCATTTCAGTAACGCTAGATTAACAACACAATAGGCTAGTTGTAACTAAAAATCCCGTTTTTTTATCAGTTGACATGTACACTACCTTGAGTCAAATCCCAAAAATTAATTTTGGCAATTGCAGCTTGCGCAAACACCTAAATTTCCCCCCTAAATTCTCCTCAATTTATTAACTATTCACTCGGATATATCATATGAGCTAGAAGCTCCTAGCTAGCCACGCAGTGGAAGCAAAATCTCCATGGCGGCGGCGGCAGCAGCAGGAGAAGACGAGGAGAAGAGGCCTCTGCTGCTTCGTCCGAGCGGCGGCGGCGGCAAGGAGGAGGAGGACAAGGGCGGCGGCGGCGGCGGGTGGCGGGCGTGCGTGCTGATACTGGGGACGGAGCTGAGCGACTGCCTGGCGTTCGCCGGCATCGCGAGGAACCTGGTGAGCTACCTCACCGGCGTGGTCGGGGAGAGCAATGTCGCCGCCGCCAGGGACGTGTCGGCGTGGACGGGCACCTGCTTCCTCACGCCGCTCGTCGGCGCATTCATCGCCGACTCCTACTTGGGTCGCCGCACCACCATCCTCCTCTTCCTCTCCATCTACACCATGGTACTTAATTTTTTTTTAAAAGGAAAATATGTTCAAACAAGATTTTTTTTTAATGTGAAAAGCTGAATGTTTGAAGAGATTTGTCTTCGTTTTTAATGTGAAAATATATCGTATTCCTTTGTTCAATTTTCATTATTCAGACATTTTTATGGATGAAATGTTTTTTACAAAAAGATTTAGATAACAAACAAAAGCATCTCAAATATGACAATAGAGAATTTCGGAATTAAAGGTCAAGCAAAGCTTAAGAAGATTTTTTTTGGGCAAATTTTTTGATGGTCTTCATACTTCACCATTACCAGGGACTGAAAAAACAACAAAGAACGGAAAATTTTTCAGAGATTTCGTTGTAAAATTTCAATCTGTGACAGGGGATGATCACGCTCACAGTCTCGGCGTCGTTCGCAACTCCGCACCTCGATACATCCTCCGATGGTGTCCTCCGCGCCACCGTGTTCCTGGGGCTCTACCTCGTCGCCCTCGGCGTCGGCGGCATCAAGCCGTGCGCCTCGCCGCTGGGCGCCGACCAGTTCGACGACGACGACACGGCGCCGGCGGCGAGGGCGTCCTTCTTCAACTGGTACTACTTCTGCATCAACGTCGGCTCGCTGCTGGCGGCCACCGTGCTTGTGTGGGTGCAGGAGCGCGCCGGCTGGTGGCTCGGCTTCGCCATCCCAGCGGCGGTCATGGCCGCCGCGCTCGCCGCCTTCCTCTTCTGCTCCACCCTGTGCGGCCTCCGGGCGTCCCACACGCCGCCGGGGAGCCCCCTCACGCGGCTCTGCCAGGTGGTCGTCGCCGCATTCAGGAATCGCGGCGTGGAGCTTCCCGGCGACAGCTCGCTCCTGCATCAGCTCCCCGACGGCGACCCC